>OX365956.1:37218017-37700517 GCA_947247005.1 Spisula solida | reverse complement strand
ACTGAGAAAATCATTTGAGCCTTTTACCTGCTTGAGGCATCTACTGTATATATATATATGTATGCCAGGGGTGGTATTCAATATTGATCTTATTTCATTGGAGAATAATGATAGCCAATCATATCGCCTGTTACTAACCAAGAGTTGAATATGGTGTGATCTGATTAGTTGTCCGTATCCTTAAGTCAAGTAAGATCAATATTAAATACCACCCCTGGACTGGAGAACCTGTTTGAGATTTCTAGGTAGTTTAAGCAAAAGCTGTGTGAAGCATCAAAGTCCTACTCTACAATGTCTTTGGTATGACCCTTGAGAGTGAAACCCGGATCTTTTGCATTCCAAGTGAATACTTTTCCCAAATATAGTAGGTGGCCATTATTAAGTAGGTGTCTTTTCGCATGATGGACATTCTAAGAAACATTGAAACTTATACTAATCTTATAATAGTAGTTCCTGAAATCTTGTTATCACCTGTCATCAATTGGGGCCATTATTCCCAAGGCAAAACTCATTTTACTATCAATTAATTTATTAATAATATGTATGCAGACTATGTACTATGTATACTAGTAAGTATGTCTATAACCAGATTGTAATGTTACCAAAATTGAGTACCAGTATTACATTACAACATTTGTCAATCAATTATCTTTAAATACATTTAGATGATGAACACAAGTTCCAATGAATTTGCCTGAAAGCCTTTGTCAAACAACTTTGACTAACAATAAGGCGAAGGTATCTCTACTCAGCCATAATATCTATTAAAGGGCTCATTATTATAGGGGCACGGGCTCACGCCCCCTATCCGGTAAGCTGGAAAAAAGCTCTGTAAACAAGAGATGTTTGTAAAACATGTATGCCCTATGGCAGCCAAATAGCCATTAATAGTCACAGCGACTTTGACTCAAAATCAATAGGGGCCATTTAGTATTGCTGACTGACCTTCATGTAAAGTTTAAAGATCCTAAGGCAAAGTGTTTATGGGTTGTTGAACAGAAACTATTTGATCTACCGACAAACAAACTACCCAATCGACCTACCCACATGTGCAAAGCAATATTCCCCCTCATGAAAGATAGGGAGCACAATAACTTAATACATATTTGTTTTATATTGCAATAATATGATAAATGTATTTACTCCTCTGTTAGATTTGAAGGAAGTGGCTGAGAATCCTGAACTCTCTATATCTTGTATAGCCTGTGAGAATGCCATAGATTCCTGTAATGTTGTACCAGACGAAGATCTCGACATGTCACCTTTAATCTTCTCATCTGCAGCCGCTGAAAATATTCAAACCACAATATTATAGAACAAGACTGCTTTCAATAAACTCTTTGCCACGGCGGAGGCCTTGTCCATGATAACTAGCTAAGTCAATCAAGGGGCATAATGCTGTTGAAATGTTGGATAGTGTTACATGGCTTTGACAATGTAATGTGTTTATGATGGTAAACAAGTATGCTGCCAATGTAATGTGTTTATGATGGTAAATAAGTATGCTAAGTTTGAAAACAATGCCTTGATGGACTTGGAAAAATTTCAGTTTCTAAAATCTCGAAAGTTTTGGTTAACATTTTCAACAAACGGACAGATGGACAGACAATCAATATATGCTCCTGCATTAGTAGGTGCAGCGGCTGGGGAATATCAGTTTGGCTAGGGACTGACTGTCAAGGGGCCATTTTGATGATTTTGTACTGTGCTTTACTATTTTATGGTCAATATAGCCAATTTAAGAAAATAATTCTCATTTAATCAGTTTTTAGAGAGTTTTAGCATAATTAAATGAACTTCTATCTCATAAATGAAAATTAAATTATGACTTTTCATACTCGCAAGATTTACTTCAATTTTATTTAAAATTATTTTTTTTTTGCAAATTAGAGAAGTCAAATTTTAATTTCATGATATTTTGTTCCCGTTATGGGTTATTTTTCATTCTTTACTTATAAATGATATATACTACAGAGGTTGTACTGTATAGTTATATTCTCTGTAGACTTACCAGCAGCTTTTAAAGCCATGTGCATTCTGATCTTGGCTTGTTCACTAGGTGTCTGTAAATGAATAAATACCCAAATTAGAAGCAGTCAGTCATATAAATACAAGACACAAGATTATTCTAATTCAAACAAATTCAACTAATTTAATTGAATTAATTGAAAAATTTAACAGAAAATCTATGGTTTTTGGTGAAAATCATAAAAATACTGGTTTCTTAGATCGCTCGGATTTTTACAATTAATGCACTTAGGTCACCAAATCTTCCATATACAGTAAAAGCTCAATAGTAAAACAAGTCTCACATTTGAGTTAAATGTAGAACTAAGCATTGAAAATAATCCATCAAGATTGTTTTTTTTTATGTTGAGGTGGTCATATTATTTATGTGGTCTTAAGGTGAGGTTATATTGTATAATACTGCATGAACAATTATGTAACCAAATAAATAATCATTTCTTCCTTACCATTTCAGCAAAACCCGGTATATTAGCACATGGATCTCTGAAATTGAACAAAGCAAATACATTAATTATTAATATGACAGATTTATATAGCGCCATTTCATGCGACACATAGAGTGTAGCAGCCACAAGTGCACAGGTGCATCCTCTACCAGTGCTGATACAGCATGATCTGACCAGAGGGACAGACTGAGAGTAAGCCCCTGAAGGGAGAGAGACATTATATACAGGCATGTCCGGCACTGCAGGAGTGTGCTTAGCTCTTATTTTGAATAGACAGCATGGTTCTCTAAGCACTGATACACAGCTTCCTGGCACCTTTGACCAGATACTAAACAGCCCACACAGTCAGATATAGCGGGAAATACTACTATATAACTATAAAGTGATAGATAAACTGCATCTCAAGTTCTGTAAATATATTTTAGGAGTAAAGACTCAGACCCCAAATAGTGCGATATACGGTGAACTAGGACGAATCCCGCTTTCACTTGTATGTAAAGAAAGATCTCTCAAATACTGGTGTAAAATAATGAACAATAACAATTCTGTACTGTATAATATTTATATGGAAAATGTTCGTATTTGTAAGGAAAATATGTGGGTATACAAAATTCAAAATATCATCAACAATTTAGGATTTCCCAATATTATACACAATTTTATAAATGACTACAACTACAATAATATGTTTAAAATGCGATTGCGCGATCAGTTTATACAAGAATGGAATGCCTCTATAAGAGATTCTCCAAAACTACAGTATTATTGTAAATACAAACAAATATTTGAATATGAAGGGTATTTAGATAAATTGAGTAATAAACTAAGGAAGCAATTAACACGCTTCAGGTTAGGCTCTCATACTCTTGAGATTGAACATGGTAGAAATTTGGGTATTAATCGTGAATTAAGACTGTGTAAAATGTGTAACTTAAACTGTATTGAATCTGAATATCACGTGCTACTATGCTGTCCAAAATATTATAACTTAAGGACACGCTATTTAGGAAGAACAACATTCCCAAATCTAAATAAATTCACTACATTAATGTCATCGAATAAACTTGATAAACTTACTAAAATTTCTGTATTTTTAACAAAAGTCATGAAAGAAAGAAAAAATGTCTTGAACTATTAAACTGTTTCTTTTTGTACATATTTAATATTTGCTTTGTACATGTATTTGTATGTATTTTATGTTTTTTTTGTATGTTTGTCATGTTCTTTTGTTTGTTCATTTGTATTTGGCCAAAGGCACAATAGTGCCGATTTGCTAATAAATTGAATTGAATTGTTATTTTTGTTATAAAACTACAAATCGAATTTCAGAAATGTCCAGTTACCATGAACGCACAACCTCTGGATTGACAGCCCAGTACGTTACCACTGAGTTATAACATTTGCACTAAGTTGAAAAAGGGGGCATAATTTCACCAAAATGCATAATATAGTTACCTACCCCTGTGTATGGGTTAGGGTCATGATGGTGAACAAGTATGCAAAGTATCAAAGCAATATGTCAATGTACTTTGAAGCTATTTGAGGTTAAAAACCTGTACCTAAACTTTAACAATTGCATTTCCAAGTCCAAAAGGGGGCATAATTTCAACAAAATGCTCGATAGAGTTACCCACCCCTGTGTAGCGGTTAGGGTCATGATGGAGAACAAGTATGCAAAGCAATATGTGAATGCACTGAAAATATTTGAGGTAAAAAAACCTGTACCTAAACTTTAACATTTGCACTAAGTTAAAAAAAAGAGGGCGTAACTTCACCAAAATGCATAATAGAGTTACCTACCCCTGTGTATGGGTTAGGGTCATGATGGTGAACAAGTATGCAAAGTATCAAAGCAATATGTCAATGTACTTTGAAGCTATTTGAGGTTAAAAAACCTGTACCTAAACTTTAACATTTGCATTTCCAAGTCCAAAAGGGGGCATAATTTCAACAAAATGCTCGATAGAGTTACCAGACTGAATAATTATCCAAAGACCTTAAATGGTTGTATAAACTCACTGTCGTTCTGAAGACCTGTCCCGTTTACTTTTCTTATCAGGTGTGTATGACCTTCTAGACGACCTCGAATATGAGTCATATGACCTTGACCTAGAAACATATTAAACAAAAAATAACTTTCAATGTCTGGCGTATTAAATGGTTGTTTTTATAAATATCACAAAAACATCATGAACAAGACAAAAACACCAGTTCTCTATCACCATGCAACTACATTTTACACCCATATCATGAACTCACGCTTAAAAAAGAATGCTTTTTTAACTTGACTAAAAAATATCACAAGAAGACGTATTTAAACCTTTAAATACCAACAAGTTGGCAGAAATCATGTTTTAACTTAACATGAAGGTTAATATAATGTTACCTTCTTCTTCGACTGTCCCGGTTTCTCGATCTTGATCTCGAATAGCGACCTCTACTGTACGACCTTGACCTTCGTCTGTATCGTTCTCGACTTCGTGACCTTGCACTTCTATCGTAACTTCTGGATCTAGACCTGAATACATATATACATACTATATGATATAACTGGTTACCTTTTCAACAAACTGAATCTTGTGGACATCCCGACAGTCAACAGGCTGTATATAGATCTATTTGAATCTATCAATATTTACCTCCCTTAGTTGGAAATGTCAGCCATCTTCGAAGGCAAATCTGGTAATTATTAAGAGAAGACATATAATACTTTGATAATTCTGGATATAATAATATAGTATGTGGTATCCAAAGTCACAAGGGTATCATAGAGCAGCGAGCAAAGGACAAAAATGGCTATTATCATTTTAATTTGTCTTCGGTTTGATGCCGCCATGGATCTTAATGCCAACCTTCCAAATTTTAAGGACTCGATAACCAATTTACCTTCTACTATATTTTTCCACAGACCTACTTCTACTTCTAGATCTGGACTTTTTCTTCTTTTTCTTTTTGGACTTTTTAGGTTTAGTAGAATATCTGCTTTCAATGCTTTCACTTCTTTCCCTTGATCTGTAATATTGTAACAAGACAACTATATTAATATTCATGTGAGTATACTGCCATCAACCTTAGCTAGAAGCTGCCATCAACCTTAGCTAGAAGCTGTCATCAACCTTAGCTAGAAGCTGCCATCAACCTTAGCTAGAAGCTGTCATCAACCTTAGCTAGAAGCTGCTATCAACCTAAGCTAGCAGAAAAAGATGCTTACTGTTAAATTATTACAAGTGTAGACATATTGAGTGTGCTGTGGGTATCAGTGTCTAGGAGTCTATTATGAATTACATAGGGTTTACATTTGAGCATAATTTTAAGATTATCATAAAATCTTTGCTAAAACAGTACCTAGGAACCTAAATAACCAGGGTGTTTATTCAGAAAGAGCTCTAGGGTATCGGATCCTGATTCCTTGTATCACACAACTGTATCTAGGGGACTTCTCTTCCCTCGAAAGGTCTTCGCCAATCTGGTAGGCAGTGTGTTAAAGTAACACCTGCGAGAGTGCTAGTTGTAATTTCTGGGCTTAGTGAATTTAGTCACTGTCAGTGACAATAACTCTCAAGTCAATCATTCATCAGGGTTGCCAGCAAATATGACTACGGCATAAGACACTTTTTAGTTAACTGGAAGTTTACAAATAGTCAAAATGTTTGTAACCTCAAACCGAAGCTGTCATTTTCAAGAGCTGAATCTATACTCAATATATTTTGTGTAGAACTAGAGAACTGACTTTATAGTGGACCTTGCCTGCATGGTGCCTGGTGGGTATGTTACTGGTTCATAGATACCTGTCTTCTGATATATCTGAATCATCGATATCTCTCAGATCAAATGAATGACAGTTCTTAGTAACATACTGTAGTCTAAACCTGATATGTCTGGCCAGATAACAAAAGAGTGACTTCCCTTGACACATCAAATTGGAAGTGTGTGATCGTCTTTTTCAGTGTTTCATGATGCATAAAGATATTTTTTAATTAATTATTTGGTGATTTTATTTTAATCTGACATGTACGCAAGTTAATTAAAAGAACTTTGTGTTATAATGTGTAACAACGCATTCACACGCTTTATCTGGAGATCTGGCTGATAAGCCACTATCACTGAAAAATAGTGGGAAACAGAAACATATTATTTTAACTAACCTTGATCTCTTCTTTTTCTTCTTCTTCCGTTTCTTAGATTCTTCTTCACTGTCAGTTGAATATCTTCCCATTATCCAAGTCTCAGATCAGATCATCAAAATCTGCAAGATACCAAAATCACAGTGTATTTATAAACAAGTCAACTTCCGGTTATCGCAATAATGAGTACACATTGAATTGTATATTCGTGCAATATGGAGTCCGGGGAACGTGCTCAGCTGGATCAGAAGTTTCCTGAGCCACAGATCACAACAGGTCTTGGTGGAAGGTTGCAAGTCTGACTCCACTGCAGTTACCTCTGGAGTTCCCCAGGGATCTGTCCTGGGGCCCTTGCTTTTCCTTGCCTACATCAATGACCTACCCGATCAAGTCAAGTCCACCTCACGCTTGTTTGCGGACGACAGCCTCCTGTACAAGAAGATACGCTCTACATCAGATGCTATTTCTTTACAAGAAGACCTAGACAAGCTTCAGAAGTGGGAGAGCGATTGGATGATGTCATTCAACCCAAGCAAGTGTGAGGTTATCCGTATCACCAAAAAAAAAAGACATCAATCAAGTCTACCTACAACATCCATGGTAGAGACCTACAAACAGTGCCAAATGGAAAATACCTCGGTGTCAACCTGTCGGATGATCTGTCCTGGAGTACCCATGTATCGGCAACTGCCAAAAAGGCCAACAACTCACTGGCCTTCCTCAGGCGAAACCTTGCTAGCTGCCCAAAGGACAGTAAAGCACAGAGCTACCAGTCACTAGTGAGGCCGATACTTGAGTATGCCAGTACAGTCTGGGACCCCCACACCCAAGCGAACATCAACCAACTTGAGGCTGTTCAAAGACGTGCTGCAAGGTTTGTCAATGGAGATTACAGGACCACCAGCAGCACCAGTCAAATACTGAAGGACCTCCATTGGCAACCCCTACAAGAGCGCCGATCCCACTCTAAGCTGGTGATGGTGTACAGGATAGTACATGGGCTTGTCGATATCCCATGTACATACTACCACCCCTAAACCCTGAGCACTCGAGGCCATTCTCTGAAGTTCCTGGTACCTTTCTGCAGACTAGACATTTACCGGCACTCCTTCTTTCCCTCGGGCATACGACTGTGGAACAGCCTACCAGAGTGCATCGCCACGGTCGACCCCCTAGAGGCCTTCAAGGGAGCACTGGCCAACATGCTGTAGAAGGACACCCAGATTTTATTTGCTTTTAGCCCATGTAAATATTTGCGTCACATTTTAACCTAAATTGTAGGATGATGCCCCAGAGGGGATTTTGTACTTTATCGGAAGAAGAAGAAGAGAAGAATAAGTCATACAGTGATAGGAAATCACCGGATGTTTCACTCACAATAAGTCATTCTACTGTTGAATTGTATAGTATACCAATAAGTCGTACAGTGATTTGGTTTATATGCGGTAAAAATGTTTGACCACTTTCTCATGACGAATTCATGAAATAACCAGATAATGAGATAAATGCAAAATTATTTCTGAAATAACACATTTATGATCGCGAAAATATATGACATTTGCAAAATTAGTGTAAATGTGTCAACAAATAAGATGAAATTAAAACTATTTCGACGTTACACAAATAAAAAAAATCCTAGTGAACGCCACAAAACAGGTTTGGACCTTATCAGGGCGTAAAAACTCAAAGCCCACCTTTCTTTCTTGAGTTTTTGTTTGCCAAGGGGAGTAACTCTAGTTTCACTTTTCATTCGGCGATTTGGGTTCGCGGGAAAACAAGTCAGTCAGCAATTTTGTTTCCAGGTAAATTTACTGTTATTTAATAAATTATTATCAATTCTGTCAGTATATCTAACACGATTGGCTATTTATACTCTTACTGTCTAAGTTTAAGGAACCTCTACAACTTGAAAAGCGTCCCAATATTTATCGTACTTATCATCTTTCGTCCCCAACACATTCGAACCAGACATATTTTCCTGCATTTTCGACTGCCAGCTAACAAATTCAGGTTTTATCAATCAATTCTTTAACTCACAACTGACCTGGTTAACAAATCCTAACCAAACCATGAAGGTAAATGTCGCAGAATAAATTTATAATGCCACCCAGAGATTGAGTTCTAATTAAATCACATCTGCTTCACCAGTGACAGTGTAGCGCTCTGCCAACTGTACAAGGGGAGCATGTTACCAGACATGACACTAATGTTATTGCTCTGTTAGTTTCTGTATCTTTCAATAAGACAATTGGTATCAGTTACCTAACGTCACTAACACTGCATGAACACTGTTGAATATATGTTATTTTCAAATCAATTGATTATTTTCAGAAATATTAATGGCATATTGATACCAGACATGTCTGACAAGATTATTCCGGGAGGAAGTGCAACCAATGTTACACATAATGCATTTTTGGCTTCACAACCGACTGTTCATCCTGTCCTTCAACAACTTCAAGATCTGACACAAAAATTTGGTTTGTATCTTAAATTTGCAGTACGTGTCAGTGATTTTTTTCTGTGCTGGGCCAATGTTGGCGGGTCTGTTAGGAGGGGAAATTGCATTGTGACCTCTAAAATGAAAAGTGACACTAAAAGTAAATGTTTGAAATACACGGTGACACACATGCCAATCATACATGTACTGTTGAAAAAAAGATTTACAAGTAGACGGTAGAAATACACATAAAAATGTTGTTTTCTTTATGAGGGGATTTTTTTTAAAAAAAAAGGGGAATAAAACACTTCTTGGACAGGGGTAATGGGCCCCAAAAATAGACCCAAAAATAGACCCAAAAATCACTGTGACTGAGAATAAATATATTCCTTGAGTAGATTTTCATGTCCTGAACCTCATACAATTCAACCATTTGAATATTGAATATATTTGTAATGTTTATGTTCATGTATCTCTTTTGTTTTAATATTTTATTTATAATAGTTTCATCTCAGACTCTTATATAAATAATTACCGTATTATTATAGGAAACCAGGATGATGTTATTTTTGTTGCTAAGCAACAACAACAACTACAACAAGCAGCTGGAACAAGCAGTGTATCTGGTACTGATGCAGAATTAGGTAGATTGGTACAGGATAGTGCTAATGAAGCTATCAGGTAAATATTGTTATAAACCTTTGATGACCTCCGACTGCGAGTGTGAATCTGAGTGTGAGTCCGAGTGTGAGTCCGAGTGTGAGTCCGAGTGTATACGCTAACTTCTTCTGATCTAGCTTCTTCCTAATACACGGAATAGTCTCCTTGGTTCTTTAACATGCCCAGTGAATAGCACAGGCTGGGCTCTCCATAAAGTTTGATATAGCCAGTAATTGTGGCAAAGTAGTCAGTGTTACTTATGTGCGTAAAATGTGGTTTGTTTGTTTGCTGACATTCCATCATTAATTTATTATCATTCTAAACATGAACTTGTTCAAACTGGTTTAGTTTGATAAAAGTAGCCAGAGGTAAATCCCCGAGTAGTCGATGAAATCGCTGAAAGCTGGGGTTGTGGAAAGCTCTGCACAGGTACACTCGAGACTATCTCTAGGTTACCATCGCCAAGCTTGTAATTATGAAATGTTGTTATTTTTTTATACAGCACTGAAGTATTCTCGGGTTATCGACATAGAGAGATCTTACCTGGATGTAAACCCCACCCTGGTGATATTGTCGAGGCTGGACCATTAGCGGTAAGTGTCATTTCTTTGTGGTTGATAAGAACTTACGATATGTAGTATGAAAATCTAAAGCTGTCATTGATAGAAGTTATATCAATGTATCAACGATATTTTTTAGCCGATCAATATCGATTTAAGTCGCATTTTAAAACATCAATACATTGATTAATGAATGGAACCAACCAAAATCCTCATTTTCCTGCACGAAATATTTTCTTTGTTAAAATGGAAGTTAATAAAATGTCGAAATGGGTCAAGTCTAAACTCAAACCAAAGATGCTATTTAAAAAGATGAATCTATACCCATCATATACAGTGTAGAATAGCTGAATTAGTGAATCATGACTGATGGGCCTGTTTCTTGTTCGTCTATATATATGTGTTTATCTATGTATCGTCGAAACTTGTCTTCTGATATATCAGAATCGTTGATATGCCTCGGGTCGAATCAGTGACAACCATGATTATATTACATATAAAACATTGTCTTACTTTCAGGCAATTACTCCACCAGATACATACTATCCACTGAATGAATCACTACCTGAGGATATCATCACACAGTGTAAATTGAGTAGTCTACAACTTGAAGGGGTCATACAAGCAGTGAGTACATGGTTAGCCGAGTTTGAAGGTGGTTGGGGTTCAAACTCAACTATTGGCCTAGACCACAGTAATGGCTGTAACAAGTACTCGTATATAAGAATATCTTAAATTAATTGACTGATCAATTACATATATACTCTTTAAATAATATAGATAAATAAAAATGATTGGATTACAATTGAAAAATACAAAAACAAAACAATTACCGTTTATATTTAAGCAAGGTCAAAAGTTGATACAAAAAATAGTATATGATTTACACATAGCTTTGTGGGTAACAGTAAATATGTCAGCCTGAGGAAATTACTGTTTCCTAAGGCCGAAGGTTTGTGTTATTTATTTTATTACCCCTAGCTTTTTTCAAGAAAATACTGTTAAAAATTTACTATCACCCTGTGGCAGTAAAAATATGATAAAAAAATACTGTTAAAAATTAATGTTCAGTCCCATGGTACCATGGACGTTACAGTATAATATAACATAACTTTGACAGTCTTCATTCAAATCTCACCATAGCTTGGGGCTAGTGAACATGAATACAGGCTTGTACAAATTCTAGAATCTGTACTGTTGGGCTAGTTCAAAATTTATCAGTGGCCGTAACATCTATTGATTAAAATTTCTATATTTATATTTTTAGTGTCAGAGACATCAAATGATATTACCAAATGGTCAGCGTGCTGGTTTCTTTATTGGTGATGCTGCTGGTGTTGGAAAAGGTCGACAGGTAGGTTAACATCTTTTGTATTTGATAGAAAATTAGGGCTGTAACAAGTAATCGATGTATGATTACACATGATTTACTGGTCATGATTAGGACTGGGACGATTTCAAAATTCTGAGACCAGTTAATCGTTTGTATGAAATCAAATTGAACCGATTATTTGGCCGCGATATTGAAAATGGTGTTTCCATTCCTGAGGACCTTATCAAGGTACTTTCAGTAGCTTAATAGATGTACAAATACAATTACAATTAAAGATATATTATGTTAAATACGATCAATTATGGATTCGTATATACAGGTTACCCCAACACATGCAGCTTAATGTACCTGTTTATGTGTCTATAAACACATTCATGCATGTTGCTGTCAATGGTATAATGTTTAGATGCAGTAACATACATTTTATTGGCATTTAAGGATGTGTATTATTTTAGAACAATTAGCGGTTTTGAAAGTTTGAAACCGGTTACACTTAGTAATGGCATTGTATACGATTAATTGAGTAATCGTCCCGGTCCTAGTCACGATCAAATATGTTTACTTACCTCTGTTAAATTTGTCAAGTTGTTGAAGTAGAATGTAGCCGTGGCTGAGATCCAATGGTATGTACAGATTTGTAAACCGACGATTGGGGTTAATTATTGTTCGCCGCAGGTCATACCTTTCCATAGAAAATTTGAAAACACTGGTAATTTTGCTTCACATTTGAAGAAGTTGCCGGTTTCTGGTGGAAGTTTAAGTTAGTACTGGTTATAATACAGCACAGGAAAACTGGATAGATGAATCAGACACTGTTTCTTATATGTCATATGAACATTTGGTATAATGGTGTCATACTTATTTCAGATTTCAGGAATTATCTTGGACAATTTTGCTCGTGGAAGAACGAAGAGTATATGGTTCACAATATCATCTGATTTGGTTGTTGATACACGAAGGTAACTTTCTTATAACCTTCAGGGGTGCTACAATTCAGGAATAATCCGGATTTGCTACACTTGAAAGAAAAAACTTTTCTGCAGAAAATAGAAGTTATATATCAAAAGATACCAATAATTGAGTTTTGGCCATATTCTGAATTTCAACTATAAAACAATGTTTGGAACAGAGTATTTCTGTAGGGATGTGTGCTAATAGCAGGGCTCGACACTAACACTGGTCCGCTGGTCCGAGACCAGTAAAAATCCAGAAGGACCAGTGAAAATTCTTGAGGACCAGTAACTGTCCTATTTACAAATTGGGTGTTTTTGCCCTGCCGGACCAGTGGCCAAAATAGTTGGTGTCTAGGCCTGAATAGCACCCGAAACAGTCTAGGGTCATAAGTTCAGGGTTGGGCATTATGCCTCAGTAGAACCCCTGAACCCTTAGACTCAATGGTATCTATGTTACTGTTTTATTAAAGCACTTACACTATTTTTAAGCTTACACACACATTTAGTGGATAACCCTTATTATTATGCCCCCCCCCCCCCATCTTTGATGAGGGGGTAAATTGATTTGCACATGTCGGTCGGTCTGTTGGTCGGTAAACCAAATGGTTTCTTTCAATAACTCAAGAACACTTTTCCCTTAGATCTTCAAACTGTTCATGGAGGTTGGTCATCAATAGTAGATGACCCCTATTGATTTTGAGGTTAGTAGGTCAAAAGTCAAGGTCACTGTAACCTTTACCATTTTTGACTGTAGGGCTGCGATGGGGGCGTACATGTTCTACAAACAGATAGATCAAAGTTAATGACACAGTGACTTTGTACATAAATGACCATGGCTCTTGACGTTTACTTATTTCTACATATGATATTCCTGAAGAAGACTTCAGAAAGTTGAAACGTCAAATAGCGACTTTAGTTTGTTTTGTATTAACCAAGTTATGGCTAGGGGGGGGGGGGGGGGGGTATATATCAGAGGTTCTATTTGACTCAGGAGTTGGGGTTTTGACCTTCGAAATTTCCTAAAGCCAAATTTTGACCCTCAAGATTTTGGTTTGAAGGGTCATTTTCTCTTAAAATCATGGATATATAATGGTAAAATTTAGTTGAAATGATCAAAATGACCCTTCAGATTCAGAAGCTAGTGATATCCCTGTATATGCTTAGTATATAAATATGTTTTGCTATTATCTATACTGAATACATACAATGAATCTTGCAGGGATCTACAAGATCTGGGATGTTACATTAAGGTTATAGATGGCTGTCAGGAGCTCGACAAACATACAAGGTACAAATTTGCAATTTCCCAAAATTTACGACTTGCTTTTATTCTGTTCTTGATGATATAGTAATTGCCGAACAATATTTTTTATGTCCTAGTAATGTACATACACGGGATGCAAAGTCTATGTGTGGAGAACAGACTTCTTGAAAATTGAAAAAAATTATCGGACACTTGGTCCGACTAGCATTTAAAATCTTCCGGTCTAACAACAAACTGTCGGACACGTACGGGAAGTTCAAATATTAAACTCGCCTTGATTTGAAATATCAGTCTATAATATACCTCCAATTATATGAAGAAATGTGAAGCAAGTTGAAATCAGGTTTAAATAAATGTCAAGAATTCGTTTCCATCAAAAACAAACATTTTACGATCAAGTTCACGCTGTTGTTTTCCTTATGTTGATGAGTTTAGTTTCTATGTGATGTGTTTTGTTACAGAGTGTTGGGTCTACCGGCTGACTTCAGGGAAGGTGTTGTCTTCAGTACATACGCTACACTCGTATCCACCGTACAGAAAGGAGGTAGGCATTGTCTTGGACATTATATTATATTCTGCTTTCTCATGGAGTTGATCCCCTAAGAGATACAAACCTAGCATGCACACTTTGAATAAATTGCTCTGTAACTAATTTTTAGCTTGAAGAACAAAAGTCGGGCTATTGTCGTGACGGGATCGTGTGCGTCTGTGGGTGCGTTAGTTAAGTTTATTGTCGGAGTCATTTTCTCTAAGACTATCAACGGTATCCACTTGAAAGTTTGTTCATCATAGATCCTATTCACAGACTTTAATAAATTTATGTGGATGAGTATGTTGGCAAAAATATGTATAGTGTGTGATATTTTTCAGGAGCGTTTAGTTCTGGTAAGAAGTCTAGACTTCAGCAGTTAGTGGACTGGTGTGGTGGGGAGACATTCGATGGATGTCTGATATTTGATGAATGTCATAAAGCTAAGAACTTTGTACCAGTAAGTATCATAGTATGTTAAAACATATGCTTGTATAATGCTCAAACATATTTAGTTACCAGTTTGTATTTTCAAACTTGTTAATTATGGTCAGACTTATAGTATATATTCAAACATCTATATCAATTTGTATTTTCAAACTGAATAAGTATGCTCAAACATATGTAGTAATATAAAACATGCTATTTCGTACACCAACATATTGTACGTTCAAACACATACTGGTCTGGTCAGACATGTATAGTGTGTTCAAATATATGTATAGTATGTTAAAAATTTGTATGCATTTACACCTTCCTGAAATTCATTATTGTCATTTACTCCTGTCAACCAACTGGAATGCCTACTATATGTTATGTTACATCTTATCTTGCATGTGTTTTAGGGGAAAGAACAAGCCAGCACCAAGATTGCCATGTCTGTGACATCCATACAGAGGTTAGTAAAAAAACTTACTATACCTACAACCTTTCACTTCAGATAACACCCAACATGATTAAATATTGTAATGGTCGGTCTCCGAAATGTTTCAAACTCAAATAGTCAAAAACCTCAAGGCCTAAAATAAAATATTGTTTCTTTTCTCAACAGCCCAAAACGGCCCTACCCTGAATTTTTTTTTTGAGAGATCAAATATTAGCGGAATGGGATGAAATTAGCCAAAGTCCTTTAAATATTTCTTCTGCAAAAAGTATATATTTTGTACTGCCTGTGTGCAAGGCACAATAAACTTTTATTTTCGGCCCTAGCTTAAATATACCCACGGATACAAAGTAAATGAGGGTTTATACGAGGAAAGTTAAAAAATAATATATGCTTTTGCTGTACAACAATTCATGTTATAGATAAATCACATATAAACATGCTATCGGAATCAGAAGTATCTACGGGTAGTCATCTGATGGTATATTTTTCAAAACATTTTTATGGATATTAAAGCTAAAGCAGCAATTTTAATAACCATGGTTACGCGTACACTGGGTAACCACTTTTTCCACTTTGTGTCATTACTTTCAATACAGCTATTATCATTTCAAGTAACACTTTCTGAGTGTTTAAAACTCTACCAATTTATCATTCAATGTCAAAACAATGTACACTGACCTTTTAATGACAGTTTAAGGTTATGGATAGAAGCAAACAAAATTGAAATATCATAGATTATACAGTATGAAACATATGTCATGAATCATTATTATTTGCACTAGGCTATTCTGTACTGGAATGTTGATTAGATGACATGTGTATGTTTCAGAATGCTCCCGAAAGCTAGAGTCCTATACTGTAGTGCTACTGGGGTCACTGATGTCAAAAATATGGTAAGTCCTTGTCTTGAGTTGGTCTTGTTTTCTCATGGAAATGCACTATGTCAAGAATTCCCATACATTAAATCCTAACTGCAGAATTTTATGCTCCCTATCTTTGATGAAGGGGTATATAATATTATTGCTTTGCATGTTGGTCTGTCAGTCAGTCTGTGGGTTGGTAGACCAAAATGGTTTCCATTCAATAATTCAAGAACGCTTTGTCCTAGGATCTTCAAACTTTACATGGTGGTTGGCCAGCAACAGTAGATGACCCCTAATAATTTTAAGGTCAGGAGTCAAAATTCAAGGTCACTATGACCTTTACTATTGGGCCTCAATGGGGGCATACATGTTTTACAAACATCTCTTGTTTAATTAATTTATGTCATGAACCCCACGTCCCTTTTACCTGAAACCTCCCAAAGTTATATTTCACTGATATTGAATGTGTATATATGTGTAATGTATATATGTGTAACATGTTGACATTGTTTTACAGGCATTTATGGAAAGATTAGGTCTCTGGGGGGATGGCGCTCCATATAAAAACTTTGAACAGTTTCTTGTGTCTGTGCAGAAAAAGGGATTGGGTAAGTTGGATTAGAAAAGGCTCATTTTGATTGCCCGTGTTGAAAATTGTGAACAAAATCTTAGGAAATGCTTAATCTATTTCTCTGATGTGAAACTGCTTTAAGTTAATCTTTTGTCTCTGATGTGAAACTTTATAATCTATATGCATAGTTGAAATACAAACCCACAGCACCATCTTACTACATTTGTCTGTTGGTTTTTTAGCTCGACTATTTAAAGAATATGAGATCAATAACACTTGTTCGTCAGTTCCCAATGACTGGTAACTTGAGTTCTTGATTCACAAATAATGACTAGTGAGTGATTACTTTGATTACATTTTATTACTGGAGTTCTTGTTAGTACTATGGATTTGTTTATGTTTGTTACTAGGTATGGCAGAGATGTTAGCTATGGAGATGAAATCAGCAGGGATGTATGTATCTAGGGGGCTCAGTTATAAACAAGCTGAGGTAAGAGTACTAAATGTATCCATAAATTCTTTAGAATATCTCACAGTTCAGCGTTTGGTGGTCTAAATGTACATAAACTGCTGATGCATAGATTTGTTCTATAAGGATTGTCCTGTCGGTCTGTCCATTTATTATCCCCCGCCGATGAAATCGGTAGGGGGGTATTGAAATGGCGTTGTCCGTCAGTCCGTCCGTCAGTCCGTCCTTCCGCAGCCATTTCTCTGTAACTAGCTGGTAGAATTTCATGAAACTTAAACTAAATGTGAACTAGCATACTGGGATGATGCCCGTCAAGTTTTTTTTCTGATCAATAAATAACTCTGGTTGCCATGGCAACTGATTGGAAAAACTTAAAAAAATCATAAAAAATCAACCACTGGCCAAATTTCAAAATAATTTTACAGAAATAATTGTTGGGTGACCTTCTTACAAAATTGACATTTTTATCATGATTTGTCAAAAAACATGGCCGCCAGTGGGTGGGGCTCATTTTCCCCTATATATAAATAGTAAAGTCTTTAAAAATCTTCTTCTAAAAGTACTGGTTGAATTTCATTATGAATTATTAACAATGTTCATTTGCTAGTTTACACAGCGTTGTATGTGTGTGTGGTGTTGGTGAACACACAGTGTTATTTGTAGCAGTTACAAACATGATAATAAATGGTCAGTCAGTACTGGATCTATAGAGGTACTCCCAGACATTTTATACTTCCATGTCATGATGATTCAAAGAAGCCAATTCATTTCAGGTCAATATGGGGAATAACATGCCAAAAATATCCGCTTTAGATTCCTGGGCTATTGAGAAAATTTGTATTTTTTCAACATGATTCAGATGGCCTACTTGCTGAACAGGGACCTCCTTCTTCCCACTCTGGGGCAATATTGTACTTTATATTTACAAAATCGTGTGAGCAACGCACAAGTATTGACAGTGAAGAGTTAAAAAGGTTAAAGATGACATAGCACAATTCAGAAATTAAATAAAAACATGATTTTCTTTCTTACGAAGTTGTAATGAATAAGGATTACAATTATTATTCCACAAGTGTCCCAGTGTGTATATGTTATCTTTTAATGGGCCTGATATATCCTGAATGTTTTGTAAGTAAACTGACGAAAAGAGTGACTACATACACTGTTTCTCCTATAGTAGTTCTATTATTATTATGCCCCCATCTGCCATTAGGGGGTATATTTAATAATGGAAGAACGCTTTGTCCTAGGATCTTCAAACTTTCCATGGAGGTTGGTTATCAACAGTAGACGGACCCTATTGATCAGTAGGTCTAACATCAAGGTCACTGTGACCTTTACCATTTCTGACTATTCAAATGGTTTCCGTTCAATAACACAAGGACACTTTGCCTTAAGCTCTCAAATCTTGACATGGAGGTTGGTCATCAACAGTAGATGACCCCTATTGATTTTGAGGTCAGTAGGTCAAATGTCAAGGTCACTGACTTTAACTATTTCTGACTATTGGAGCATACATGTTTTACAAACATCTCTTGTTTACTTTAAGTTTTAATTGAAAATTGTGATTTACCTGAAGCAGAGTCATTGTCTTGCTTGCAAAAATATATAAGCACAATTTTAACCAAATATAGCCCTTAGTGATACTTACTTATTTAATCTAAAACTAAAACTAAAAAATGGTATTTTAGTTCATTATCAGATTCTGTAACACAAATGATGATTGATCAGATTCTTGTGAATCCACTTATTCACAGTTCTTCTATTCTATAAAGTCTTTTTTATATTGGCTAAATGTGAAACTTATTTACAGTAAACAAAATATTGCAATTTAATCTACTAAAGGAATGTGTTGAAAGTTTTTTGTGTAGATATTTATATCCATTCACAGTCTATACATCAGATGAAAATGTTCACACATACAGACATTTTACATGACAGTAACATCATGATGCTGGAGTTAAGCTGTTTATTGGCAATCAAAATCACTTATTCTCAGAAGCTTCTAGGAGAGGAGGGGGTTGCCCCTCTAGACCCCTACCCCTGCTTTCATACTTTACTGGATGAAACTTGTTCACCATTGGGACCCCAACCTCCACAAGAATAGGCAACTATCAAGCATTTTTGTCCAAATTATCTGCACTTCTCGACAAGGTACAACCTTAAATCCATTGACTATTACTTTTGTACAGACACTTGTTCACTATTAGAACTCCAACCTGTACTCAGTAGAAGTCCAATGATAATTCAAAGGTATTTACTTGAAAGTGAAAAATAAATCACCAAGTGAACAAGCTTTTTGGGGGGCCTTTATTAGTTATAACAGCAAGTCAGAAGTGCCAGAATTTGCTTTCAGAAGTACCTTAAAATGCTGTTTTCAAGGAGCTTCCGGGGGCCTCCGGACCCCTGGCCAAGGCTTTGCCCTGGACCCACCGGGGGTCCTGCGGCCCCCTGGCCCCCAGCTCATTTTTCAGTATTTTCATATTTTTCAACTTTCACCCATGTACTTGTTAGGTGACCCTCTTACAAAATTGACATTTTTGTCATGATTCGTCTAAAAACATGGCCGCCAGTGGGTGGGGCTCGTTTATCGTCTAAAAACATGGCCTCCAGTGGGTGGGGCTTGTTTACCCCAATATATGAATAGTGAAGACTTTTTTTATCTGCAGACTGGATTTCATAACAACTTGGTAACAATATTTCTTGAGTGCTCCATTCTATGAATAGCTAAATAATTGAAATTCATGCAGAACCTTGGCAACACAATCAAGGTCCTGTTTGAATATGGTTCTTCTAGTTCAATGTGCACAGGTGAGGGATACAGGGCCATCTTAGCACACTTGTTTTATTCAATTTGGTCAATTTTCCTTAGAGATACTGCCCTTGTACTGCCCTTGGTTTATTGACTAATTTCATCTAATAACTGGCAAGTAGAATTTCATGAAACTTAAAATAAATATGCACAACTATACTGTGATGATGCCGGTGAAGTTATTTTTATCGGTCAATTTTCTGTTGAGTTATTGCCCTTGATTTATTGACAATTGTTGTCTGATGAAAGCTGACATTCCAAACTGTGCAATGAAATACTGATAACCTGTAGGCGGGGGATATTAATTCAACAAATTTGCTTGTTTGTTTACAAATACAGGGGTGTCAACAGGGCCAAATTAAAAATCAGGAAAATTGATGCGGCCAACCATGTTTGCCAAACAAGAGGCCTTCAATGACATTGTTTTCATAATTAACTCAGTTTGTATTAAAGGAAATCCTTTATAGTAGATTTGATTTACCATAAGTTTGCCATTTATTGAGATATTTTCATCAAATAACTTTTATTTTGGGCAGAAGCCATTGCTCTTTCAGGAATGATAAATCTGGAATTCCAGATAAATCAGGAAAATTGACACCCCTGCAAATAGATTTATTGGCCTAATTTTGAGCCTAGTTAGTTACTGAGATAGTTGATGTTGCTTGTGTGTGTAAACATTATTCTCATTCCATGTTGGTAAAACTCTGTTCAAACTAAGCTATGTTCTTACAATGATCATGCTGATCTGCCCCGACCTGCCTAACACGTTCACAAAGATTTAACTGGCTATGTTAGGTGGTTGGTCAATTCGGGTGATCACTTACACTGGTTTGTCTTTATCTTATAGTTTGTGACAGTAGAAGCTCCATTGACTCCAGAACAGATAAAGATGTACGATACAGCTGTCCATGTATGGTAAGTCATGTGATTCATTAAATAAGTGACCCTGTGTTCGAATATAAATTGATTAATCAGGTCGGTCACTTGTTTAAATAACATTGTGTTTTTAAACATTGCAATTTCTTTTACTAATGTATTATTTTAATAGACATTATGTGCATTAGTATGTAGTATGCCTTTTTCTCTCATTAAAATGTTTAAAACAATAAAAATACAATGAAATGATATTACAATGTTTGAATACAAGTGACAGGCCTAAATAAATGGAGTCCACATAGTCTGTATATATTGCTTTTGCCCTGTTTGTAACAGTGGTTTAAGAATGTGGTTCAGTACGTTAAGATTTGTAACCCAGTGATCTGGGTTAGATATCCGGTTGTGGCATTTCATACCCTTCAATGGAAATTTGACATTAACTTAATGTGTAAGTTCAGGTTAGTACTGGTTGACAATTGGTTCCCGGAAGTATTGTTGAAAAATGGGATAAAATGGAAAGCTGTGAAGCGCTTTGGGATCGAGAGGTCCCCATTTCAATCCCCTCTGCGCCACTGCTTAATTTCTCTGAGCAAGAATAATCAACAATGTTCACTTGACTGTGAATTGGTACCTGAAATGTCTCGAAATGTTTGATATTCCTTTGGATATTGGCTTAAATGAGAGACTCGAAACGAAGGTTTCCTAAAGTAGCCCAATAACCAGGGGAAATGAAATGTCAAATGGTGGCTGAATTGCTGAAAGCGGCCCTCGAAAACTGGTAACTTAACTTGGTAAAATAATATGAAATCATGATTTTATTTTGCTGTTTTAACTAGATGTATTGATCTAATTCAGGAATGAGTTACGTAAAGCATTAGAATCAGCTGTGAGACGAACCATCAACAACCACACAAGATTATGGTCTCAATTCTGGTCTTGTCATCAACGATTCTTCAAACAATTATGGTACTTTCAACAGTTGTATACATCATGTTTTTCACAATGCCGTAAATCAAATACGCTTTATTCAATGTATAGAACGAGAACTTGGCCATGTAAGAAATTGATATGGAAATGTCTATGTTTCCACACTTATTTTTCGGAATGTGCCAAAAAAGAGTTTTTTAAATTAAATTCTTTTCACTTATTTGCAATACAACATCAAAGAGAACATTAAACCATTGTTTCACACAAGTATTTCATTTGGATATACACGGGTATTAGGACCTATGAATGTACAAATACTTCTGAGCGAAGTTGACTTATGTCTGAGTATATATAGTATTTATTGTCCTTTGTTACTTTGCATTGCAGCCTGGGTATGAAAGTTCCGACTATAATTAAGGTTGCCAGGGAATGTATCCTGGGTGGACAGTGTGTGGTGATTGGCTTACAGACTACAGGGGAGGTATGGTATTAATCTAATCTGTTTTAAGCAGGCAGTGAAGGATTAAATCGGATATGGTTTCTTAAAGCAGGTGGATGTTTAATAGAGATATATAGTTCAAACCTGATCCTAACTATCTATTAGCATATTTCTATGCCCACATCATTGATTAGGGGCATATATTGCCTTGTACATGGACGGTCTATTGGTCGGTCGGTAGACCAAATGGTTTCCTTTCAAAAACTCAGAACTCTTGAGGTCAGCCAGCACAATAGATGACTCCTATCGATTTTGAGGTTAGTAGGTAAAAGGTCAAGGTCACTGTGACCTTTACCATTTCTGACTATTGGGCTGACATAGGGTATACATGTTTTACAAACATCTCTTTAACAGTTGATTTCTTGTCTATAATCTATAATTTCGGCATTTGTTTTCATTCCTTGGAAATATTACAAATCTGTACGAGGTGTACTATAAGTGCTATTCTAAATCATGACTTTCTTGAGGAAATCGATATATTCAGCGCAAGAAGGTCTGGTATTTTTAGCGTCCATGTCTGATTTCAGGAGCCCGTTGCCTAACCAAACTGCTACCGAACGCTCGGTAGCGCTATGCTAGGAAAAGGCTTGCTATAAAAAGCGATATGTAGTGGACAAAGCGGAAAAATGATGTGCTGCCGGCGGGAGCTCAGGGATAGCAGACCATTGCATAGCAAAGCGCTATCGAATGCTACCAAAGCAGTCTGTTGCACAAGAAAGTGCTTGGTAGGGCTTGCCTAGCAAATTGTTAAGAAAAGTATGCTATCGGTGAGCACTGCTAGCTGGTAGCGTGGAGTTGCATAGATGTAGGAAAGAGCTTGATAGCGCAATTTTGAAGCGGCTTCAGGTTTTCTAATCCTAAATTGTCCTTTGTTTATATATAATTTCAGGCTTTTAAACTGGGATTTCCAGGCCTAAGAACAATTGCTAATTACCAGGTTTATACTGAGCTTTTAAATGAACATCAAATCATTGTTTTCATATTTCAGGCATCACTAGAGAGTGAATTAGAGAAGTCAAGTGGGAAGGTGACAGGCTTTATGTCATTGTGTCGAGAAATATTATCCAGATTTATAGATCAGTTCTTCCCTACCAGAGTACATGCTCCTGTAAGTTTTAGTTACCATTAAATACAAAATGTGCACATCCACTTTGAAAGTTACTCTTCATAATTATCAAGGGGTACATTTGTGCAGGGGTGTTTTTTGAGAATTCTTTTCTTGAGATATTTTCATCTATCAACTTTTATTTTGGTCAGAAGCCATTGCTCTTTCAGGGAGGAGAAATCCGGAATGCGGGATAAATCAGGAAAATTGACACCCCTGTTTGTGTCAAACAAGCTCTTGCTGTTCACCCGGTTGTCTGATGAAAATTGCTATTGAAATACCAGCAGGCGTAAATCAATGTTAAATTTACTTTATTTCTCTAATGCATTTTAATTTTTATTATGCAAGTCTGCCAGAACTTAGTAAATCATTTATCAGCATGAATTGTTATTCTTTTGTTTTTGCTGAAGTTAAATTACAGTAGAGTTAGTACCCTTGATTTACATTACAAAACCTTGTATTAATGAACTGCTCATGTTTCTCTGTTTGATTCTATGTACACAGAAAGAAGGTGAGTTCAAAGAAGACCCATGGAGTGTTACAGCAAAGAAAATGCTCACTGATTATGTGAAGAAGATACCCCTACCTGACAGCCCACTAGATGAGATTATAGATAAACTAGGTGGTCCGTCCCATGTGGCCGAGATGACAGGACGTAAAGGTAGAATAGTGAGGCCGACATTAGATGATACACCCACCTATATGATGAGAACACCGGATACTGATGCTTATGGTGCTATAGATGGTTTAAATGTTCAAGAGGTCAGTTATGGTTCACAGTATTTTTCCACAATGAAATAAAATTCGCATTTTATCAGAATTTCCAATAGACTAATCGGTGGCTTAGAATGAGAAGGTCGTAAGTACTACTTCCAACATTTTAAGAATCCTGAAATCTGTATCACAGGACGCTTATTATAAGTCTTAAGTTTATGAAAAAAGACCAAATTGAAGTTTAAAAAGCTTGTTTTTCCATATAAGTAAAGAGTAGCTTTCGGACAGTTTTTTCTTGTTTTCTCAAAATATCAATTTTGTACTTACAACCATCTCATTCTTAGCCAGTGAAATGTTTATGTCTGGATATTTTTTTGTGTGACATATTTACAGTATAGTTGCTGTTGTGTAAACATTCGCTTGAATATAGCTCTGAAATTAAATGTGGCTTCCACATCTACTGGAGAAATATTAATTTGGTGCTGGATGTCTGTAGGTCATAATTATTTTGAACTTGTGTTCTATTTAAAAATTGATCAGATTTCAATTAATCTTCACATGAATTCTTTGAACCAACTAGTTGTACATATTTTCAGGAATTTTAGGTTGGATGAATATTGCCAGAGTTAGTGCCCTTTGTGGTAGACATACATTTTAGTGTCAATAAACCTTTCTAGTTTTCTGTGGCCTAATACATGATTTATTTTTTATAATCACAGAGAAACATGTTTATGGAAGGCAAGAAGTTTACAGCGATTATATCAGATGCTGCAAGTACAGGTATACACTCTCATCTTTATAGCCAAATAATAAACACAGCAAGAACCGGCTCAATTCTCAAGAAACATCAAGCTGAGCTAAATCTCATCTTAAATAATTCCATGCATATTTTAGATACTATCCATGGGAGATTGGACTCAAAATTCGTCCTACAAAACATAAAACCATAAATTTTAAGGAGCTCAAACTTATCTGAAATTCTGATTTGAGTAAAATCTTAATCTGAGATGAGTTTCCTACTTGAAATGCTTCGGCAGATCGGGGCCTGCCACCAAGAATTAAGTATATTGAGGTAATTTCGCCATTTACTAATCTGTAATAACACTATTTGTAGAACAGTGAAGCAACACTATTTTTGAAGACAAGGAAATTTTTGTCTATTAAGTGTATAGACCATACATTGATTGGTACCCTAAATATGAAGTTACTTTGTATTGCTTGAAAGGTAACTTTTCCACATATAGATGGAAACATTCAGCCTATTGGATCACATGGTTAATTTTAATTCAGAACATCTCCATCTTTACTTCTATCTCTCTTGATTCATTTAGTAACTGTAGTTTCTGAAACTTGTACAACTATGACTGTCTGATAAACATATATTGAATAATTTACCGTAGTCAAGTGTAATTTTGCAACTGTATACATATTTTTGGTGGGCACTGTATTATGTTCTGTTCTGTATATTTAGGTATATCTCTACATGCTGATCAGAGAGTGGCCAATCAGAGACGTCGTGTTCACCTAACTGTAGAACTACCATGGAGTGCTGATAAAGCTGTACAACAGTTAGGCAGATCTCATAGGTCTAATCAATCCAGGTTAGTAACTGCTTATATTCCAAGGATGTGGGTTCAATCCCGCCTCCAGTCGGATTAAAACAGAAATGCTTTTCAGTTTTTCCCACCTAACATAACTAAAATTACTGACTGTTTTTTGGACAAGGTCTTGTGTATGATGCTTTACATCAGGCACGTAAAAAAACTTTGGATGCTTCTGGAACTGGGGCATCTTCTGTATCATGCGCTATCCTCCCAAAAACTAAAGTGACTTACCTCTTCTGCGAGCCTTGCCAATATATGGATTTTTGGTGGCAAATAAATAAAAGCATATCAATCAAGTGGTTTAATTCTGCAGATTTTTATTTGTGCATTATCTGCGGTATTATACTTCAATATCTCATGAGTTTGTTATCCACTGTCTTGATCTATCAACATGAAAGACATTAATCTTATTGTTATTGTCTGTTTGTCAAGAAAGGAATTTGATGTGTAATAAATCTTTATAAATTAACTCATTTATTTAGTATTTATAGTTTGACTAGGTTAAAACATACTGGGTAAAACACTTCGAAATGCGCATTGTGCTCGTCTTCATACATAATTATGTCAGACATTATTACTTTCTGTCAGGTCTCAGTAGTTTGAAGGTCTAGGTTGCAGAGATTTAATACGAAATGGCTTATTGTCCTCAGGAGGAGGCATGGTTAATGGAGTTGGACTAAGTCTTGTATATGTTTTCTAAAGTCTCATTCACTAATTTTAGTAGTTACTGTAGCTTGATGGTTTCACTTTTCTGTATATTAGGGTTATTTGTTAGTAGTTAAACATCGAGTAACCTGTCATGTTATATTGTTGCTTACAGTGGACCACTGTACAAGTTATTGACCACAGATTTGGGAGGAGAGAGAAGATTTGCTGCTGCCGTTGCTAGGAGACTGCAGACGTTAGGTATGTACAGGGGATCCATTTGACTCGGTAGTAGAAATTATGGGAATTTTGTAGAGATGGGACCGAATATTCGAATATTCGGAAAACGAACGAATATTCGAATCCAATTTTAATATTCGAATATTCGAAAAAAAAAAATCAGTTTTCTGTCATTTTCAATAAAAAAATGTCAACACTTTAATTATTCTCGTACGCTGTTAATGGCCATGTAATACCTATAATATAATCTGCCCTTATCAATATTTTGTTGCTACGTTTATCGATTGTATAATCTGAATAAACAGCATGACACTTCTCCAAAATACTCTCGAAAACGATTGCATTTTTGACACCCGAAACGCTTGCATTTCGACTGTATTCAAGCGTCCTGATAACCCGGACACAGGCTAAAACATTTACTGACAAGTGTGTGGGATTGTTTTAATTGACCAACAAAAGATAACAATTAGCCTAGGCAGAGCTACAGATAAACTTTTGGTGTAATTGGGTAATTACCCCCTGGTTTGTTTTCTAATTGGGTATTTTGTCATTACAATTGGGTACCAACGAATTTTTACCCCCCCCAAGTTCAAATCAATTGGGTAATATTTTTTATTGACGAACATTGTATTTTTAAACATAACATAATCTTCGATATTGGAAGTTACCCACCCACAAAAGACCTGTAACAAGGGAAACTTGGTCATCAAATCCTTAATTTGCTTACAGAAGAATAGTCATGTTTTTTGGTTTTGACGAAACCAATTTGTAACCATCGATAATTTTGTTTAAAATACTGTGGCTGTATAGTTGAATTACTAATTACTTCATCTATTGTTTGCTTGCAAATTACTTCGCCATCATCGGAACCAGAAGAAAAAAAACTACAGTCATAATTTGTGTCGGTTGTGACCGATTTTTCCTGCCGCGAGCAGCCATGATTGAAAACGAAACCGGAAATTACGGCGAACGGGGTTTACACATTTCCAATCATAGACTGGTTTAATATATTGACTAATTACCGAAATGAACGGAATGGAGAGCACTAGCTTTACCAACACGGTTCTGTACGAAGCGTTCCGAATTGAAATAATCAACCAGTCTACGGAATCGGAAATTGCGTAAATATGTAAACATTGGCTTTTGTTTACGTTTTTACGCTCGTGTTTTAAAAGTGTTTACGTTATTCGTATTTTATTTGCGTTTTTGTACGCACTCATATAAAAATAATTACGTTTTTTTGAAAATTAATTGCGTAATTACGCAAATACGCAGCTTATCTGTAGCTCTGGCCTAGGGGATCTACTGCAGGATTAACATTTTGCATAGATGTATAATGTTATTGTTGTTGTGGTATCGGTAAATGTGTTGATAAGACGCTTGTCTACAAAATTAATTGCAGTTGGAATAAGGTGTGATGGATCTATTGATCAGCTTAATTGGCCTGGTGCGGACTGAAATGGGTCACATAAAAACCTTCTTATTAATTTTATTTACTTAATGATTCAACATAAATGACCAAGGAGAACACATTTCATTCATGTTGATAACTCTTTGCAGTATACGAACAGTGCGAAACACACGTTGTACGATGACAACGATATTTGTAATTGTAGTCGTTCATACTTATACCATTTCTGCTAGAAATAACAACAAAACCACAGCATATTAAAAATCTATTCACAAGCTGTCCAGGAGAAGAAACAAGAGGATTTACATTGCAAACAATATTTTTATTACTGCACCAACATCGTTTAAAGTGTATACATATCAACGGTTTAGAAAACAACATCAATTTAATGAATTCCGTGACTGCATTTCATTACGGGGGGTGGGGGTATAAAAATGTGAACGAATACACTGACATAGGTATAATCGAATATTCGAATATAATATGAATTTCGAATATTCGAATACTGATTTTGGTATTCGGTCCCATCTCTAGAATTTTGCATATAAATTGATAAAATTTAGGTAAAATTAAAAAAATATTCAAAATGACCCTTCATATTCAGAAGCTTGTGGAACCCCTGATATAGTTGCAGCCTTGTTTGTAAGACACACATATCTGCAGTAGCCACTGAAACATTCTTACAGATTCTCAAAAAAATACATACCTAAAAGGTCCATAGATTGTACAGAGCATTTTTATGCTAGCCATTAAAGGTTGCAAGGGCATATAGAAGTACAATTGTCACTCCGTCTGTCTCAGACTGTTGTGTTGCATGTAACGCTATTTAAGTTAGGTTATTTAAGTTACAGTCATGAACTATTACAGCCAGGAATATTTGTCATCATGTAAAGATGAACAATGTCAAGGATTAAGAAATTTACTACCAACATGTTCTATATTTTATGTATCAGGTGCATTAACGAAAGGTGATAGACGTGCTGCCACAGGACAAGATCTTACAGAGTTTAACTTTGATACTCCGTATGGAAGGAATGCTCTCAGACTGATGTATCATAATATATGTCATGTAAGTACATCATGGATTGTTTGGTGGGCCGAGAATGATGTCTGTCCTGTAAATGAATACACATATTTGTTGTAATTGTTGTGGTTGTATCTTGTTTTGTTGATTACCTTCTGTTAGTCTGCTTTTAGGGCCCTAAACAAAATGGTTTCTTGATGATACCTTGATCAGCATAAGATTGCAGATTTGTTCAGGGGTCCTACTGAGGTATTATGCGCAATCCTGAAAATTAGATGCAAGTCTGTTTCGAGTGCCATTTGCACACATCCCTACACCAAAAAGACTGTTTCAAACTTTGTTCTATTGTTAAATTCAGCTTTTAAAACTTCAATTGACCA
Source organism: Spisula solida (assembly GCA_947247005.1). Classification (NCBI taxonomy): domain Eukaryota; kingdom Metazoa; phylum Mollusca; class Bivalvia; order Venerida; family Mactridae; genus Spisula; species Spisula solida. Next base: position 37,671,154 of record OX365956.1, on the reverse strand, counting down.
TAACTTTGTTCATACTTTTTTCATCAAATTACTTTAATTTTCTGCAGTTCATTCTTCCAAGTGTAGCAAATCTGGATTTCAGATTATTCCAGAATTGCAGGACCCCTCTAAATAACCAGCAGATGGCCCCGGTTGTTTCTTTTGTCTGTTGGTCAAATATCCTGGTTGATAATCAAGGGGGCATTTCCTATTCTTCTTACTCCAGTTTACTCACTGTCACTGTTTGTATTCGTTCACTATGTTTGTGTTGGTAAAAAAGTACACTGAATTAAAGTCACAAGATGATTTGCATGTAATGTAAAATATCATGTCGAGCTAGAAAATATAAATTGTTATATTTTCTAGAAAACAATGGTGCAAGGAATAGAGCTATCAACCCTAACAAAGAATAAATATGACTTGGATACATTCAACAGACATATGCAGGTAACTATGTGATATTGTATTGTTTAAAGTTTGTGTGTCAGTACATTTTTATTTACTAGTCATTATATAAATGCTGCAAAATGCATAATTTTTATGCCCCCCTATCGATAGATGGGGAGGCATATAGTGATTCACCTGTCCATCCGTTCGTTCTGGTTAACCCAAATTGACAGTTTCTTCTAACATTATTATGGCTTGTTACAAAGCTTCTATACTTGCCTGGATGTTGTATATGAACACTCTTTACATGCCTGTATCACCTGACCTCATTTTGACCTTCAGCTTGACCTAATTAGGACTTAGACTTATTGAAGGGCCAAATTCTTGGTTATCCCAAATTGACCGTTTCTTCTAGCATTAATACGGCTTGCTACAAAGCTTTCATACTTGCATGGATGTTGTATATGAACACTCTCTACACGCCTGTATCACCTGACCCCATTTTGACCTTCACCTTGACCTAATTTTGGACTTAAGACTTATTGAAGGGTCAAATTCCTGGTTAACCCAAATTGACCGTTTCTTCTAGCATTTTTATGGCTTGCTACAAAGCTTCCATACTTGCATGGATGTTGTATAAGAACACTCTCCACACACCTGTATCATTTGACACCATTTCGACCTTTACCTTGACCTGATTTGGACTTAGACTTATTGGAGGGCTAAATTATTGGTTAACCCAAATTGACCGTTTCTTCTAGCATTAATATGGCTTGCTACAAAGCTTTCATACTTGCATGGTTGTTGTATTTGAACATTCTCTACACACCTATATCACCTAACCTCATTTTGACCGTCACATGGACCTAATTTTGGACTTAGACTTATTAAGCGTCTAATTCTTGGTTAAATCAAATTGACAGTTTCGTTTTACATCATGACCATCATGGCGTTGCCTTAAAACTTGGCATACTTGTTTACCATCATAAGCCCCTTACATTATCAAAGCCATGTAACACTATCCAACATTATTACAGAATTATTGCCCCTGATTGACTTAGCTTTTTATGGGCAAGGCTTCCATGGGGGCATAAGCGTTTATTGAACGCAGTCTTGTTATGCCAATGATATTTAGTCATATTTGGGTATTTTTGGTGAAATGACAATTTTGTGATGTTCTAAATATGTTGACAGATAAACATTGAAAGGGAAACAGGTTGTAATGGAACACAATTTAATATTGATGGTATATCCGCAAAATTTAGCTAAGTGAAACTAGGTTTGTCCCGCGACCTGCAGTCTCCAATTAAAAACTATTAAAACTATTTACGTATAATTGTCAAGTTCAGTAGTATGTGGTCAGACAGTTGCATGCTGAGATTTGACAATATCAGGTGGGGAGGTTTTTTCTACTTTCTTGTTATCCTGGAATAAAAAGAATTTTGTGTTGAATATTTTCAGGAGAGTTTAGTATTGATGGGACTTGTTGATATAGACATGTTACGCTCTGGCCCGGTACTGAAAGAGAAAGATACAGGAGATGTCAGCAAGTTTCTCAACAGAATACTGGGACTCAGTGTAGAGAAACAAAATATGGTCAGTATAATTCAAACATGTAACCTTGCTACTCTTTAGGCCAAAAATAAAACATTGTTTGTTCCCTCTTCCCTACCTACTCGAGCAAAAAGTCCCCTCTGAATTTTTTTTTTATAAAATAAGGTACAAGAGCACAAAATAAAAAATTATTGATGATAAAAATATTTAAAAAAAAATTTCCTCCACATGTGGGAAAAGTTGCTGTTTCCTTGTGGAAGGGTAAGTTGGTACTGGTAAGAATACAGTCCAGGGCTGGTATTCACAAAGCTTCTTAGATATTTTCGTAAGATTTTCTTATCTGATAAGAAATTATTTTAGCTAAGAATAAAATTTATGTTTGTCTTAAGTTGTATTCAAGAAGCATCTTAGAAATATCTTAGCTAAAATATTATCCTAAATCTAAGAAATATTTTAAAGTGGTTGCTATGTAAAACGGGATTTTCTCGCTCTAAAAATAGTAACGGAAATGAGGACTCCTTCCAAGGGAGGGATTAGTCCTCGATCATTTTCGAACCGCTTTTATTATCATTTGAAATCATGCATGTATATAAAAAAATTAGTTGGGTTTCATGAATATTAATTTGTGTAATGTAAAACCGGGTGTCTATTATAAATAATAATTTCTAAATTATATTCATGTACAGTACATTCTGTTTGAATTACGTGTTTGAAGAGTTGTGTATATAGAATACATGTAGTTTGTTTTTACTGAAGTCGTGCGTGGATCCGGAGGGTTCCGAACCCCCGTGGAATTTTGGCAAAACATGTTGTTATCATGTGTATCTTGTATATATCTTGTCAGGGGGCTTAGAGTGTAATTACGGCACCGCTCTAAGAAAAATAGTAGCTGATAGACCCACTGAGAAAAATGCGATTGTCGTACGATGATGAATGTCCGCAAGAATGCCGTGCGTATGACATGCGACAATCGCACGACCATCGCATGTCCATCGTTCGTCCATCACATGTCCATCCCACGTTCCGTTTCCTGTTTCAATACTGTAAACGTTATCATAAACTTCATCTAGTGCATTGTGAAAACTTATGAAAACTGAATATAATCGACTTTCTGCCAGAAAAAAACATGTAAGAATATAAGCAATGTATCTACAAAACCAATGATGCCATCAACAATGTCATCAAAATTTCTATTTCAGCCTTGTATGGCACTTGTATTAAATTGTGGCAACTCATTTGACCATGTATGTCTATCAATCACATTATATATCACAGCAACATTATTATGTGACCATTGTGATACAGAATTATAAGAGACTAATAAATATTCACAACGATATTACAAATCATAAATAATAATAACTTTATTTTCCGATGATAAACTTTAAACAGACGATGAATAAAGGAACTTTTAAGTTTTGCCTATGAAGTGTGACCTGTGAGCTATGAAGTGTGAACTATAAAGTGTGCAATGTGAACAATGAAATAAGGACTGTGAACTATAAAGTGCGAACTGTGGAGCTTGGAGTGTGAAATGTGGAGTATGAACTGTGGAGTGTGAACTGTGGAGTGCGAACTATGGAGTGTGAACTGTGGAGTATGAACTGTGGAGTGTGAACTTGGAGTATGAACTTTGGAGTATGAAATATGAAGGGTGAACTATGTACGGGTGTTTACATTTAACATATGAACCATACAGCAATATTAGACATGCAGTTCGAAGTGTGAAGCATGAACTATGAAGTCACCACCGCGCCTTCGAACAATAACACAGCCAAAGTGTGCCGAACCCGTCCGGAGCTTTTAGGTTCGTAAAGCACTTGCAAGACACTCCTATGATAGCCATATGGTGGTCACACAGTGTCCGTGTGAGTACTTTTCGATAAGGCATGCGAGCATCGACAAGCCTATTAGTGTTCAAATCCTTACGGATATCATACTTAGCTCGTTTGATGTCGGTATGAGACCCGTACGAGATGTTCCCGACTTCAAATTCCACGCGAATACATGTACAACTCGGGCGTTCGGTGAAACATTTTCACTGATATACGAATTAAGAAAACTGTAAGATGATCGGTAGTCTACCATATCCACATTGGCTTATGGACGTCGTAGGCTTACTAGTTTGCAAAAGTCAGCTCGTGTATATCTCGTAGCATAAATGTGACCAAGGTGTAAGTGTTTGCTGACAAAATTGACATGTTTGATAATATAATTCAACAAAAGATATTGCGTTTTAAAATGCGTAATAAAACATTAGTGTTATAGATCTACTATAGGCCTACTTTGTGTTAGCCAGCTATTATTGTAGCGTGATTATTCTTATATACTTATTTACACTTTGTAAATTACATATAATGCACGATGAATTTAGCAACTGTTACATATCTATTTCTGATTAACTGTGTGTTATAAATGCAAAATGTGGATATTTGAGACTATACATGATTAAACATGTATGCATCAATAATCCCGAATTCCAAAAACCTGTGTCCGGAGTTTCCACCTAACCTTCTACTTTCGCTTTAGGCGGATGCGACACCGGGTTATTTCCCTTGAACTGGGCGTTTGCATGACGTTTTGATAAATTGCTAAGTTTTTTGGTCTAAAAGAATGATTTAATACGTATATTAGGGCAGTTCTTCATTGTTACCCATTGCTTGATGATTTCCAAGCTCTTAAACCGGTTTTAAACACATAATAAAAAACTCCTATTTTCATCTTAGAAAGTTCTTTAATAGTAAGAACTAAGATACCTATGTACGTATCTTAAATATAGGCACATTTCTTAGTTGAAAATGGATATTTGTGACAAAAAGTGGCTATTTAAGAAGATCTTAAGTTTAAGATATGTTTTGAATAGCGACTTAGAAATAGATTAAACTTAAGACAAATTTTATCATAACTAAGCAATTTATAGGATATTTAAGATATATTTTTATCTAAGAAGCTTTATGAATACCAGCCCTGGAAAACTGGAAACAGGTTAGGTGAATAGTCAACCGTATATAACTCATAAACTGAGAGAGTTGTTGAGAAATGTGGTTAAACCTGAAAGGACGATATAACTCCTATATAAGTCAGCATATTAAAATGCAACTTCATACGGTAAAAGTGCAATAAAACAACTATAAGTCTTGTTTCAAACAATAACAAACCAATCAGAGACAAGAGAATCTAGGGTTTGGCCTTTGAACTATTTACCAATGAAGCAGTATTATAATACAACCTATAGATGCTTTATGTTGTCTATTTTAGATATTCACATATTTCACCGAGTGTATGAAGTTGTGTATTTCTAACGCCAAGAAAGAAGGAAGGTAAGTAATCTTTATGTGGACAGGGGACTAGGGGTCCTACAAATCCGGAAGAAATAATGAATTTTCCGGCCGAAAACGAAAGTTATTTGATGAGAAACTTCAAAGAATTGACAAGGTTATGGCCTTTTGAAAGTTTATTAGCTGAATTTTACCAATATTTACATGTTTGAACTGAGTGTTAGTGTAGAGTTGTGTGCTAATGGTACCTGAAATACGCTTGAAACTCATTTTCAGGATTGGGCTTTTTGCCTTAGTAGGACCACTGTGTGAGGGCGAGATATTGATTTGGTGCTGGATGAATGTCTCAATGTTTGTCCGAGGTTGTTCTCATTAACCATTGGTCAAGTTTTCAATGACAATTCATATGAACATTTGGTACCGATATTGTCAGCAATTTTAGGGCTGAGTTATACCCCTTTTTGGGAAACAAAAGATTTTCTCAAATAACACTGTTCAATATTCCACTCGTTCTTTAATATTTCGCCTTAAGGCTTTATAAAAAATTACAAAAGATTTTGTCAAAAACACTTCTGGTTGCTTCATTGTTACTTTACTATTCTCTGGATTTTATTAATTTGACATCCATGGTCATGTTGTTAAGGTATTCAGCTTCGAAGCAGACAGTTTAATGACAAGGGATTTGGTTTAATGATATGGATGGTTGGTTATGTCTGACAAACCCAATGATGTTTAGGCAAGTTTGGAGTAAAATCACATATTTTCATGGGTATGAAATTTCGTGGATTTTGCTAAAAAAGCATTTTCATGGGTTCGTAAATTTGTGGATTACAAAACATGAAATGGTAAACCCATGTTTGATATTTGAGAGGTAAATTAATCATGGGGATTAGATTTCGTGGTCGAGTGCAACATCGAAATCAAACAAAATGCAACTTTGTCTCGAAAAGTAATGATTTTACAGTACATTATATTGATTTTACAGGTACAACGAAGGCATGTTAGACATATCTGCATCCTCTATAGAAATGGTGGGTAAACCGAAAGAAATATTCAAACAATTCAACAAAGGTCACACTTCAACCAGGTATGCTTGTTTTTCGTTGGTTCGATATAGCCTTTACACATTCAGGAGCCCTTTGCCTAACTAAGGTGCTACCGAGCGCTTTTTATGCCCCCCTATCGATAGATGGGGAGGCATATAGTCTGTCCGTCCTGGTTAACCCAAATTGAAAGTTTATTCTAGCATTATTATGGCTTGCTACAAAGCTTCCATACTTGCATGGATGTTGTATATGAACACTCTCCACGCGCCTGTATCACCTGACCCCATTTTGACCTTCACCTTGACCTAATTTTGGACTTAGACTTATTGAAGGGCTAAATTCTTGGTTAACCCAAATTGACCGTTTCGTTTTACATCATGTCCATCATGGCGTTGCCTTAAAACTTGGCATACTTGTTTACCATCATAAGCCCCTTACATTATCAAAGCCATGTAACACTATCCCACATTATTACAGAATTATGGCCCCTGATTGACTTAGCTTTTTATGGGCAAGGCTTCCATGGGGGCATAAGTGTTTATTGAACGCAGTCTTGTTGAAAGTGCTTTACTATGTCTATGCAATCACAGCCTACCAGTGAGCAGTGTTTGCGATAGCAAACTGTTTCTCTGCACTTTGCTAGGCGAGCACTACTTTCTTACGCAACAAACTGTTTCGGTAGCGCTTTGCTGTGTAACAGTCTGTTATCAGCGAGCAATCGCAAAAAGGTTTAACCTAAGTCAAAATATTTAAGTTTTCCAATGAGATGCTTTGCCCAGTTATTTTTGCTGGAACCAAATTTAAAAATAGTAAAAGGTCTTATTAGAAAAGATGATTTTTCATGGAATTTTCATGTTAAAACACAAAAAGATTTTGATTAACACTACATGTACTATAATGATATGCCGTTTCTAATGGAAGACATTGGTCTATTGAGCACAGGGATAGAATTGACAGATTGAATAATAATTGCATACATGCCATGTTCCCAGATGCCTTTGTGTGAGATTGATGATGGAAATGCAGGAGATTTTGATAAAATGAGGAAGATTTTCCTTGCTCAAACTTTAAACTTAAATTAATGAAGTTTGTATGCAGTTTTCACTTATTTTACCTACATACAAAAAATACCATTCATGCTTCATGAAGCAATTTAAACTGATATTTGTGATCATTTTCATAATGTAACCAAAAAATGTCAGGTTCCAGTATGTCCAAGAAATGTGTGAGATTTGATCAATATGCCTCTGATCATGCGTGAGTAGCATCTCTAATGCGTGAGACACAAACATGATGAGGGAGATCCGACATGTATAATGATTGAGCTATATTTCAGGTTGATTGAGTTACGTGTAGATCGTGGTATGAGCTGGGATCAAGCTATAACAAGGGCAGATAATCACACAGGGTCAGATGATGGGTTCTATATATCTAAGAGAGAAGTGTGGGGTAAAAAGCTCTTTATATTGGTCACGCAGAAAGAAAACTCCACACATCTGTTTAGAATTTCCAGGTAATAGTCTCAGTAGTTGTCAGGTTGGGTACAACGCTAGATTTAGTAATGTTTGTAAAAAAGTGATATTACCGTTCATAATTAAAATATTTTTTGTTAATTTTGTTAAAAAACACAATGGTGAAATTTATTTTTGTTTGTTAGTTTTCAATGTAATAGATGTTACTTTAGAAAACAAACAGCCCAGTCAATTTCTTGCAATTATCAAGTTAAATTATCAAATCACTACAATTCATGCAGTTTTGGCACCATTCGTAACTAAATTTAGTCTTGTCCCCAACCTGGTTGTTTTGCTCTCATTTAAAATCTTTGGGGTGGATAACTTTGCACATATCAGACTGAAGGTTGGTAGAACAAATTATTTCTGATCAATAACCAAAAAAGGGATGCTCTAATATGCATGGTATGCAGTTTGTGATTGCTTGTAGATGACCCCTATTAATCTTTAAGTCAAAGGTCACTTTGAACTTAAATGTCTATATAGGATGACTAAGGATTTTGACATACAAACAGCGATCTAATCACACGCCATGTTCTATTTTCAGACCAAACACAGGGTTATCTACCTTTGAAGAAGAGAAATCAGATCTGATGCAGAGATATACAAAAATCACCAGATCTGATGCAGGTATACATATAGTTTGAAACTATTGTGGGATTCCAACCAATATTAGGCTTGCAATCAATTCCATGGGTCCTACTGAGGCCTAATACTCAATCCTGAAAATGAGTCGCAAGTCTGATTCGGGTGCCATTAATACACATCCATACACTACAACTATAGTGATTGTGCTACAGTTCATCCATCCGTGTGTTTGTTCGTTTTTCCATCTCATTGTTAACCAAACCTTTCAAGTACTGAAACTCAAATATTTTCAAAGACCATCTAGGCATTTGTTTCAAATTTTATACATGTTTACCATCATAAACTCCTTACATTGTCAAACCCATGTAACTTTCCAACATTTCAACATAATTATAGCCCCTGATTGAATTAGCTAGTGCAACATATACTTATTATTGACAAGGCTTTTATCAGGGTATACACTTTGATTGAAGGCTGTATTGTTATTGTCATTGTTACAGAGTGGGAGTTCCTTGCAAATTCAAAATGTGTTTAAAGTTAATAAAATATTTGACAGGAAAAAGAAAGAGGAATAGTATTTATTATTACTACTGTAAATCACTTAATTCTCGCGCAACTTATTTTGTGAATTTCCGAATATTTCAAGATTTTTTGGTTCGCGAGAATTTTGAATTCGTGTCATTGACAACGTCCCATTCCTGACTTGGTATTATAAATTTTCATGAGAATAATGATTTCACATGTCAAAATACTCACGAATATTAGCAAAAATAAAACTCTTAAAAAAACCAAATGGATTAACAGTATATAGTGTACCTTGTTTATGTTTGATTACAGAGAAAGGTTGGAGAACTCAGTATGAAACAACAAAGACAAACTGTGTACATGGTTCACATTGTAAGAATAAAGACTTCTGTAAGGGTATGTATATATTAAATGCTTTGATTGTCTCATGGTAGAATGGCCACTTAAAGTGCAGGAGGTTGGAAGGTTGCCAAAAACAAAATAAAATGGTATTTGCTCAGCCTAAAAATTGGAAAGCTGGCTTTTCTTCTCTTATACCCTTTAAAAAAAGATGGATTCTGAGTGATTGATTACCTATTGGTAACTTGCTAATAGAGCAAATAAAGTTTCATGCACAAGTTGAGCTGACCATAAAAAAGTTTTATTATCATGGGGCCAGATCAAAGTCCGGAGAATATAGCCTGCCGATGCACCATGTTTCAGAAAGTCAAAGTGAGCTTGACGAAAGATCACTATTTGACAGTGAACAGTACAACCTTTCTAAAGCAGTTATCTCTCAGTCTGTGAGTCATTGGAAAGAATAAGTTTGGTTGTTGTTCAGAGGTTGTTGCTCTAGAGGTGTTAAATGTATGGTAAATAGTTACTTCTTCAACAAAATGATTATGTGGCTTAAGAGAGGTTGTTGCTCTATGCAGGGCCATTCTGAAGAGGTTGCACTGTACATGTTTTACAATGATCCGTCTCATGTAGCAAAAGTCTAATAATTGTCTGCAAGTTTTGCAACCGGTAACTTCACTTTCCTTATTATAAGAATGACTAAAAGAGACAACTCTGTTCATTCTTTCAAGTGCAGCAAATCTGTTTCTGTTAACTGAGTGATGTCACCATAATGTTGGATATATTATGTTAATTTTACAGTGGGAAGTAGATGCTACAATTTGCACCTACTATGTGGAAGTATTGTTACATACATGAATATATTGGAGAACACTCTCAACAGGAACGCTGTAAAACTCAATCTCAGGTAAGCAGTCTCATCTTACACCAGGGGCTTTTCTTCGAAAGTAGGGGAAGGAACCTTTTCTTTGAATTTGTGGGAAAATAACTAAAAAATTTTGCAAAGGGGAAGAAAAAACTTTCAGCAAATTGGATTTTAGGGGAAAACTGCAATTTTAATGAGGGGAAGACACCTGTAAACGGCCCTTGCTATAGAAGGAAAAAAGCACTGAACTCAAAATGTCTACTAAATTGTAGGAGTTACCTGACCTTATTAGTAGTAATTGTCTTCAAATGTGCATTTTCAAGGGCAAGTAACTCCTGAACAAGCACAAGCATGGTGACCTTTGAACTTTTTACATAATTCTGTTTCAACATGATACTGTACCCATATACAGAGTTTTACAATTGGACAATGTAAGTATTGTACGTTTATCCTTGATGTAAATGTTGATTGGCATCTTGGTCATCTTCGACAATCTTGGCGTAATATCTTGGTCATCTTTGCATAATATCTTGGTCATCTTCGATAATATTTGCATAATATCTTGGTCATCTTTGACAATCTGTCTGTTCATTGTGATCACACTTTGGGTTATGGCGGGCCCTATGTTTTTAGCTCACCTGCCACAAAGTGGCAAGGTGAGCTTTTGTGATTGTTTTTTGTCCGTCGACCGTCCGTCCATTAGAAATTTCACTGTTAACACTCAAGCACTTTCAATTTTGCTTGATCTTCATCAAACTTGGTCAGTAGTTGTATCTCAATGAAAGCTAGGTCAAGTCCAAAGTTAGGTCATGTGGGGTCAAAATCTAGGTAAAATAATAGGAAAACCTGGTTAACACTCAGGTGGCCACATTTTTGCTTTAATCTTTATGAAGTTTGACCTGAAGGTAAAGTTCAAAGTTTGAACATGTTTAGCAGGTGATCGCCACAGGATCTATGATCCTCTTGTTTCAAATTTTGGTATAATGTAAAATTCTCACCAAACTTTTTGAGAATGTTCGAAATTGACACAATATCGCAGTGAAGCTTGATGAGCTACCCCAGGAAATATTTTACCCACAATAGTGATTTAACATTGATAGGTGTAGGAAGTATAATTGTACATGTGTAGGAAGTATAATTGTATGTTTCTCTTGTAGTAAAACAGAATCCTGTATTCGTGTTGTACGTGTGAAGTTAAATGATGGTGAGAGGATTGTGGGTATACGTTATCCAGAGTTACTCATACCCGAGGTAGAACGAGCATTAAAGGAACAACAATTTATTGAAGCTATTCAGAACAATGTAAGCACCAAATTTGAGAATGTCTTTATGTATATTTATATTACATGTGAAATGCTTTTCATTCAGCTGTTCTGTTCATACCCACCTACCACTTGGTGACGTGTATCTTTAGTACATCAGGGTTTCCACGGCAGGGCTCACGCTGTCAATCGACATTATCGCCATTTGCGATAATTTTATCAAAGTGGCGATTTTTATTTCGATTTTGCGATGAAAAATGGCGATAATTTTATCAAACTACAAAAAAAATATCTGCATAACTTCTTATTTTACCTATCAACAACGTATTGAGTGTCACAAATTTTCAAGTTCACACTTCAAACTGGACCATATAATCTTCATTGTTAATTACCTTTAGCCCCAAGACATGTCATGGGACAACCACTAATCCCATTAGAGGTCTAATTACTGATAAAATGTTGTGATAACATCTTTTTATCCCCATTTAATGGGTGTAATTAACTGTCAACAACATGCGTGGAATAGGTCTAAAATACTGACGAACATGTCTAAAGTACTGACGAATCTGGGATGTGCAATGCAGACGAGATAAATTGCAATTTAGAGTTAATTATAGGTGATTTGATTTATTAATATCTGGCGAATAATGACTGCTTTGAGTAAACAATGAACATACTGTTCAATAAAACTTATTTTTACGAGCTGTTTGAAAAATGCAAGTTGACTAGTAGGGCTGAGTACCGGTTCACGTATCGAATCGAAGACCGGTATTTAGGGTTCGGTCGATATACCGTATCGAACATTTACGTATCGAACAAAACAAAATTGTTTTATATTGCCGACTTCAGCTCATGCTTCACTGTAAGGTGCATCATAATCTAGTTTCCTTTAGTGCAAGTCAATGTATCGTTTTACAAGCCGTCATTACCAGACCTACTCTTATTCTATAAGCCCAACATATCGCCCCCACCAATTCTTTGCCTGGAAAAATGTTACTTCGATAAATAAGTCTAATATCCAACACATAGGATATGTTTCTCTGTTTTTATTTCATAGGTATAAAATATCAAACGATATATCAGATATCAATCATTCTGTATCGATACAAATATTGTATCAATAATTTTGATTGATACTCAGCCCTATTGACTAGTATTCTGACATGCTAAATTCGGATATAAGTGCTTATTTTCTACAAAACTTTAAATAAAATTATTCATTTTAAAAGGTTGAAATCCTGCCTTCAAGCATTCATGAGGCTTCAGTTTGTTGCTTGAGCTGTAAGTCTTGGTCGAAAAAAAGGTTTTATCATGCCATATTTTAACAATCAATTCATATCTTTTTTCTTATATTTATATAAGCACTACAGCTGCTTTATATCGATATCTTGCTGTTAGATTGGCCATCTTCTAGCCTTTAGAAGATAATGATTATCAAAGAATGACCATTTGAGTGACCAATCTGTTCGACTGTCCCTTTTATAATGGCATCAATTTCCTCAGCTGTCAGACCTTGTCATGCAAATGGACAGTGTACTTATCAGTGTAATAAAGCTTAATAAACAAATTTAGTGCAAGGTAATATCATTATAAATTGCACATGTTGTATTTTAAAGAGCATGTGCCTAACTTTCTATAGGAATATGCCTACATATTTATTGATTTACCTCGGGTATGAAAAAAATACAATAAAATTGATACTCTCAATGCTACTCGTAACTCACCTGCAACAGTGTAGAATTCAAAATTATTGAACCTGGGGAGCATACCTCTGGACCCACCCTAGAACAATGGTGCCTATTTGTATGAAGACAATTCTTAATTAATTTGAATGATAATCATGCAATTTGTCTTTGACCTGTCACTAGTAATTAGTCAGGAATTTTAGATTGAAAACTGCCTAGAAGGCACCTGCAGCCCTATCAAATTCAAAAATTTCGCAGGGGAGTATGTGCCAAATCCCCTAGAATAAGATGCCAACATATTTATTTTGATCAAGCTATGGCCCTGACTATGATTCATGAAATGCCTTAAGTACCATGCATTAAGTTTGTGTCACCATGCGTTAATATGTTCGCGTCAATTTTGGCTATAATTTTTGTTAGGCAAAAATAAATGGCTATTATTTTAAAATGGCCAGTGTGAGCCCTGCCACGGTCAGTGAAAAACATAATTTTGTCCAGGTCAGGGAATTTTTTGAAATTGAGCAAAAGTCAGGGATTTCTTTATTATTATGGCTGTTCATAGGAAATGCCACTTAGAGACAGTTATAAATTATAACTGTCTCTAAGTGGCATTTCCTATGAACAGCCCTAAAATGCTACCTTAAACATTTTGGTTCTCTTTGGTCAGCAGGGCTTATCTGGGATTTTTTTCTTAGAATATTTTGGGAACCCTGTGCCACTGTGTTATTGTAACTGATATGTATATGCATGCTTCGACTCCTCAAACCTGGCACCATTTTTTGCACAAATTTTTACGTTACCAAACATGTTAGTCTAAGCCTTGCTACCAGATTACTGGACAGTAGAATTTACTTTGTCAAACATTTTGGTTGACAAAGACTAGAAACATGTCGGATTGAAAATATATCTGTATGAACAGAACAGATAAATAGACAAAATATAAACACCAACTTTGTTTAAAAAATTTCAGTCCAAATCGGACTATGTCCATTGTGTCTGTTGAACATACAGGTGGTCGGTGTTGCCAGCAACATTTTATGAATAACAAGAAATATCACTGAATGTGATGAATACCCCCAGAAACTGCTTGACACAGTCAGATATGCAAAACTAGACTTGGTACTGATCGGTTATGCAGCTTCATTGAAATCCGACCATTGGTTGCTGAGAAATAGTGCAGACAATATTTATAACTGAAAAAAATCAAAAGACCATAACTACCTTAAAAATGGATCCGTCCAACGTGTGCTGACGATATGCACAACTAGAATTGGTAGCGATCATTCATGCAAAGTTTCATTGAAATCCTACCAATGGTTACAGAGAAATAGCACAGACAAAATTTAAAAGTGTAAAAAAACAAAGGACCATAAACTACCTTAAAATTGATCCGACTAACGAGCGTCGAGGATATGCACAACAAGACTTGGTACTGATTAGTCATGCAAAGTTTCGTTGAAATCCGACCAATGGTTGCAGAGAAATAGTGCGGACAATATTTATAAGTACAAAAAATCAAAGGGCCATAACTCCCTTAAAATTCATCCGACCGACGTGTGCCGACGATATGCAAAACTAGACTTGGTACTGATCAGTCATGCAAAGTTTCGTTGAAATCTGACCAATGGTTGCACAGAAATAGGGCGGACAAAATTTATAAGTACAACTGTACAAAAAAACAAAGGGCCATAACTCCCTTAAAATTCATCCGACCCACGTGTGCCGACGATATGCACAACTAGACTTGGTACTGATCAGTCATGCAAAGTTTTGTTGAAATCCGACCAATGGTTGCAGAAAAATAGCGCGGACAAAATTATAAGTACAAAAAAACAAAGGGCCATAACTCCCTTAAAAATGGATCCGTCCAACGTGTGCTGACGATATGCACAACTAGAATTGGTAGCGATCATTCATGCAAAGTTTCATTGAAATCCTACCAATGGTTACAGAGAAATAGCGCAGACAAAATTTAAAAGTGTAAAAAAACAAAGGACCATAACTACCTTAAAATTGATCCGACTAACAAGCGTCGAGGATATGCACAACAAGACTTGGTACTGATCTGTCATGCAAAGTTTCGTTGAAATCCGACCAATGGTTGCAGAGAAATAGTGCGGACAATATTATAAGTACAAAAAATCAAAGGGCCATAACTCCCTTAAAATTCATCCGACCGACGTGTGCCGATGATATGCACAACTAGACTTGGTACTGATCAGTCATGCAAAGTTTCATTGAAATCCTACCAGTGGTTACAGAGAAATAGTGCGGACAAAATTTATAAGTACAAAAAATCAAAGGGCCATAACTCCCTTAAAATTCATCTGACCGACTTGTGCCGACGATATGCACAACTAGACTTGGTACTGATCAGTCATGCAAAGTTTCGTTGAAATCGGACCAATGGTTGCAGAGAATTAGCGCGGACAAAATTTATAAGTACAACTGTACAAAAAAACAAAGGGCCATAACTCCCTTAAAATTCATCCGACCCACGTGTGCCGACGATATGCACAACTAGACTTGGTACTGATCAGTCATGCAAAGTTTCGTTGAAATCCGACCAATGGTTGCAGAAAAATAGCGCAGACAAAATTTATAAGTACAAAAAAACAAAGGGCCATAACTCCCTTAAAAATGGATCCGTCCAACGTGTGCTGACGATATGCACAACTAGAATTGGTAGCGATCATTCATGCAAAGTTTCATTGAAATCCTACCAATGGTTACAGAGAAATAGCGCAGACAAAATTTAAAAGTGTAAAAAACAAAGGACCATAACTACCTTAAAATTGATCCGACTAACGAGCGTCGAGGATATGCACAACAAGACTTGGTACTGATCTGTCATGCAAAGTTTTGTTGAAATCTGACCAATGGTTGCAGAGAAATAGTGCGGACAAAATTTATAAGTACAAAAAATCAAAGGGCCATAACTCCCTTAAAATTCATCCGACCGACGTGGGCCGACGATATGCACAACTAGACTTGGTACTGATCAGTCATGCAAAGTTTCATTGAAATCCTACCAATGGTTACAGAGAAATAGCGCGGACAAAATTATACGGGCCAACCAACCGACCAACAGACCAACCAACTAACCAACCAACCAACCTCAAGCATGACTCCAATATAGCCCCCATATACCATGTATTTGGGGGTATAATAATTATGTTTTGTGGGAAGACTTTTTAAGCATGATTATTTTTATTAACAGCTTAAATTTATGAATGTTATTTGTTATTGCAGGATGTACAATATCTAACAGACAGTCAAAGAATGAACACCAATCTGTCTCAGTTACAGAATAGTAGTAATATACATGTTCAACAATATCTCAACAGAATGACTGGTTCCCAATTATCTTCTAGCCAAAATGGAAATGTTCAGGCTGGTTTACAGACTGTGTTACAGTCTGCATTGTCTGCTACTCAGTGTCAAAATAACTTAAACCAGTCAACAACTTCACAGCAAACTGCAGCAAATTTGACTGTGAAGAAAACTGTGATGGAAGAAATTTCTTCGGTAAATTCAAAATGTTTAAGCAAAGCTATGAAGCCTCCAGTTACGATTAGAAACTTCTTTAAGCCGTCAACAAATGATAAAAAGTCAGACAGTGTATGTAAAAGTGCAAACAAAGATGCGGGTATTAGTAATGGATGTGAAGAGATGAATTCCGTAAATGTTAAAAGTGAAGAACCAAGTGATTGCTCCAATTCGTTGGGTAAGGAGATGAGTTACAAGGACTTTCTAGGTGGAAAGTGCAATAGTGCCAATACTGAAAGGTCAGCATCGGAGACCGACACCTCAGACTCATCTGCAATCAGTGCTAAATCAGGCAATAGTGTATCTTCTACCGCTGTAGGTACAATCAACTCCAAATCAAGTCTTTCCAACTCTAGCAATTCATACCAAGGCTCTGCTACTAAATCAGGGTCCAGGAAAAGACCTTTAGATGGAAGTAAAAGCCTTCAGCCATTGAAGAAAGCCAAGCAAGTCTCGCTATTTTCTGCATTGAAGAAAATGACTGTGAAAAAAGAAGAGAGTGACAACAAAGCATTGACATGTCCTGTATGTTCCAAAATATTCGAGAAAGGAATCTCCAACACAGAGTTAAATACACATATAGATAATTGCATTATAGAATAACATTATATCTTGTGATAGAGTGCTTAACATTGTTACGAGGCAAATACATGTACATTACCCAACATTTATAATTGGTGCTTTTAAACATTTTTTTAGGGGCAAATACATGTACACTACCAACATTTATAATTGGTCACGTTAACATTATTTACACTTTAGAGAAACAAATCTGATTAACGATGAACAATTAATAGGTTGTCCATAATTGTATTTCCTATCTTAGTAAACATTATATTTCTCTTATCAACCATTCATTGGAAGTAGACCATTTGAACAACATCAACAATTAGTCCTGTCTCGATGAATTACCAGCATTCAACTGTCAGACAATTCTGATGCACCCTTCAGCAGGGGCTCCATCTGATTTGGGATTAGGGGTTTTAACTATTGAAATTTTCAAAAAGCCACATTTTGACCCTCAAGATTTTGGTTTGAATGGGTCATTTTCTCTTAAAATCATGGATATTTTGCTTAGAAATGGTAAAATTTAGTGAAAAGTATCAAAATGACCCTTCAGATTCAGAAGCTAGTGGAAACCCTGCCTTCGCCTATTTTCCTACAGTACAGACAACGTGTTTTTTCCAATGGACACGCGAACACCGTGACATAAAATAAATTGAAGTGTCCGGTCACCGTGACCTGGACACTCAGAAAAATCTAGTGGCCCCTTAAACGGACACGGTGACCACTTTAATATCTGTGTCGACGGTGTTCCGTGTCCGCCGATAAGTGAGTGTCCGCGGTGATTTTAAGTGTTTTTAAGGGTCCGTACCCGCATCACGGTGACTTGCTGCAAAAAAAATTGTTTTTCAAATCCATGCACACACGTCTTAATGCTCAATCACATCGTTTAAAATTACCAACTGACCAGACGTCGGCATATGCCAATTACCGATTACTCACAATGTCGCACGTGTACTCGCTGTGTACTAAGCGAGCAATATGACGCAATAGAGTTTAATATTTGGAAATTACAATGTGATGATGTCGAGCGATTCAACTAGTTTAATACTTTTTTCTAACATATTTTACACGTAGGCTTACTCATAATTTTGTATTTCGAAGACGCCAAGTAACACAATTACACTCGATATGTCGCTGTGTTTTCATTTGTCAAGTTCAGTTGGGAGAATATTAAAATGTGTAACCGTGTATAGAAATTATAAACATCTAAGGCCACTTCTTTTATATCTTCTGGTTTACAAAACCGACGACCCTCAAACTGGGAAAATATTGAGGTCAAGTGAACTAGGTGAACTCATTTTCGAAAAACTAGACTCTAATTTCTGTAAATAGACGGATGACGTAAACAGCGACCATATTGTACCGGAATTTAATTTAGTTAACTGCGTGCGCAAGTGTCCGTATTTTGTCTGTTGATTTTGATAAATTTATAATTTAGTGTGACCAAATACTATTTTCCAGGATGCTATATTGTTTGTACATCGCATTATTGTGACAACTAGTCAAAAGGTGAGCCTACGGAATTATAAAATACGCGGTCGAACCGACTTTGAATTGAGACAAGAAGAGTTTAATTACCTTCAAATATTAGATCTAATCCATTATTGCTACACATGTGTTTTATCAATGCAAGATATAATAATAATCATGAATTATTACACTTACACTGATTAACAGATTATAAATAAGCGATGAGCGATGATTTCAATATGTTTCTATAAATTGAGTCAAAGCGTGCAAATATTCGCAGATCAGTCAAAATTCGAATGTGCATCGGCTACGATGTCTTTGATGTCAGTTCACAACATTTTCTTTTGCCCGACAAAGGTCGGCAGCGTCTGAGTATCATTCATCTACCGATTGTCGGCGTCTTCTGAAGTTACAATGTCGGTACGGAATAGTAAGGGCATGGTGATTTTTTTGTCAACATCTACATCCTGCTATTTGTTGACATGTTAAATACGTTCAATTAATGTGTTAATAATTTATTTCATAACCTGCACCCGTTTAATTAATACTTCACCATTTTCTCGCTCGTACATCTACGCACGTAGGCTGCCGTATACGTTGCTATGGGCGAACGTATACGTAACGCCGTTGCTATGGATCGTACAAGCGAGTACCTGCTTCTGTCCACAAAACACCGTGTTTCAACCGTGTTGTCACGGTGGCAATGGCCACGATGGACTGACCACCCCAATATAAAGTCTATGTGGATTTGGGTGGGTTCACGGTGGCATATTTTGCGTTGCCACCCAGAGTCGTCGCCACCTTGTGTGTACTTGTGTTTGCCTATTTGCAATAAAGTTTATTTGTTATTTTGTTAGTTTGTTTTATTTTCTTGCACTCATTCACCCGCCTGATGGGCTTTTCTCCTAGTGACCGCTTTTTAATTTCTGACTGTCCACTGTGTACTAGTGAGTGCTACTTTCCCTGTTCTTGTTAATTACGGCATGTGCGTTAAAATATTGTGGACTCGATTAATAAATTAATGTTAAGAGTTCGCAATAAATACTAACAAAGATCTAAAAATACAACTCGTAAACTTTACGTATTTTTGTTTAGCGATCTTAATTCAATAATTGCCACGTTTCAATCGACAGCAATTTATAAAATTGTGGTTATGTACAGACTTTAATTTTTTTTGTGTGTGCGAGTACCTTATATCTCATAAACACAATTGCATACACAAACATAATTTGCGTCAATTCCATGTGGTCTAAAACAACCGACCTCCACAGAGCGGCATTTTTTCTTTAATATCCTCCCTAGCACGTCTTCAAATGCACCGCGCAAACAGTCACGTGAATAAAGTTCACAAGCGACGTCTCGCATTAGTAGACTAGCCGTTTGAAGTTGCCGCCGATGACGTTTTATGTTTGCCGATAGAAGACCACAAGCCGACGTCAAAGAGACTCGGCACGCCCAAAGATCGAATGGGTTAACAGGTGCAATTTACCCAGATTTATACGCCTATAATCGGACATGCGTACGTGTCAAACAACTAAATGTTGACATGGTTATTTTTAGTGTTATTTACGAGAAAACTACAGCACCAATATTTGTTCTAGGAATTTTTTAAGGAATTAATTAATGGACTTATGTAATTATTATGTAAGTACAATTTCACCACATTCTAATTAGCACTTCAATACGTGACGGAAATAATGTACCCTTAAAATCACGGTGAATCACGGTGATTCTAAGGGGTTCTAAGGGTTTTTAAGTGACAATTGAACACGCCGATGGACACCCAAATTTATCCGAAGTCACGGTGACGGGTGACCCGAACACGCGTCGCGGTGACCAAAATCGGGTGGACACTTAGAATTGAAATCGCGGTGACCCGTGTCCATTGGAAAAAACTCGTTGTCTGTACTGTACGTGTCAATCGAATACCATGACGCCATATTATATGGTGTAAATAACTGGAGATTTAGGACATTGTTCACCAGTTACCTGCAGAAAAAGCCAGATTTATCATTCTTAAAGCATCGGAGATTTCAGTTTCAATATCAAATATATATCACCAACAATTTTTGTGTAGATTGTTAAAATATGACGACGAATTTCACAGCAATACATAATGTTATAAAATAGTAATTGCACTTCGAAAACTGACCAATTATAAATGTTGAGCAGTGTATCAATTGAATTAAATGAATTAGAGTAATAACTATCATTTGTACACATGTTTATGTATGATGAGTTAATGGTGCTAAAGTGTAACTTTCATGGCAACCATGTACATTTTCTGGTTAAAAATATTGTACAAATTGACTGGTATCAGAATTTCTGATGTGGCATCACTATTTTAATTTTACTTGATTGATTAATACCAAGTGTGCTATATTCAGAATCGGGTCTAGAATGTTTTGCCTGAATTATGGCCCTTTGTGAGAGCCATACATGTTTGTGTCAAAAAACCTTCTAGTTCACTGTGTACTATATATTACACTTGAGGAAATCTTTTTAGAATATTTTGTCTATTATTTTGCTTAGAGAACCTGTCCAGTTTTTAATGGTTTATTTATTGTGTGTTTTTAGGACATAAATTTTATCAATACTGCTGGTCAAGTTGCACTGTATTATTCACTTTTTTCTGAGGGAAATTCCAGAAAAAGGCCATGGGGGACAAGACCGTTCAAATAGAGGGCAGTTTCTGAAAGAGACTATCCAAAAAACACCTTACACATTATGAATTCTTTGGGCACATTCACTTATAAATTCTTCTCACAGCCTGCCTTGCCATACTCCCACACAAATAATTCATGTTCGTTATCCCCTGGCCTTTTTTGTGGGACAGACCTTAGATTTATACATTATGTACATGCAGAGAACGATATTTACTTCCCATTGTTTGGTATCAATTGAATTTTTCTTGCATTTTGTACAATGTTGTTTGTAGACCTGTTTTCAAGTGGATCCATTTGAGTATGTTAACATGTGCTATAATTTACTGCTAGAATATTATCAATTATACACCAGTGCTGGTGGTTACAAAGGATCTAAGTAGAAAACTTAAACTATTTTGACCTACTTTTAACATTTGTTCTGCAAATATTTCCCACAAATCATTTTTAAAGTGATTATAATAGCCTTTTATTGAATAAATTTTTGTAGAGTTAAAAATTGTGTAACCTTCCATAATCTTGATTTTCTAGTGAAGGATACTTACAGAAGTTTTAATATTTTAAGATAGTTGTAAGGTTTCTACCAAGATGCCATGTGAATACCAGCCAGAGGGTTTCGTTTTTGCTGAGCTGTAGGCCTCGTTTAACATTCTGGCCCGTTCTCACAAAGAAATAGTTTTCAGAATCAAGCTCAAAATAGTTTTATTACAAATACAGAAACTTTTTTAAAAGAAAGATAATTCTTTTGTACAGAAGAAAATTATGAAATTTATATTTCCTTAAATTCCAAATGTTGGAAAGACAAACAAGTTTTGACACTAGTTACCAGTCTCAAAAACAGTAAATTACTTTTTTATACGAAAATGAAAGTTTTCAACCTGTTTAGATATTATGTACATACTCAGGAAAATAGAATTGCATAATTGGACTAATACTTTAAAAAATAGCCTAATTAGAATTGAGCTCCAGTCTGATCCTGAAATCTTAATTCTGTGTTAGAATGGGGTTTGGGTTTCTAGGATTTTCAATGTTGAAAATTCAACAGAACACATGGGTTTTCAATGTAAGTTGTAATCTTACAGGGTTATATAGTGTACAGCTACTCATCATGTTGTTCATAGCAAACACACCTTAGTGCTGGACACTTAATTATGGGGATGTGATATTGTTTGCAGTTACTCCACAGATCAAACACTGTTGGTCCAAATTCAAATTTTTGCTGTTAAAAGAATGATTTTCCTTTAAAACAAATAAATGTTGTTCTAGTAACATGCTGAAAAACATTCTTTTTTAAATTATTTTATTGATTTTATGCACGGTAAAATCAACAATCTGCTGTGATTTCCTGCAAAATGCCAATAAGACGTTTAGTGTTGGGCAAAAATATAGGGTTTCACTAGAACCACACTATTATTTTCTTTAGGCCTTAGTAATACTATAGATAAATTACAAACCTTCACTAGAGAAACATATACAAAGACATGTGGTCTGTACAGATAAAGCAAACAATTTCAACAATGACCTTGCTTTTATGGTTTAAAAGAAACTTTAACAAATAAATCCATAAAGCGTTTTATTATACATGTACATTTGAAAGACAACAAAATTTATATGTGCTACACACACAGTTGGCCTTTTTGACTGGATAGTACGACTACTGTAATATTGGGTGTCGAGAAACAGCCCAGTCGAAAAGGCCTATTGTTAACAGCTGTTTTGTTCAATAAATTACGATAAATTTAACCCTTGATTTGTCATTCTTTTGTATGTATTTATAAGCCTTCCTTGAAACATTTATGCCACAGTTTATTTTGAGTTGAATAAACAAACAATACAAAACAGTAGGCTACTAGCCACATAATATTTGGAAAGTAGTGAACCTGACAGGTAGGATGCCTACTCCGTCCTGAAGAACCCACAAATATCAATATAGTAAAACATAGATATGTGACTTGTCTCTAATGAGGGTGACAAATCAGTAATTGTGGTTTACAGCACGTAGAACTTGACATGATCCTGACCTTTATGCATGAATATATTACAAGGTTCTGGAGTTGAATATATAAATTTCTGTGAGCAAATCATGCAATATTGGTCCTTTAGATTTGTGTAAGTACACCAGTGTAGAGAACGCTCTGCCCATTTGTTCATCTGAATCTAATGGGTTTTGCAAACATGCACATGTGCAATATTTATGTGAAATATTTCCAATGTATTTACAACCAAAATAAAGTACTTTAAATTCATTGGTCAACTCAGTTCAAGATGAACAGATGTCATGAAGTAGAATTTAAAAAAAAATTAACATGCGTGCGTATCATGTATGTGTAAAAAGCTGGCATCTGGTTAATTATTTTCATATAAGCAGTATTTAGATGGTATGGCTCGGAGAATTTGACCTGATCCTCACCTTTATGCATGAATACATTACAAGGGTCTAGTGTTGAATATATAAATTTCCGCCTTTAAATCGTGCAATATTGGTTCTTTAGATTTTGATATTACACCAAGCGTCTTCGTGATACTTCACGCTTATGAAAACATACAACTGGGTTTATAAATATAGACAATATATCAGCTATTAAATTATGCTAATAGAAGGTGGAGAGTCATGTCAAATTATCTGTGCTATAATTGGTAGTACACAAATATATCTGGTCTGTTGTTATAAATAAACCTGTGAAGAAATTTTATTTTTATAAACAAATGAGCCAGCATTTACATTCCTTCATCAGGTAGACATTCTGAGTACAACTTCAAACAGTCTATCAGTAGTAAATTTATAAAGTATTGTACTTTTGTAATCCTTTTTGATTCTATGAATCTAGCTAAACGAACTTAAGACGCATCACACACAGTTCTGAGAGTAACACATGCATCCTTTAAAAGTCACAGTTGAATGGCAGGGAAACACAGAAACTTGTACAAAACACAAACATAAAAACAAGATAAGGAGTCCGAGATATGACAATGTTCTACTTTCCGATACGTTGTACCACCCAGTCCTGTTGGCAAAGTGGACATCTGTTGTTCTGTTTTACCCATAGAGTCATACAGCAATTATGAAATGAATGGTTACATTCGCCCCACACAACTGAAAAATAAATTTGGTATTCAAGATAAGAAAGTGTACATAATATAAAATTCACTTGAGGATAATGGCTGGGATTTCTACTTTAGATGCTTCGGGAGATCAGTGCCCCAGCTACTAGCTAATCAATCAAGATCGTTTATGTTAGAAGTAGTAAGTAGCTATATGTAGTGATAGAACAGATTGTTCAGTTTAAATTGGCTAGCCCTTTAGTTAATAAGCTTAAAGGTCCAACACTTCCGGAATAAAATACAATGAAGAAGTTAGTTGATGAAAAAAATCCAAGTATTGACTGAGATAGTCATTTGAATATTCATTAGCTGAAATTGCAAAAATAGAACCATTATTTGAAACAGAGTTTGGTATAGTGATGTGTTACTAGAGGCAACCAACAACGACTATAGTCCTATTTTCAGACTAGGGCATTATGCCTCACCAGGAGCCGTGTTAAACCGTTTAATAGGGTGACACTACAATATTGTATGTGACGAGTTTACACCTACATGTATACTGGGATTCAAACCCATATTATATGGTGCCATCGCCTAGCAATGTGAAGTACAAAAGCAATAGAACACTCAGCTATTACAACAACCCAAAAAGGATTGGGTTAATACTGGTAACCTGTATTATTCAAAAAATCTACATTGCTCTTATCAGGTTGATACATGTACTAATTCCAAGAATGATATATCAATAATCATAATGAAACATACTAATCATGGTCAACATGTCTGTATCATTTCCCTTTATTGAATGTTTCATTAGCTTAAACTAATTTACATTTGTCATTCATAGAGACAATTTTGAGTGCAATGTCAAAGAAAACAGTACAACAACAAATTTTACATTCCATACACACAGTGAAATGCACTGATATAACTTCAATGGTATAATCCCTTTTCTGAACATTTACTTTTGTTGGACATGGTCATCATGTGGACAGGCAATACAAAAGATGTCTCAACGATGGTGGTTACTACTACTAGACAATGCAAGAACACTTTCAGCCATATGCCGGAAAACTACCTACCAACACAATCATCTTGTTTGTTTTCAGACTGACACCTCAAACAAGCATCTAAAAATATAAAATAAACAATTATAATATTTTAATACACTGCAATTAATAGAATACTAATCACAACAAAATTTAAATGCACCAACTAATAAACAAAACACACATCTGTAGTCATTACTCATCATTCATGTGTGAGATGCCTATATCAGTATCACCACTCAAGCACAAGACACTTGGGGTCTGGACCACACACCCCCTCCCGCTACGCGCCTGAAATATTTTTTTTTATATTTATTATATATCCAGACCCATTCAGTACTCACACAAACATTTGTTGAATGTATTTGATATTAATACAAAAATCTACGTACGTCCTCTACTGCTTTAATAACTCAGAAATAAAAATGTTTCGCTGAACTTTCTCGCACACCGACCTAGAAAAATGGATCGGGTAAAACTTGTTTTGCAACTTTCCTGTATATTTCTGGTGCCCTTCGGTCAAGAACAAATTAATCTTTACGATGACTATACTGACAATACTCGATCAGCGCTCCCTTCTTCAAAATATGCGCGAACATTTGCAATTGTCAACTCATTTTCCGCCGCGCACATAATCTTTCGACAATTTGAACGGTGGTTCCCAGCCTGATACATAAGAACCGTGTCGCGCTTTGAACGTTGTACCCAAACAAGGTATTCCGAATGGTTTATTTACATATCTGGTTCCAATGTTCAACGCGCAGCGCCGTACAATCGTATCGATCAGGCGGGAAACCATGTCGAAAGATTATGTGCGTGGCGTTTTTAGTTGAAAATTGCCAACTTTCTCGCAAATTGTGGAGGCAGGGGCGGGTATAGGCTTCTGCCACTATCATCACCTTGAAGAGTAATGTGTACTTGACCAAAGGACACCAAATATAGGCGGGAAAGTTTCACAGTGAGTAAAACACGACCCGATATTCGAGGAAGGTGTGCAAGAAATTTCAGTCAAACATTTCTATCTTGGTGTTATTCAGCTAGAGAGGCATTTACCAATATTTTTTATTTGTCCCGGATACGTTTAATAATGTTTGTGTGATTAATGTATGGGTCTGGCACAGACCTAAATATACATATTTAGGTCTTTGGGTCTGGGTATACAATGTTGATGTTAAAAAAATACCCAGGTGCCAAGCTGGGGGGGGGGGGGGTCCAGACCCCAAGTGTCTGTGCACTCAAGCAGTTTACTAATTGAAACCTCTAATACCTGGCCGTCAATGAGGCATGTTTTATACGACCGAGGGGACTGATCGAAGCATACTTTTGAGCAGGCAGACTTATTGAATAATTGAATACATCTCCGACGTTCCCTTAATGACTTTATATTTTATGTTTGTTATCATTGATTGATGCATTATTTAATAAATAACATTATGTTTAGCGAATTTTACTTTCGTATTGGTGAAAATTAAAAGGCAAAGAAAATTCGAACGTAAATCGCGAGTACCATATCAAGATAAGTATCTTATCTTCACTGACACTGGGCAGGCGATCCACAAAGACAATGAGTGTGAATGAACTTCAACAACTCTTACATGTAACAGTTTAACTCTCTTCTGCACCAACATTATTTTTACAAATTTCAATTATCAACAAACTATCTGTCATCAAATACCACTTTTTGCTGTTCTCACAGGTAATCTTTAATTTTAAACTTAAAAGATAGGTTTGGCTGTATGTCGATCGGGCAACCCAGACACCTGTGACAAATCTTTTGTCTCTTTACTTTTACGTCTTGTAAAATTTGTGACTTGGGTCAACAAAAAATCAAATTCTGAAATAAATATACGTACCCATGACTTGAACTCTACATATTGCACAGGTATCACATTCAACATCCCAACTCCACATAGCAACAAGATTCCACTTCTTCAGGGTGAACATTTTATCAGGTTTTTGTGACACTTCACGATCTACTTCCATTTCGTCCGCCATATTTGTTTTGGAAAAAATGGCTAATAGCCATACTGATCCGGACCAATCCGGACAACTGGCAGTCGCGTAGCCAGTCATATCGGTGCGTAAGTCTCGTTTACTTTCGTTTTCGATTTTCAACTTCCGGGTACACCGACAAACTACAACAACAACACCAACGCTATAAAATGGTGTATTGCTTTGCATTTGGGTGCACACATCGCACGGGGGCTGCATAGGGTGTTTCATTTTTTGAACTTTTTCTTTGATCACCTAGATAATTAAACCAACTGTTCTCTAGTATAAACAATATTCCCAGGCCAAATTTCAGCTCAATCCATCAATATCTTGATCTCCCCCTACCTAGTTGAAATTTTGACCCAAAGACGGTATTTTTCACTCCAACAAGGTTTCTTTTATAGCTAATTCCATCAACATTATGTTGTTGTATTTGTGTAAGAAGAATGGTTTGAGGTTGTTTTAACTCCTTTTTGTCCATATTTTATAATATAATGGTCCAAATTAAATACTGGATCAGTTCATTTTATAGCAAAAAATGGTGATTTTCAGAAAATTTTAAATTTTCGGAGTTATTCCTTTTGCAAACATCTCAGGTCCAAATAACCTTGCTTTTATAAAAACTCATCTTATTGTGGTCAGAACTGTCATGCTTTCGAATACTTTATGATGATCTAATTTTATTTTACAGGTATACTCATTGATTTATACAAAATTAACCATTTATTAGTGTGATTCTTAAAACTTGGACGGCAATGATACACTCTTGCTTTCTATAAAGGATAATAAAAAATGAACAGGGAAACGATAAATTGAGTGATGAGTTGAGTGACAGGACATAAATGTGATTTTCTATTCATAAAGTATCATGACAATGGACATACCTACATATAGACAGGGTGCGACAAAAGAGATAGCCCCAAAGTCAGTGCTTACAGAATAATTGACGCAAGCGATCAAGCTAGTGCATTCAACGAATTATAACATGTTTCTCATACAATCTTCACGGACCCGAATCTTTACATTCCCTTAGTTTTCCAAGAAAAATTGACGATAAACTCCACACATTTCAATATTTAGTTCATCGTTGGTTCCATGCTCTGTTGCCACAACGCATGCCTTAGGGCTGAGTGTTTCATTTGGGAAACTCCGTATTTTCCATTTCAAGTCAGTCAATTTAGACATTCTGAACATATTGGTCCACAATTTGTATATTTGATATTTGTAAAACTGTCAATGAGACATCTAAAGTAACTGTCCCATTCACAAATTGAATATATATAAGGTGTGATTTGACAAAAATCATTGGATATTATTGATGCTTAACATGTCCAACAGAGTCTGAGCAATTTAGAAGATGTTCTCTCATGTACATGTTCACTCAAAGTAAATAAGATCGTAAAATAGGCCTGAATGTTTCTCCCGCTCTAATCTTTCTGGAAGCAAGAGCCTAGATACGAGTGACACTTTTTTTAGCGCACTATCTACCTGAAACTGATTTTGAAAGCACCAACCACAGATAAATATGTGAACTTATTAACAAGTACCTGGGTGACCACTCGCCTATGACACGGTCTGTGGGATGCATTCGTAATAAAAGCCCCTAGTGTTACACTCTGCCAGATTTTTATGGAAGCTTGCTAATATGCTGTCCAATGTAGCAATCACGAACCCTCTCACACCAAACTAGAAAGAATGCAATAAAGTTCTCTTTTCCATGAACATGGTTCCTTCAAGCCAGCATTTATGCAATTCCACCATGATTAGGCTTCGAGTTATGGAACCTGATGGCTACACACCCGTTGATGCTCCACTCGCACGCGTAGTTCCTTCTACGACATCCTTGATCGTCCTCATCTTGTTTGGCGAGTCGGTGACACCCGATGACATCGACGTTATGGCTCTTAACTTTATAGTCACATAGGCCACAAAGTTCCAAAATCTGACTTTTCAACTGGTATCATAACAGCGAATCTTCCAATGGATCTGCTTATTGGACCCGAGTCATGCGTGGTTTCTCTTTCACTATCTGGTAATAAATGGTGCCCAGTTCACAATGCCCTTGATCAGTGGAGACTATTCGAAAGCACAACAACGCGAGGCGTTGTGACAAACCTTAAAGTTGGGAATGATGTTGCTGAACAGGGAGTGATTGATCGCCTTGAAGTTCCCACATTAAGACAAAACAATCTGTTGCATGCTATTACATGTATATATGGTTAATTTTGCTTAATTATACAGTCATGTAAAATCACATTAGTACATAATAAAGTGTTTAAAACACACCAGTTATCAATTTGGGCCCTGAAAGTTTGAAAATGGAGAATATCCGATAATTTCAAATTTTCTCTAATTTTCAGAAAAACCCCTTTCTGCTATGAAAAGAACTGGTCCAGTATATAATTCAGATCATTATATTATAAAATATGGACATAAACCTCAAATCATTCATCTTACACAAATACAACAAAATAATGTTGGCAGGAATTAGTTAAAAAGAAATATTGTGGTAGTAAAAAATGCCTTAAATGTCGTCTTTGGGTCAAAATTTCAACTCGGTAGGGGGAGATCAAGAAATTAATAGATTGAGCTGAAATTTGGTCTGGTAATATTGTTTATACTAGAGAACAGTTGGTTCAATTATCTAGGTGATCAAAGAAAAAGTTCAAAAAATGAAACACCCTAGATACCGTGATCGCAAAATTTGACCAATTGCATTCGTTGATTTAGCTACTAATTTGTCAGAGTGGCGGTAAAAACAAATAACGGGAATAAATAGAGGATATTTGTTTGTTGTTTTGATTGAATATGGTTTATATCTCATCGTGTAGTGATAAAATTCAATATTTTCAAGAGCGCGTATTTCAATCTCGCACATTTGAACTACTCCCGATATATCTACTTCGAAATCTATTAGTGGTCATGCGTTTATTAAATGTAATTGCTAGACTTTCTTTCGAAGCGGGATAAAGAAGAAAATATCGATAGAACCGATGGATGCTCCCCGAAATAAGTCAACTGGGCTTTATCTTCCAAGGGGCATAACTGTGTGAATAATCAGCGAACCGGAACGTGCCGACAATTTGCGCATCTCCACTTAGTAGTGAAGCTATCCATGAAGTTTTGTGAAAACCTGAGCAGTGGTTCTTGAGATATAGCCCGGACAAGAATCAAGTATATAGTTATAGTGCAAATCTTTCAAGGGGCATTACTGCGTGAATAATCAGCGAACCGAAACGTGCCGACACCATGCCCACTCTACTTGGTAGTGAAGCTATACATGAACTTTTGTTAAAATCTGAGCAGTAGTTCTTGATATATGGTGCGGACAAGAATAAAGTATATAGTTATAGTACAAATCTTCAAAGGGGTATAACTGTGTGAATAATCAGCGAAACGGATCATGCCCGCAATATGCGCATCTCCACTTGGTAGTGAAGCTATCCATGAAGTTTTGTTAAAATCTGAGAAGTGGTTCTTGAGAAATAGCCCGGACAAGAATAAAGTATATAGTAATAGTGCAAATCTTCCAAGGGGCATAACTATGTGAATAATGCAGTGAACCAGAACGTGCCAACAATATGCGCATCTCTAGTTTGGTAAGATTATCGTGACTGGTTTCACCAGGCGCCAAAACCCTCATTAGCGTTTGGAACGTTTCAAGGTGGAGCAGATGAAACAAGAATAAAAGCGAACAAGCGTTAGTTAGACCATAGCTTAACCACTGAGGGTCTTCGCCATAGTTAGCGATTAAAATCAGCCTTAGTATGGGCTTTAATCAGCATTTATGTCTCTTATAAATTAATGTTGAATGGTTATGTATATTTGAACTGTTATATAATGTGTAAAGTTTTATGCATGTACAGTCATGTACATAAATGAGACCAAAAAAAAGAATATCTATCATATGAATATAATTATTGATGTTTTGGCCAGTATTATAATACAAAGGGACCCTGGGGAGAATCACACTGCTCACTATCACAACATCAAACATGTCGTGATCTTATATTTAAACACAATTATTACAATGCCCATAGTATATCTTTTATGTCTCTTTCTCAGAGAGTTCATTTTGCGGCTAATCCACAACTTGAGATATATATTATCTTTTTGATGATCATTTATTTCTATAAAAATAATTATATTATAAATTATACGTCAAGATCACAACGGTAAGATAATTAAATTCTATACAAAGCTCATTCATTCAGTTATTCCGATTAGCAGCAATAACAACGGGGAGAATCGCACTGGTCATTATCTTAACAACAAAGATGGCCGCCATGCCATAAAGATACATTTTTGTCAATATATTTGATGTCAAGCAATATTGGAAGCTGCTCATTCCGGTATAAGTAGATTCTTCAACATCCTCACTGTTGTCGTGGAATGCTGGCAACAGGATTCGAATGGAGAGAAAAAAATGAGCATATAATCAGACGATAGAGTTAAGTAATATTTGCTAAATCCTCCGTTTCCCCCAAATATGCGCTTCAGTATATGCATTGGTCATTGATAACAACTTTTATTTTCACGTTTGTTACAGAAATAATTGTTTCAAGCTATTAGATGATATTAGCCTAAACTAAAATCGTTTTCTAATTTATGGTAGGGACCAGTGATCCGGAAGACATGGGTAAAATTAAGTGCTATTTCTAATGCTTCACTGTATGTATATGTAGTACAATTTCTCATTTCAGATTACGAGTGCGAAACAGTATCGATAAAGGTAATCATCTGTCTTTGATTTACAAGTACATGTAATTTTGCATACAATGGTGATATTTGTACATTTATCTGCGCTGCAGTATGCAATTATTAACCTTTAAGATACATCGACTACCGTATGATATGACACCAGTCATTGAAATACAAAATGTACCATGGCTTCAATAGTCCCGTAGCTTTTCGAGTACTCTGGTTTTAATCTGACAGTATGCATGTATCACATAAATCACGGAACTTTATCCAATATATTTCTAAATTTGATGTGGTTACCTTGCAGGAAACGTGGCTCATTGACTCAGAACTTATAGCTGATGCTTTTATGTATTACACATGTTTTCGATGTAATGCAAAACCATCCACCAGAGGTGGTAGGAATATGTGTGACGTCGTTATATTAACACGAAAGTGTCTTGATGCATTTGTTACATGAATGTTGAATGTTGGAACATTTTGAGTATGGTGTAATACTTAATTTTAAGACACAATTATTTGATTCTGATAAAGATGTATTGTTTGAATCATTACACTTACCACCGAATGGATCGCCTTTTTATACTCATGGTACAAAGTATGGTTTGTCCGTTCTAGAAAATTTTCTATTCTATTCAATGATGTGTTTGATGTCGGCTATTACCATTTGTTATTGAGTGTTAACGCAAGTACTGGTACATTAGATGATTTTCTGTATATTGATAATGTTATACCCGAGCTACAACAATAATGACGATATTTGTTCAAAACGTTGTTCACGTGACACAAATGCTAATGGCAGGGAATTAATAGCTTTTTGCAAATGAACTCATTATCCATTGTTAATGGTAGACTTTATGATGACAAAGATCTTGGAGAATTTACTTTTGGCAGTGTTAATGGGTCGAGTGTCATTGACTATTTTATATGTAACAGTGTACTATTTCATAAAATTTCACACTTTGTTATCGATGCTAACGCATTATGCGACAATTTGCCCATCCATCTCAACATTTCATGTAGAAACTTCTATATGAGAATGAGCATCAGATATATCTGCCTGGTACGATTAAAATAGATAATGCACAAAATGTCCTTTATCAAGAATCACTGCAAGATTAGATAACCAGTGGTGGTTTTGATGTTTAAAATGAGCAACTCAATCATCCTGATTCAAATATTAATGACATATTACAAGAGTTTTCAAAATGTTTGTCAGAAGTTAGCAAAGATTATAATGTCAAACCTACATCCAGACCGCATACTTTTAATACGAATAAATGGTTTGATTCTGAGTGTTAAAAATATAAACGTAATGCCAACAGTGCTTTGCGAAATTTTGGTCAGTAGGCCGGCTCCTGATTTTGATACCTATCACAAAATGAAAGCAAAATATAAATGTGTTTGTAGAACAAAAATAAGAAACTTTGAAAAAGCAAAAGTTCAATCTCTAGAAGATAGCATACACAATCCAAGGTTATTTTGGCGTAATTTAGGTCAAAGAGTTGTCTGGCAAAACTGTTAAGACTCCGGACATATCTGGAGAAACATGGCTTTAACATTTTAAAGCACTGTTAGATAGGAAATATAGGGAATAATGATGACACTGACTTACCCGAAAACTCTACCGATTATAGTAACTATAGTGACAGTGAAAATGACATTCTTAATAATGAGATCACTTCATATGAAATATGCAGTCAAGAGTTTGAATTTAAACAAATCATCGTCAGGGATACTTATCCCAGTGTAGTTTGTTCATGGATTGCATTATTCATTACTATATCTTGTTACATTTTGCAATAAGATTTATACCTCTGGTAGCTTCCAGATACATGGTATCATGCAATACTAATAACTGTCCATAAAAAGCGTAGCTAAAGTGAACCAATTAATTTTAGAGGTATTGCGTTGTAAGATGTGTTTAGCAAGATCTATGTAAGCATATTAAACAAACGAGTAAACATATTTGCAGAAATATTTGAAAAACATTCTGAGACACAGTCGGGATTCATGGAAGGTTATACTACGGTTGATAATGCCTTTGTGCTCCAATCTGTTGTAAGTAAACTTTTATGTACGAAGAAGCGAACACTCTACGTTGCTTTTATTTGACTTCCAAAACGTATTTAATTCTGTTGTACGATCGTTGTATCAAGATGAACGACAAGTACAAACTAGCTTTATTAAAGTTTCGTCTATGCTCACACTCTCTCGAAATTGAAGTTAGTAGATATACAAATATTGCCCGCTCTGACCGTAATTGTAAACTATGCAATACTAATATGATAGAAACTGAATATCATTTCATGTTATGCTGTCCATTTTATTCTGACTTACGTATTATGTATAATATTCCCAGATCATGGAATACATTGAACAAATTTGTATTTTTAATGTCATCGAATAATACTACTACCATTAAAAATATAGCTAAATTTACCTTTAATGCTATGTTAAGACGCTCTGTAGCCATTGATACAGTTGCTTCGTAATTTGTTATTTATCTCTGTTGGATACTATGTCATGTGTTTGTATATTACTTATATGTACTTGTATATATTTGTTGTAAATTGGCCAAAGGCATATTATTTGCCGATTTTGCTAATAAAACTTGAAACTTGTATCATAAATTAACCTGTATTAACATTGGTAGATTGATCAAAGCAATAGAGGTCATATATAAGTGTGTTAAGTTGTCTGTAAAATGCAGTCTGGCCAAACCGAGTCGTTCACTAGTTCAGTTGGACTAAGACAGGGATGTAATCTTAGTCCGATACTTGTTTCATAATTCATAAATGACTTAGCTTCTGAAATATCAAATGTAAACACACATGGTATACAATTCCATCCATCGTTTGTTGAAATATTCTTACTTATGTTTGCGGATGATGTAGGCTTGATGTCAAATACAGTACTTGGATTACAAAAGCAATTAAACGCACTTTTATTGTGATTGTCAATATAAATAAAACTAAAGTGCTAGTATTTAAGAAGGGTGGTCAGTTGTCTTCCAAAGAAAAGTTGTTTTATAACAATATGAAATTAGAAACTGTGTCCGGGTACATGTATGTAGGCATTTACATTATCTATGTATACAATAGCTGAACAAAAGGCAAAAAAAGTGTTATAGATCTTGCTAAACACAACAACAACAAAAAAGGTCGCAAACGTATTACTTAAGGATTTATTGCGAATGCCTAACCTAAGCTCTAAGACGTTTTTCAAAATATTTGATACAACAATGATTCCTATACTGCTCTATGGTTGTGAACTGTGGGGTTCCAAACACATTACTGCTATTGAAAATGTCCACATCAACGCTTATACGCAGGGTGTTCCAGAAGTAATAGGACTTATTTAATAGCAGCGCGGTAAATGAGAAATTTAGACAACTAATTTGCTGTAAATAAAATTACATCTATCACTAACTAACACACGAAATATCAAAGCAATTGGATTAACAATAAAAAATATATTAAACATTAAATATACCATGTACCATGGAGGCGGGTCGCGCTGTGACGTTATGATGACGTCGTCTTTCAAACACAGTATTTTAACCGAAAGACATCCTTGGTAATTTTTATATATTGTCACCCTGACTTTCAAAACAGATCTGATGTTACTGTCAACATTGTTTATATTTGTCTCTGTACCAATGTTCCTAAAAAATGAGATACAGTGATGTAAGAAATTGCTTTAACCTTGAAGCGTCTATCAGTGTACGAACGGTGTCTATCAACGTCAAACTACTTTTTCTGTGACTTGACCTGTGTTCACTTGTTAGTTCATACCTTCGCTATCCGTGAACAGTTTGTGCCAATAGAACACAAATGGATGCTGGATGCTATTACATTTTGCTTATTTAATTATTTCAATGGTTTGCATTGTTGTTTTTTTCCAAGTTATAACATAATTTAGCAATCGCGCGGTTTCTAGTTTTTGACGTTGACGTCTATTCGTCTATGACGCGCTTGGATATATACACTTGTTTACTCAGTCCTGATCATAAACAAACAACGATTTCTTCGTAAGTTTGCCTGCACACGTCAGTGACATCAAGGTAAAGGCACATAGTTCGTCAATATTATTTATTCAGTGGTTACTGAGATATTCCCGTGTTTAGTAGGGTTAATAATAAAAAATTACAGAGTGGCCCGCCAGTGTGTTACATGGTTTCTATGACAAAGCTTTGTATAAGCATCACCACCAACAACGAAAATATGTTGTTATCAGTATATAGAGCATGAAATTCTACACATATGAGATAAATTTCATTAAAATGTAAGTGTTGAGTAAGAAGTTATGAGAAAAGTCCTATTATTTCTGGAACACCCCTCGTAATTCCAAAGTCAGCGAATCCCTGCATTCTGGTTGGCTAAGACGTGACGTTTACTTAAGAATTGAATGCACATTTTCTGCAGTTCATCGGTGTATGAACTGTCGGGAAAATCACGCCTAATTTAAATAAACGCCGAAGGCGTTTATGTAAAAAATTAGGCGGGTTTTCCCGACAGTTAATTCATACACCGATGAACTGCAGAAAATGTGTATTCAATTCTTATAATTACAATAAAAGATAAAAAGTGTTGTTAATTTTCATAGGGACTCAACTGTTCCCATCGTGTTATGTTTAGTCGTGGCGTAGGAATCCGTTGTCCCCGGAGATGAACGAAGCTAAATTAAGTAACAAAACCAATCAGTGCGGGGACAGCAATGCTCCCGAGGGACTCTGCAGATGTCAAAACACAAAAACATGCGTTAACGCTATCTTAGAATATAAGTTACATTATTACTTCCGTAAATGCGTTTGTATTTTAAACTAATTACATTTTGGCAGGAATTTTAAGGCGACGTTGCGTACGTTACGACGCGAAAAACAAACGTTACGTCATACAAGTTTTTGTTATGTCAGCGTCGACTTTCGGGATCGGCCAATACCAAGAAAACATGGATAATGCGGGTTTGTTTTAATTTATCATTTAAATCTTATTGAAAATTCTTTAGTTGTTACGAATAAAATTGAAATGACAATTCATTTGACGCTGAAGTACATTAACATGTCCCAGCTGATGAACGAAGCTTGATTTAGAATGAATGAAAAAGTAGTCCGTCGATTGATTTCCATACGGAGCTGCTTCATCGGGATATGAACGTAAGGTCACATGACCGTTTTATCCAATCAGAATGCAGCATTTATGTGAAAATACACAAAGTTGTAATCCTCCGTTTTCGTCAATCGGGACCCTCGGACATTACTGACGTAAACGTTCTAGACAAATGTGTGTGGAATAAGTCAAACTGCAAAGCCCATCACAGATGTACAAGCGCTTATAGCTTAATTTTGACATAGAACATTACCTACATGTATGTTTATTCTCTGATTTTGTGTTTTCGTAAGGAACAGATCGGGGTTTCACAAGTTCAAGGTCATTTGAGAACACTTGTACTAAATCATAATTGTATCTATGTAAATACTAGTGTATGTATAATTGTCTTAAAAGTACCATTTTCCCTTATTTGCAAGTATAAACGTGTAACTCATACGTTTCTATCGCTTATTTTGATTTGTATATATAAAAAGATAATATTAAGTCGGACAGGGAAGGCAGCACTCAGCTTAACCAATCCGAGCACAGAAAACATACAAAGCACAATCTTAAACACACAGCAGGACGTGAATATAGTCCGCCCAAGTCCCAGCTGTCAAGAACCTGAGTTTCATATGTTTACTTCGCGATGGACTTAATTGTTTATGCCAATAAATAATTTGACTTGGCTTGGCTAGACTAAATAATTTCATAGACACACATAACACTATGAAGTCTTCAGACTAAATACAGACTACACAATATTTCGGGACTGGCGGACGAATAAGGGCAATTCGATATACCCGCCCCCAAATGGAGGCATAAAATGAAATGAACATAACATAGATAAAATACAGGACAGACGAAACAACATTTGGGGACTGACGAACGAATAAGGGCAATTCTGTAAGCCCGCATAGAATGAAATGAATATAACATAGATAAAATACAGGACAATATAATTTACGTATTAATGTTCGGCGAAGAAAATATGTACAATCATGACATTTCCCACGATAAAACATTTGCAAATAAGTCATCCAATTATCACTAAGTAGAAAATAAAAAAAACGTCTTTCACAAATACATCAATGTGAAACATATTAGTCATCTATTTGACCTGGTGTCTCTTTTATCAACATTCTCTTTACAAGTTGTCGAAACCGTGGGTTGAAGAAGCAGACAATGTATGGATACAATGTAGACCCTAAATATGGGGATCTGTATAAAATCTCCATCCATGCATTGTTCACAAAATCGTCCATTGTTTGTCTGAATCCACCGAGTTCTACTACGAAGTAAGGAATTAGACAAGCAATAAATGTTATTGTATTACAGCAACTCATTACTGTGAGTGTTAGTTCTGTACTTGTCACCTGTTGTCCTCTTTTAGCATGATCGGTTGTTTGGCTGCCACTTTCCCCTCTGTACATCATTCGGCGTCGTTTAAGAAGGGTCTGTCGTCTGATTTGAACAATTACACAAGTATATGTAATGCATATACTGCTCAGAATGAATATAAAACATATCACATCAAGAGATGAAGACACCAAATATACTGTCCCTAAAACACCTGTTTCAGTTGGCATGCATTGACATATAACATTTTGATCAGTTTGGTTGTATGAACAGTGGTCAGATGTGGAATTCTTTATCGTCTGAAGGTTTGCTGTGAAGGCTATGGGAGAGGATAACACTGCCCCAAACATTCCGGCAATAAATGACACCCATTTACTCTGTGCCTTCGTAAACTGTTTGGAAAAAGGTTGGCAAATCTTTCGAAATCTATCAGCACCGATTAAAATCAACAACATAAATGACACTAGGAATACAGACTTTAAGAAGTAGAATGTTGTTTTACAGGCGATTGTGGTTTTATTGTAGAATCCACTAATAACGCCATACACATCAACTAGCATCACTATGCTGGATAAGAACAAATCAACCCAAGACAAAGCCATTATAAACACTGTTGTCGATGTGTCTGCACCGTGTTTGGCATAAAACACGATTGCCACTACATTTCCTATCACACCAAGTATTCCTAACACGACCAACACTATCAATGCATACCAGAGTCCTAGGGGAAGTCCTGCATATTCCATGTCGAACCTAAAATAGACATAATTTAAACTAGATCTATAGTTCATTTAATCAGGTATGTCACTTGTGTAAAACACTGCAATATCATAACAATATAGTTTTATTGACTTCAACATTTTCATTGGAGAAAAGAAGGCACCACTTTTAAGGTGATTCATAACTCTTAAATTTGTCTGTACAAGAGGTATAAAACACCTGATATTTATGAAGAACACGCTCATGATAGTGATTGTGCGAACACATAACAGTTTTGCTCGGCTAGTTTTCAAGATATTTTTAGATTTTGGGGACCCCCTAAAAACTGATATTTGCATTTCACCGAATAAGTTTGACATTTAATTACATGAAACTTAGCATGCACGAAATTTCGTATACACGGAATCACAGGATAACGTTTGTGTTAGACTATGCATGTTATATGTATTTTTAAATGATATTTTAAAATATGTGATTTTTCATTTTTAAGTTATAAGAATAAAATAGTTGAACAACATACTGTTTTCGTACATGCAACCAGTAGAGTAACTATTATAGTTTTGTCCCAAATTGCACGGCAGTTGCTCGGCTAAATTTGTTTAATTGACACTTAAGTGATTTCGGAAATGTCGAAAACCAGGAGAGTTTACAAAATACGTCAACGTTTTGAATTCGTTGTATCTAGTGTTCGCGATAATTTATTTTTGAATAATGTGTATATTTAAAGATGAGCCATGCTCTATTGCATTAGCTAGTCTATATTCTTACGAAATAAATGCAAAAGAACCTTCCTCTAAAGTAGAC
Organism: Spisula solida; assembly: GCA_947247005.1. Taxonomy (NCBI): domain Eukaryota; kingdom Metazoa; phylum Mollusca; class Bivalvia; order Venerida; family Mactridae; genus Spisula; species Spisula solida. Next base: position 37,631,129 of record OX365956.1, on the reverse strand, counting down.
GGGATGCTTGCTAAACAAATGTTAAAACTTGGATAGAATTTTGTATTACGTTTCGCATACGTTGTAGCTAGTATTCGCGAGTGTTGGTGTTTCAACGTTTGGAATAAATGGCTCATAAAATTTCGGCTATAGCTTTATTCTGCAAGCTTATTATAGTATAATATAGTAATAACTATACAGTAAATTCGCGATTTTAGGACATGAGAAAATGCTGACGCACTAATTGTAAGTTTTTCGTACTATTTCATCATGGTAGCCAGACGCTTTCAATACGTCTTATTTACACCGATTTCTAAACTTCCGCTTAACTGAAGAGTTATGAATCACCTTAATAGGTACCTTATTCACTGAGCTACATGTACATACTAATACACATAATGTCGATTTAATAATACAATAAAAAGGAAAAAAGCAATGTTTATGTATACATTTTTATGTAAACAAGTGACCGACCAGATTAATCGATTTCTACAATTATGACAAGGCCCTAATCTCCTGAAGCATCTCAAGTAGAAATCTCAAATTGAGATAGAAAACAACTGACGGTTGCTTTATGAAAGATTTGGATTAGATAAGCAATTTTAACCACTCTTAATATCACCCACTGAGTTTTTTTTCTTGAAAAAAAAATCACTAAGTTACCTTCCAACATGCTTTGTGAATTATGTAATTCACACATGACTGAACTGTAACATCAACAAACTACAGCGTAAACACCAGCGAGGTATTTGGTTCGTTTTTCTATTCGTTTTCATCAAATGCGAATCAATTTCAGGCAATTTAAGTAATAGTCGTGTTAATTCTATAGGGTATTAATACCCTATAGAATTTTTGACGTAAAAATACTAAATAACTTCAAAATGCGGAAGTTTCTCAAGTTAGTTTAGATGTCAGTGTGGTTGTTTATGGGATATACAGGCAACTATACAAAATTACGCGAATATTTGACAATTTTATTTTATTTTTGCAATACATCAATATGTAAGGCAGTCCCTTTAAATGTTTAGAATCACAACGCATTTTAATTTTAATTAATTCATATTCTTCTTTATTATTTAGCTTTTTTTAAAATTAAACAATCTTGTTATGAGATAGACTTAATCAGCATAGTTAACTCATGTGAGAAATTTCTTCTTTTTATGCACACACACCGCAAATACACTACCCAAAAGTTCTAACCCGCCACCATAATTATGTGTTATAATTTTGTTAATACTACACGTACTATCATGAAACTTTGCATATGAATATTTGAAAAGTACTTGCATTTAATTATTGATTCATTTTGGAAGATAAACGGCCAATTTACTCGTTACAGGCGTGTTACGTAATGAAGTCTATTTTACAAAGTCCTAACATATTTCACCCAAATTGTTCATGAACGTGTGCATATTGCAACGCAACAAGCATGTGTTCATTAACATTTAGCACAACCGATGTCTGCCCTCCAAGAAAAACACGTAACATGCCGAGATGGACGCAAAACGAACTCGGGTGAAGTGTAAGAATCTTACAACAAAATTTAACAAAGGCTATTTCAATGAAATGTCAATTATGCCAATTTTGTTTGAGTGTTGATTTTCAAAAATTGAAGGTTCCTGTGAATGAATAAAAAGCAAATCTAAGGGCAGCAACGTTATCCAAGCTGTTGACATCTCGACAGGTTAACCGCGTTCTGCTTGCGCAAAATTCAACATGTTCGGTGTTTTTCGCGTAGGAAAATCTTTACGTACATCAAAAAGATTATATTAAGTCAGACAGGGAAGGCAGCACTCAACTTAACAAGCCGAGCACATAAAACATTAAACACACACAAAGCACTGAAAACACGGCATCACGTTCAGAAAATCTGCCGCCTCAGTCAGTCAAACTAAAACGGAACTAAAGCCATGTGACGAGAAAACAACAACCGGACACCACACACCACAAGGACAATCTACAACATATATATAGTGTACATGCAATTTTGAAAGATACGAAGCAGCCTTGTGCTGGACAACGAAATTGCAGAATGGCACATACAAAATGAACAAAGTTCAACAAAAAGGCACAATGGCGAAATACTTTTGTATTTTTGTATTTTTACTATAACGTGGACATACATACATAGAGGAAGGTTTTCGGCGCTCATGCATTACACGTGTAAATTATGCTATATTACTAAACAAGTCTAAAACGGTGAATTAGTCTGTAAGTAGGGCAAAATAAACACATATTTGGCTTCATTTGATATTCATATGGCATTATGTGAAATTTCGTGTTAATAAATGCATTATTAAAAATGTTAATAAAATAAAAAATGTCAACTAGGTGGTTTTCGTAATCTCGTGAGTGTTCCTCTCGAGTCAATTCAGCATTTTATTTGTTTTTCAAGATGAACAGTCATCAGTCATGCCGATTTTGTTCACGAGCGTGTGAATTCTGGTCAACATGCATTGCACGTGCAAAAATGGCGGGTTAGCACTTTTGGGGAGTGTATATGGAACTATTTTGTCTTCAAGTGAATTCTTTCGGCTACTTTTGCTAATATATTTTAGTGTATAAATGGTAAAATGCTCCTGAATAATGATATCGCATAACTACGGAAAATGCTGCACAATAAATTGTGCTCATCTTGCCAATGTATTACATGTTATATTGTATGTTATAACTGATTGCTGTATGGTTTGCTAATATGATGTAAAATGTAATTGATCAGCGGTTTGTTCCAAGTGCTAACAACCAAACTACAAGTTGAATTTCCTTATAAAGTAGTTTGTTGTAACTGAGGATACGTATAGTCCGTTGGCGTCTAGGCTGGACCCCCATAAACTTTAAATATGTTTTAAAGTCATTATGCAATTTGATTGAAATTTGGTATGGTACACTGAATAACCTATACCAACTCTGTGTTTAAATTTCAGAATTTTTTACGAACTCATTAAATGTTTTCCCATTGTGTCTAATGTATTTAATTTGGTACTTTAATCAACAAATGGACAGGGAGTAAAATAAGCCATTACGATCAGGTAGTTAGACTAATGCTATTGTATTTGTAATATCTGTAACGTGACATACATTGTATATGGATAACTTTGACCTACATATGACTGGTCATCAATGTGTATGTAGTTGAGGCCCACCTTCTGATTGTAATGATCATTTGTATAAACAAAATGTTGAGTCTTGAGGTGAGCTTAAATAAAACACATACACTTTGATGTATGGACCTCATTTAATATTTGCAATCGTCACTGGTGTGTTACTTAAATGTACTGTTATATTGGACCAACTTGCTCACTTTTGCTGTTCCAGTCACTTAAAGCACCCATACGTATTAACCCTGCTTTAGACTTAAAATTTTACATTTGAATAAATGCAAAGTACTCTTTTCTGTGGACCAAAATTTCTGTTTTAATTTATGAGAGTTGGTAAGGTTGATTTATGAAGATATACCAATTTTTAGTGTAATTAGCATTGTACTTTTTAAGATATTTAAGGTTTATGGGGGTCCAGCCTAGTCGCTAACGGACTATACATGTTGAGGGAAAGTGTTGTATAAACGACCTTGATGTCAACAATCCAAGAATGGTGTTAAGTATCCGGCATGAATTTGTCAACCATGGCTCTTCTCTCAACGACAGCCAAACAAGTGAGGGCGAGTCAGCACGTAGCACTAAATTAAGAGTATTTGCGAGGTATATTTTGTCATTAAAGTTATTCAGTCTGTTCTGTTTATCACGCTTTATCACACGTTGTGTTAAAATCGTGTTCCTCCCCTGCTTGTTTGGAAAAGAGCCCGGTTCAAGATATGTGCGAATATATTGCATTAGTTCATATTTGCCCAACAAACGGTGCATATCCGGAATAAATCCCATTGTCTGGTTCCCAACGCAGTTCACAAATCTCACTAGTCTTTTTTTAAATACTTGTTTTGCTAAATACTGGTTGGGTAATCTACATAACTGGCCAAGCCGTTGGAGTTTGCGATGGTCTATAATCGTCTCAATGCATGACATGCAACTAATGAGTAATCAGAACAACTATACTTGGGAAGCATTGCATAAACTTGATGCAAACACGATGAGCAGTTTCTAATTTTTGAATATCCATCGTATTTAAGGAAGTCCACAACTCACTGCCGTAAAGCGCGCGAGGTAATAAACTTGTGTGTAGATTGTTCGTAATGATATAGGGCTTAAAGATGTAGGCTGAATTCCGCTATTACAAATGGAAAGTAGTGTCCCTCTTAGTTTCGTACATGCATCAATAGACATTTGTCTGGAGCTTAAGAATGAATCACAAAGTAATCCAATGTGTTTGTAGTCGATCTTTACATTCGTTAATAATATTATTTCCAAGTTTAAACTGTCTATTAGGCTTTGTATGGCCACGTTCATTGACGACTATCACGGAACATTTGTCATGGTTATATTGATATCTCCACTGCACAGAATATGTGTGGCAAATATTTAACATTGCATTTAGTCCATTAATAGAGAGTGAAACTAAAACCATATCATCCGCAACAGTCGGATTACCAATATTCATATTGCACATGCTTATGCCGTATCCACAAAACCGTAATTGTTTAAGTAGACCGTTAACAAATAGGAGGTAGCGGGCTGGTGACGTTTTCCCACCTTGTCGTGTTCCCTGTCGAACCGGGAACCAAGATGAGTAATTTTCGTGAAATCTGACACAGCTGGTCATATTTGAGTACATCGACTTATCAACACGCAATGGCTTCTCCGCTGATTATTTTGGTACCTTGCTTTCCATGATCGATTGCGTCGTTTCCTCAAACACTTCAAAATTGTTCCGTAAAAACAAACTTTCAGCGGGGTAGGCACTATGATAAAGACCATTTTATGACTATTTTCACCCTTATATGATGCGTATTTCAACGATTCAAGTGTGTGAACATTTCGCCAACCTAATCGAATACAACCAACATCAGACTCTGGTATTTGGTGCGTTTCTGAACAAATAATAGACAATTTGCATCAAAGATAGGGTGCATGATTATATATTTTTCATTGAAATGGGATAGGGCACACGCTACATTTCAGTAAGCATAGTTTTCACCACTGTTATCACTCTGAATATATTTACCGATATCCGGTATTAACTGTCAGTATGTTTGATCAATTTTATCATGTCGTGCGTCACAATAATTTAGATTATTACAATATACTAATACATGTATGTCCATATCTTAATACCGGTAATAGAATCCATTAAATATAAATTAGTGAGAATTTCGATGGAATCAATTACCAAGTAATTGTTGCATTGTTCTTATAAAAGCAGTATTTCTGTTTCTTACATATTACTGGCATAAAAATGTATCTCCCATTGCGTATGCAATTACAAAAGGAATCAGTTATTCAAAGAACTAAGGACCATTCAGTTAAATAGCATCTCAGTTAAGCGAAAAATAGTGAATGGAATGACTAGGACATCATAACTTGAGACAGATTCTACATTGACTCCTTAATTTAGAAATGGTGTGTCGATGAAAGATTGCAATAGTAGCAGTAAAGAAACTTACAATTATCAAGCTGTGCAATAATGACTTATTACTTATCACGCAGTGTTCTTGCAACAGAACTAAAGATACATTTTGTATGATTGTTTGGATACTGAAAAAAACAAAAGAACAAGTTCGGAAATCAATGATTAATTCTTTACAAGCTGCTTGTGAAAACGGCCGTAATCAAACATATACAACCTGTATGTGCTTATGCACCAGTCAATATTATGCCCGCCCGGGGGGACGGCGGGGATACAGGGGGAATTAGACAGACGAAACTTCCCGACAGGCGCGAATTAGACGTCCTTATCTACAGTCCCGGGGAATAGACTTTGGTCCGGGAATTTCCACACCGCGAAAGACGACAGTGATACTTTTATTCGTGTTTTATTAAAGTACCCGGATGAAAAACTATGCCCACAGTGGGGATTTAGACAGTAAACATTGTCACGACAGAGTGGGAATTTAGACATAAAAAAAATGAAAATGGCTAATTCCCTCCGGTCGCACGCCGCCCCCCAGGCGGGCAAAATATTGACTGGTGCATTCTGATTCGGACAATATACAGTTATGGTTATGATGTAACCTGCAAGTCTAGAAGGTAATATTGACCGATGGCATACGTAAGTCTCTATGTATACTATACCGTTAATTAAAACATGAAGACTTTATGAATTTATTACATTATTACGCATAGTTCCCACGACGTATTTCGTAGAGCTCACCAGTGTCATCAGGAATACATCTTCGAGGCGGTGGGACCGACGTTAAACCCGGGAACACATTGGGAATTCTCGCGATGCCGCCCGGTAACCCACAGGTCATCACTGATAAATATTAAGACATATGCGGTGATTAAATCCCTAGCCTGCGAATGTGTCACCGAAATATCGCCGAATGTTCGCCAAATATTTAACAAGAAATATCTTTAAAAAAGATAAACAGCGTTAATATAGCAGATTAGTGTAGTTATTTTCAATGAAGATGCGGACGTTATTTCATATCGTTAAAATTGAAAAAACAAATCAAACTAAAATGTATATATTGTTATATATACATGTATATTGTTTAGGGATTAATGATGTAGGTATGACCGTTTGTATAGTTGTCTATATTCTATGGTCCGTTATATCCGGCAATTATAGCGATTATTATTTCAAACTTAACTCAGATTTTAATAATAATTTTCTTTTTAGCACGCATTATGTCTGAAACAAAAACCAGTAGACGGGACTTACCTTAAATAAACGTATAAAGTATAGACAAAACGAAAATGGGAAAAAAGAAAATCACCTTTTCTGTGGTATAAACCATAGGCAGCCAGCACGTACCCTACTATTTTATACTTCCCCAGTCAATTCAATCTTCTCATTGTTTACCTATATGTAAGAAAGGCGAATATCGGAAAATTGAGTGCGTGTCACATAACTTGTCGTATTTTTTTATTTATTCACTCAAATGCTATATTACGGGTATCAGCGTGTAGCGAAGATATTTCACTTTCTGGATATATAAACAGTTCAGTCCTTAAATACACACCCATAACACAATATAAGTTAGAATCGCGAATTTGGTTTGGCCACCAATTTAGAAGTTCAGTATATACATCGGAAACAAACGGAAATGGCCGAGCTTTCACGATTGAACAACTATGAATGACGCGACACACAGTCTAGCCAATCAAACGATCGCTTCGAAATCTGTTGAGGTCGAAAGGTTATCAGAATACTGAATAGAATTTGAAATTGACGGTGGCGAATTTCGTACATTTTTTTTAATTGTCGTTCTATTGAAATATTAGTTAGTAACTGAAAGGATGACTAGCTAGGGGTTTGTGAAGCATACATTCTGTTTCAAGGCAAAATCGTGGAAATCTGGGTTTTACTGAACGTCTAAGTTAGCGACCAAATTAAGGAATTGTGTTCTTGATTCTGACGTCCGATGTGTAAATGGTGTGTATTTAAGGACTAAAGTGTTGATATATCCTGAAAGTAAAATAAAGTAGCTACATGCTGATACCCGTAATATACCATTTCAATGAATAATAAACCTACACGGCTACAAATGTGACAGGCACTTTTATAATCGGAAATTCTGTTAGTAGCCTGTCATAGATAGTAAACAGTGGTAAATCTGATTTGGCTGGGGGAGTGTTTGGGTACGTGCTGACTGCCTATGGTATAAACCTATCTAAGATATTATAAATTTTATAAAAAAACAATTTTTTATTGATGTTTTTGTTTTGTTTACTCTTTATTAATGATACAGTTATCTGTGGATATACTTGCGATGTAACTAACTGTCTCAAGACTTGCCGAAGCTTCACCGAGATATCTGTAACTTCCCTGAGACATCGGGGAACCTTCCTCTAATATCGGGGAACCTCCTAGTTTCAATTCATAGTACATCCCGAGGGAGTTGGACCGTCGCAAAAAGTCGAGAAATCATCGGTAGCTCTCCGCACAGGTCCATGAAAAGCGTCCAATACCGTCTATATATACATATATGTATATATAGGTGGGCTAGGTCACTTTTCATGGACCTGTGGTTCTCCGGATCGCTCCAGATTGAGCACGATTCCTCCCGTTTTCACAAATTGTCTCATAAAGCCACCTTTATACCACGAGGACCCTGCTCCCGATGTGCATTGATTTAATGTTCAACCAATGAGCCTTCACGGCTCACATCCAATAATATTGCTTTGAAATATGTTGACTACATAGCGCACACAATTAACAAATTTCAAACAATCAGCACTTATTTGCTACGGACCCATAATGTAAATTAAAGTATTATATACTTATCTGGTTTTGTTTTGTTTCCTTGCTATCTTCGTTGTGTATGTACTGCGGAATACTGTATGGCCCTGGTTCAGTATTCTTCTTCGCTATTTTCCTGTGTGAATGTAGTACTTTACCTTTATGCCATATATACAATATATCTGTGTTCCTTTACATTTCCACTTGTCTTGTTTATAACACAAGTATAAATTAAATACATAATATACCAACTACTGCAATACAGGAATTCTAGAATAATGTTATACTTTTACATTTAATTTGAGTTCTTCTATCAAATAATTACAAAAGAACATTAAACAAAGTCATTTAATATTAATATGAATACTGTTTGTTAAATGAACAACACATAACTTTAATAATTTTTAAATCACTTATATATCTAAGTTCAATGACACTAATAATCTGTCTTTTAAATTATCTTTCACATAACCGTCTTTAGCCTTCTCTGAACGTCACCTGCCATGTTTTACCACAATCTATCTACAGTTCCCGAATTTGCACTCAAAGTTGCAGCACCAGATCTTAATGAATGTAATCCATATTTCTTAGCATCCAAACCTAACAAAGTCAATTTTTCGATGAATATCTCTCTAGTTCGCGTATAAATGTGTATTATCTGCTCTCAGAATGTAACATTTTGATCTCTTACAATACATTACAGCTCTGAAAATAAACTGATCTGGTTTGTCCATCAGCTCTGCTGTACATATATACCTGTATAATAACCCTACTGGACATGTGACATTTCCGGTTTTTGCTATTACTACTTGTTGTCCATATCTATAAATGTCTGTCTTTGACTGTTTAAGAAACAAAGTGCAACGAATATCACTAAACTCAATATATGCACGTTTCAAATTCAGAGCTTCAGAAATTCAAACAAAAAAACAGCATAACTAATAATAAACATTGTGGTAATTCTCACATCAGCCAACGAGGTCTCTTCAGAAGCAGTTTTTTTCCACCAAAGATTTAATAATATTTGCTGTAATAAGCTCCTTTTTGTGAACTGGTTCACGAACTTTCCGAATACAACCTTCTAAACACAATTTTAACCATTTATCTGCACATTGGATTTAATACTTTGTGCTCAATATTAAAGACTATGGTTTACCTATAGTCGACGTTATCCGGGGTGACATAGATTTTTGCGGCTTTATGCCGCCCTTGAAAATATGAAACTTTTAGTACCCGTATACCTTATAGCAATTCTCACGGCTTTTGAATAATATGCATCACTTTTTATACGCCCGTTTGAAAAACGGGACGTATTATGGGAACACTCTTGGCGGGCGGGCGGGCGGGCGGGCGGCGGCGTCCAGCAGTTTGTCTGTACTCTAGCGCTCAGAGTTTTCATCCGATCGTCTTCAAACTTTGTGACAATGCTTATGGACATAATATTGAGGCCAAGATCGATTATAGGCCAAATCGACCTAGGCCTTATTTGGTTATGGGCCTTTAATTACCAAATAAGTATGAAATTGGCCTTGTCTGTGCTCTAACGCAAAGAGTTTTCATCCGATCGTCTTCAAACTTTGTGACAATGCTTATGGCCATGGTATCTAGGCCAAGTTTGATTATAGGCCTAATCGGCTGAGGCCTTAAATGGTTATGGGCCTTTAATTACCAAATAAGTACGAAATTGGCCTTGTATGTGCTCTAACGCAAACAGTTTTCATCCGATCGTCTTCAAACTTTGTGACAATGCTAATGGGCATAATATCTAGGCCAAATTCGATTATATTTTTTATTTTAATTTTTTTTTATTTTATTTTTTTTATTTTTTTTCTTCACTTTTTTAATTTTTTTTTTATTTTGCCCTGAGACTCACCATGCCCCGAGACGGGCGTATTTTGTGACATTTTGGCTCTTGTTTTCTTTTTTAATCTTTTGTATAGTTTGTAATTTAAACATGATATGTATTGGCGGATGCGTTACCACTGAGCCACTGGTGCTTTACAATAAATTATTTCAGTATTATCATGCTTATCAAATTCTTCGATTAATTACTGTCGGTTCAATAAGTAATACTAATGAGGGAACTGTCCCATTCAAAAGAATGGGGGAGGCTTATGTTTTATATAATAAAATAGATACCTTCAATCAATAGTATAAGACTTGAAAAACAGTTTTCACATCGTCTCGTTAATCGAGTGGGTAAGCATGCCGCTATTATGCTAGTAATTTTGTTCAATCTCGTCACTGGTTCGACACCCATCCAAGTTTCTTAAATTTTTATTTTTTTTATATCTTTTTACAAGTACCTTACTTTTAATTTGTAACTAGTATAATAACATACAGGAAGTAAGGTATGCAATTTACGTAGATAATTTTTTGTGTTATTTCTTCATTCTTTATCAAGTCGTATTTCAATTATTTTATTTTTATATACAGTACAACACTCATACAATCGTTTTTAATATATTCACTACAACATGAAACTTTGATCACTTTGAAGTATCGATTCATTAAAACAGCAGAATATTATAAGACTTTATAACATGGATACATGCAATAAAAAGTTGACCGAAGTGAGGATCGAACCTACAACAATAAAATAGAAATTTGAAGGGAGTGAGGGTTTATCCACTACACTACCACGCCTTTGCTATATGGAATGAGAATTGCACACTATTTGATATCGACCCCATATAAAGTTTACCTGACGGGCGAGTTTATATTTATAACTGTTCTCATTTGACTTTGAACGCACTATCCAATCAGTTTTATAGTTCACACATTATCGCACGGATTATCTGTGACCATTGGATCGTAACAATTTGGACAGTTGCGTATCTGTCTGACCATAATACCCCCACCGACCATTCAGTAAGCATTTGGAAACGTGAATAATTTCAATTTTTCTCGTGCACACATCTCAAATATTTGTAAAATTGTTCAAATATTTTCATACAAGATGTGCATTCGACCCCAAACATAAAGCCATAGAAACAATTCGTATTATATTGCGTGAAGGACGCTTGAGGAGCGCACACGAGCGATAGGAATGGTCGAATTTGGCATGCCAATAAGACCGGTGAGATTTTATTCTTTTATTGCATGTTTTGGGTTTTTTAACCCATCCAAGCAATAATTATTATGGTAGTTGAATTGAATTCACGAAACAAATGTATGAAAGTTTCTATTTATCCGTTTTTAAATTGAGTCGTCACATGGCGTCATTTACATTTAGTCGTTAAATGCGTCAAAACACGTTTATGCCTGCATTTAACTGACGGTTATGTTACTTAAAGATCGTAAAGTAATGTGGAAACGTTAAATTGAACATAATATGCCTATTTATTGCCCATGCATTTGTCAACCGAATTACTACTACAATTTAACGAATCTCACTACTTTCGGTCAGTCATGTCTTTTGTAAGATACGAGCACATATCTTGATGCATTTATTTCTAATAACAGGTTGCACGATTGAATGGTCGCCTTGTAGACTAGTGTATATATGTGAAGGCCTTTCTCATCAATAGGGCCCAACATATTATAGTTGAGGGGACGTTTCATCTAATGCCACTGTTGATTCAGGCATTCCCCAGGGTTCCGCTTTAGGACCGCTTCTATTTCTTCTCTTCATAAACGACCTACCTCCGTTTGTTCCAATTGCATCATTTACCGCGAAATACAGTCACCATATGCAAGCGCCCTCGCGCCTTGCAGGACGACCTCAACAACCTGGAATGGTGGGAGAGGAAATGGAAGATGTCATTCAATGTGGACAAATGCCATATTATGCATGTGTGTAAGTCCCGAAAAACTGTCAAGACCGAAAATAAACTTCATAATGTTACCCTTTCAACATTGCAACAGGCTACTTATCATTGTGTTGAAATATCTTCAAATTTTCATGGTCACCCATATAAATAAAACAACAAATAAAGCCAGCCAGAATCTTGGAAGTTTAAAGAGAAACATTCATTCAGCTAAACCAGAAACTAAAGCAGCCGCTTATAAATCTATTGTCAGGCCAGTCTTATAATACAGTACATCAGTTTGTGACCCGTACTACGAAAAAGATATTCAAAAGCTAAATACTAGTACTATACAAAGACGATCTGCCCGTTTTTTTAACAAATAACTTTTCTAAATCTTCTGGAATAGTAACTGACAGTCTTAAGCACCTCCAGTGGGAATCCATAATATTATATAGAGTTACTTGCATATTTCAGATATGTAATGATTACGGAGTTCCATTATAGTCAGTCGCACATGTTCGGGGTTAACACTGTAACCCTACATACATATCGGGACATTGACATACCTATCGGGGTCATGGTGCATCTTCATTGGCTTTCATGGCATACCACTAGTAGTAACGCTGCCAGGCTTTCTCTGTGAACCTGGAATTACAGTGCACTGATGCTCACATGGAATTACAGCACGCTGATGCTCACATGGAATTACAGTACTCTGATGCTCACACGGAATTACAGTACTCTGATGCCCACACGGAATTACAGTACCCTGATGCTCACACGGAATTACAGTACCCTGATGCTCACACGGAATTACAGCAGTCTGATGCTCACACAGAATTACAGCACTCTGATGCTCACACGGAATTACAGCACACTGGTGCTCACACGATATTACAGCAGCCTGATGATCACAGGGAATTACAGTACCCTGATGCTCACACGGAATTACAGCATCCTGATGCTCACACGGAATAACAGAACCCTGATGCTCACACGGAATTACAGCAGCCTGATGCTCACACAGAATTACAGCACTCTGATGCTCACACGGAATTACAGCACACTGGTGCTCACACGGAATTACAGCACGCTGATGCTCACACGGAATTACAGTACTCTGATGCTCACATGAAATTACAGTACTCTGATGCTCACACGGAATTACGGCACACTGATGCTCACATGGAATTACAGTACCCTGATGTTCACACGGATTTACAGCAGCCTGATGTTCACACGGAATTACAGTACATTGATGCTCGCACGGAATTACAGCATCCTGATGCTCACATGGAATTACAGTACCCTGATGCTCACACGGATTTACAGCAGCCTGATGCTCACACGGAATTACAGTACTCTGAGGCTCACACGGAATAACAGCCCGCCGATGCTCACACGGAATAACAGTTCTCTGATGCTCACACGGAATTACAATACCCTGATGCTCACACGGAATTACAGTTCACTGATGCTCACACGGAATTACAGTACCCTGATACTCTACGGAATTACAGTACTCTGAGGCTCACACGGAATAACAGCCCGCCGATGCTCACACGGAATAACAGTTCTCTGATGCTCACACGGAATTACAATACCCTGATGCTCACACGGAATTACAGTACACTGATGCTCACACGGACTTACAGTACCCTGATACTCACACGGAATTACAGTACCTTGATGCTCACACGGAATTACAGTACTCTGATGCTCACACGGAATAACAGCCCGCCGATGCTCAAACGGAATAACAGTTCTCTGATGCTCACACGGAATTACAATACCCTGATGCTCACACGGAATTACAGTACACTGATGCTCACACGGAATTACAGTACCCTGATGCTCACACGGAATTACAGTACTCTGATGCTCACACGGAATTACAGTACCCTGATGCTCACACGGAATAACAGTATTCTGATGCTCACATGAAATTACAGTACTCTGATGCTCACGCGGAATTACAGTACTCTGATGCTCACACGGAATTACAGCACACTGATGCCCACACGGAATTACAGCACACTGATGCTCACGCGGAATTACAGTACTATGATGCTCACACGGAATTACAGCACACTGATGCTCACGCGGAATTACAGTACTCTGATGCTCACACGGAATTACAGCACCCTGTTTCTCACACGGAATTACAGTACTCTGATGCTTACACGGAATTACAGCACACTGATGCTCGCGGGGAATTACAACACTCTGATGCTCACACGGAATATGACATCTAATCTAGCTTGGATTTCGCAGAACACTGTGCAATATAATTGTACTAATTCAGCTGCAGTACGTTTGTAAACAAACTGTTTTTAAATGTTCTGCTTAAAGATTTTACTCCTGATAAACAAATAAGCGTCACTACATAAAAACGAATTTGAATTTACAGTCATTATCTTCTGAGGTTGTTGCAATATAATTAAATATGCTAATGGATGCATGAGATGGTATGCTTATTTACGTCAGTATCTTTTGTGAAATTACAATTAATGAGTTAAACTCCATCTTCACACAAACAAATCTGAACTAATTGCTAATTAGCCAATTAATGAACGCACAACATGACGTAGTGGCATGAGTGCGTATAAGTATGTTAAAAGTATTGTGTACTTAAACGACGAAGAAATATTGCTGATTTATATTCAATTTTGGATGGTTAGTGATAACAGATATCTACATAGTTAAGGTAAATATGTTAAATGAGGTAAATATGCTAAAATAAGGTAAAAATGCTAAAATAATAATTGTTAAGGACACGAATACGTTATTGTAGGGTAAATGCATTACGGTAGTTACAAATTCAGGGAATGAACAACTCGTCGTTTTATCTTTTATACGTAAAAAGGTATATATATGCATCCATATTGGTCTCCGTAGCCCAGTGGATAGCACGCTTGCCGTCTAATCAGGCGACCCGGGCGGAGGCACTCGTATGCCTGCCATATTTCAACAGAAAGCTGGCTGGCAAAGAAAGGCTATGCTCGGCATCTATCTTTTATACCACATACTATTCCATTGAAATTTGTTCATGTATAGTATACTGTACAAGATACATGGCGTGATTAGTGTCTGCGCGATAAAAATTCTAAACAATTGCGGACACTGCGCACCTAGTAATAATGCATGGATCATGATTATGGGTGCCATATACTGTGACATATGTTTACCACAACGACGCCTTATAAATATTATGGTTAATCTTTACATCCAGGACTTGGGCGCATCATAACTTGTTCAGTTGGGCATTGTGCCTTGTATGTTTTTATGTTTTCTGCGCTCGGCTGGTTCAGCCGAGTGCTGCCTTCCCTGTCTGACTTAATATTATATTTTTGTAATCAAATGATACTATTTATTGTAGGTCAAAAACCAAATATAATGAAACCAGGCGTGGTGTATCTATTATGTTGCCTCACGATGTACATACTACCTATAGTCAGTGGTCAGATGGATGCGTGTGACAATATGTTTTCAACCCTCAGCCGTGGTGCACGATGTAAGTTTTTCCCTTATTTTTAAAGTTTAAGAAGACAATGACAAAAGAAACGCACAAATCTCCTGATATAATTTTCAAAGTCAACCATGATTTTGATTCTGAATAATGTTGGTCCGAACACCAGAAGAAGATACCAGTAGATCTGTAAAACACGGTGCTGTCTACGAGATAGTCAGTGAATGGTGTTAATTTACTCGAGAGGTCAAACAATTCATGCAATTATACCACCGTTAAATATATTTACATTCTATATAACGTATACGTAGTGTATGTCAGTAAACTGAATAGTAAGCGTCGCAGTGTGTGACAACGCTGTTCTTAATTTACGTTTGTTTGCGAATTAGAGACTCGCATTAAAACTTTGTGTGATCACTAACGTTTTTTATTTTCAACTGTCATGTTTTATGTGCAATTTTGTTCGGGCCATACAAGCATTTCCTACAATTTCCGACTGGGTGATTTCCAGGTTAATTACGACCATCAAACGTATGCATGAATTTAGCAAATATGATTGTACGAGTAAAATATGTAAATCATCTTCCGAAAACGCTAAATTTAGAACATTTGTTTGATTTATGTGGTCGATTATAGTCTTAATTTCAGTAAAACCTGAAATAAAAACAATACTGTATATAATTACTAGTTAAAACAGTTTATATTGTCATCATATTTATATAAATAGCACAAAGTATCAGCTTAACTTTGTACAGTTCGGATCTGACCAAACATGCATAAGCAGAGTTGTGGCCCTTGAAATTATGCAATTTGCTTTAGTTTCTCATAACTTATGAGTTATTGTGCTACAGTCGTCAAATACTATAGGAATAATAGTCATCGTGTACATTTGAGTGATGACCCTTGACAAATGGCAAGAGGGGGGCATCCGTGTCCTAAGGAAAAATTTCTTGTTCCAGTTTGAATATGCCATGATTACTTACCGAAATGCATTCAAGTCGAGGTCTTTGTGTACGGATATCCTATGTTTATGTACTTTGATTATTACCTCGACTTATAACTATGTATTTAAAATATACGCGAGTACACTTCAATGCTTTACAACACATGTTTCTAACTTGCTTACTAGTTTCTTTTGATGGACAATGTCAGCACGACGATAAAACAATTGTCTTAGTCAACGAAGTAGTAACCACTATCTAGTATTTATAGTTTACGCTACTTCTTTGTTCAATCATATGCCAAGGATTTTCAAATTTTTGGACCACTCATTTAAATAGGTTTGCAAAGGTTACGCTATCTATGAAGTGGTCCGTGAAGTAAATCCATTTATTTGGACAATTTTGCTGTTTCCAAATATGGAACACTAGACCCACCTACCCTCTCAATTGTATACTGTTATTCTATCAGCAATAATCAGCCAATATACATGCAATATTGTCTAATTTCACTCTCATTACTATAAGCCGGCTATAGATTACATACATGTATTAGAATCATAAACAAATTAAGTGCTGCGGTATCTTCGCTCCCTTGCACTAATGTGTTTACAAATATATGACCTATAACCTATACATAACTTAAGTTGCTTTGTTCACTTATAGTACTAGCACCATACTTACAGATTGTCTCTTCAAAATTACAGCTCAAGCCCGTGGTCGTGGTAGAGGCGGTAGAAGCGGTAGAAGAAAGGGCCTGCTGTTGAACATAGCTCACGGAAATCCACGGACAGAACAGTGTCCATTTATACGCTCAGCTATGGCAAGCAGTGGCGGGTTTGTGCTTTATTGTGTTATATTTTTGCAGGAATGTTTAGGAATATATGCACACTCTGTATCTTTAATGTTGAATTAATCTTAACGTTTAAACACAAAACTAGCATATCAGGTTAGATATGACGTCATGAATATGGTTCATGACCAATTGTGTTCTATATTATATTTTGTTGACTAATAAAAACAAGCACGGGTTTGGAGGCATAGTATCTAAATCGCGAGTGCGAAACACTCTTAGAAAAAGCATGTTAACCTGTTAGAGGCCACAATTATGGTCCCATCTTCATGAAACATGGTGAGAATGTTTGTCTCGATAAACTCTAGGTCAAGTTCGAAACTGGGTAAAATGGAGTCAAAAACTAGGGAATTAGGACAAATCTTAGAAAAAGCTTGTGAACACATTAGATGACACAAATATGGCCCAAAGGTCATATTCGTCAAAATCTAGATCACTACAAGAAAAAGCTTGTAAGCGCATTATGGAACAGCCTTGGCCCATTTGCTGCATTTGGTATGTAGCAAAAGCAATGTTTGTCAGGTGATCGCTGTAGGACCATCATGGCTCTCTTGTTATGAACTTGCATTTGACTTTTAAACTGCTAATCATTACGCGTTGTTCGAATTAACACCTTATAATTCCACTCTTCTTTATCGATTGTAAATTTTAATACACATCTGTCTTAATATTTGCGTCCGTCACACAATCAAAATCTATTAAAATGCCCTTTTATGAGATACCAGAGACAAGAAACGTGGATTCTAACATGGTAAATTGTGGTGTTGTTTTGCACGGGCTTCTACAGTCTCCAATACTCAGTCGTTGTATTCTTGTCCGAAATCGACTATACTTCGATGGAAATGAACAGTTGACCTGACGTCCATAGGTGGGTTTCAATATTGATCTTATTTATTGACGAAAAAGGATAGCCAATCATATCGCCTGTTACTGACATAAAATAATGAACATGACAAATCCATCAGTTAATCCGGTTAATTCTGGGTCTCTTTATATAACGTCGAACTTTGTCATGATTTTGTGAAGTCAACTCCCTTATAATCCGTTCAAATACTTGTATGACACTAAAGAAAAACGGTTATGTACCGTGTTCTCAAATACTTTCAGTGGCCACTGTATGTCAAGGTTACGCTTAACTTGTCCAGTACCCACCAGAAGGGCAACCCCCGCGACAAGAGGATCCCCTGCTACAAGAGGTCCTCCCGCTACAAGAGGATCTCCTGCTAGAAGAGGACCTCCTGCTAGAAGAGGATCTCCTGCTAGAAGAGGACCTCCTGCTAGAAGAGGATCTCCTGCTAGAAGAGGACCTCCTGCTAGAAGAGGATCTCCTGCTACAAGAGGTCCTCCCGCTACAAGAGGATCCCCTGCCATCAGTGGATCCCCTGCCGTAAATGGAATAGAAATTGCGTCATTGGACGTTAGTGTGGTTCCCAATGATTGTCCAACGAGTGTTCCTGTATGTAACAGCACATCCATCTACCGCACTATGGATGGGAGCTGTAATAATATAGATAATCCGCATTGGGGTCAGGCGGGGCGTCAGCAAAAAAGACTCCTCCCAAATGCTTACGATGATGGTAAGACATTTTACTTATGTTAATATAAATCAATTCCGTAGCGTGAAGTCAATTTGTGTATGTTGCGCTGTATATTTGAATGCCTTCATTACACAGTCCTCTGACTATTAAGAATGAATGTACAGGTCATTGAACTCCAATGTTATAATATGGGTCAATATTTTTAAACTGCCGACTATTATAGGCAACTTTTAAATGATGTAAATTACGGTACGTGGTTTTGAATAACAATTTATCGCGCTTACGCATAATATTATATTAGTAGACGCGGTTGAAAGGCAATTAAAAACAAGAACAGTACAGTACGCCGCTTTGACAAAAATGTACTTTGTCTCCTTCTAATTGATAGGAGCATGAATAATTTAATAATGATACAACGGACTTTCAGCTGATCAATGCTCTTTTAATTTTCTCTGTGATAAGATAAATACGTATCTGTCGTATTTATAAAATTAGTCACGAATTGTACCATAAAGTACATACTTACAAATTAAAATTGATCGTTCAGCAAGTTTAATGTATTCATAGTTTGCATATATTGAAAGATGTTTGCCATCACATTTTGTAATGCGCAAAATTACAAATACGTACAGGGTGATCCAAAAAACATGTCCCACAAACAATAAATTTCCAAATTTTGGTAGTATAGTTAGTATTTTGGTATTGACAGAAGGAATATTGAATCAAATTTTTGTCGAATATAATGACGACCTGCATATAATGTCATAGTAACCATGGTAACGCCATCGGTTTTGTAACGCATTTTATCGCGCTAGCACATAATATTATATTAGTAGACGCGGTTGAAAGACAATTAAAAACAAGAACAGTACAGTACGCCGCTTTGACAAAAATGTACTTTGCCTTCTTCTCATTGATATTCATGAGCGAAATAATTTAATAATGATACAACGGACCTTCAGTTGATCAATGTTCATTTCATTTACTCTGTGACAAGAAAAATACGTATACATTGTATTTATAAATTTAGTCACATCATTTTTAAAATGACAAGTAAAATTGATCGTTCTGCAAGTTTAATGTATTCATAGTTTGCATATATTGAAAGTAATTTCCCGATTACCTCGATTTTTGAAATGCACGACTATCTAAAAAAGGATTTTCTTTATCTCATTTAAAAATGACTTTGACTAAATGTAGAATGACCGACGTTATAAACCTTTAGAAACCCATATATTTAACTTTGATGATGTTCAAATTAGAAGATAGATTCCATGTTTTATTTAAATTTCCCATGTACGATGTACCCTACCTTGATTTGAGATAACAATAGTTAAGTAAAAGGTATTGGAAAAATCAAAACATACCAATATTTTTGAAAATGTTATCATCTGAAAATACAAACGTACTAACAATTTGTATCTACATATTTGTACTAGGAAAGGGTACTTGTTGCGATAGCCGAGTGATCTCATTCCTTTATACCTCGCATATCTAGTCGATAGTGTCGTTCAGAATAGGTTCGAATCCCACTATTTGTGTAAACTGTTTTAAATACGTGCACATTATTTGAACGTTCTCATTCAGGTCGAGGATCGCCGAGAACCAAGGCCTGTAATGGTGGTATTTTGCCAGATGCACGCACCGTTAGCAATAGGATGCACGTATCCGAATCACTAGAGTTCGAAAAATATCGGTCGTTGTTGCTGATGCAACTTGGACAGTTTCTGGTACACGACCTTGTTTTAACCAAAGTGTTCACAAGTAAGTCTACTTCGTTTATGTGTTATTTCGACTATTGTCATGTTGTATTGGATGTTGTATTGCTTTATATTAGATATCATGTTCCATTTCATTAATAATTCGATGTTTTATGAAATATTTTTGAGTTTTTCCTGCTCAAAATATCTGTAGAACCTATTTGTTACATATTTGCCAATTGTTTATGTTATTGGAATAGTATTACCTTTGTGGGTGAAGAAAATCAAATGCTTAACTCTCGTTACTGACTGTGCGTGTTTTACAGTACGGGCTACTTAGAATTACTGGTAGCAAATAGATGATATTTCTATTTCAGTCTTGTTTAAGGATAGTTAGCCTGTGTTTCTTTCTTAGTGATACCACGTTTGTTTATTTCAGGACTCTTAGCCCGACAAAAACCCCGACCGGCACTCATTCTCCCGCGTCCCCTATTATCCAATTGGATTTGTTATTTTCACCATTCGATACGCGCTTACATTTATAAATACGAGAGGACCAATGAGTGCCGTTCGGTATTGCCAAACTCTTATGATCAATAACGACAACCACTTTGTATAATTCATACTGTATAATTCTAGCATTTGATACTTCTATATAACCAATTGTTATGATAATATATTTCAAAAATATATGTATAACATATGGATTAATGTGTATTTTGGCAGATATGGTCATGGCAGCTTAGAATTAAAAACAAGTAATCACTCCGTATTTACACACTACGGAGTTACAAATTTGACGAATTCCTCCGCATTTATACACTGCGGAGAAAACGATATTACTAATGAATTTACTTGGAGCGATCAGGGGCGACATTTTATAAATCCGAAAACCATTCCCATGTTGCACGGCAAATCTCATTATGTTGACGCCGCCTGGCGTATGAAGAATATACACGAATGCCGCATGGCATTCAAACGAACCATGGCCGTATGGCCTACCATTTTAACTATTATAAACGCCGCCTGGCGTGCAAGAAAACCAGTCAGTCCGCAAGGTACCCGCCTGTACCCAAGTGAATAATCGCCGCATGGCGAGCAATAATCGGCGCATGCCGAGCAATATTCGCCGCATGGCGAGCAATAATCGGCGCATGCCGAGCAATATTCCAATACTAATATTCGCCGCATGGCGAGCAAGAATCGGCGCATGCCGAGAAATATTCCAATATTAGTATTCGCCGCATGGCGAGCAATAATCGGCGCATGCCGAGCAATAAGTACGCTTGTACATAAATAAACCAGTGCAACAAATAAACCATCGCCGCTTGGCGAGCAAATATCCTACTCAAAAGAAAGCTATTAAAGAGCGCCTAGTCGTAGCTATCTGGCCAGTTCTTTAATGCTTATTTAACCCAAGCCCGTAGATTAGTTTTAGAAGCTTATTACTCGCTGTTCACCCACATTTCTCACTGTCGAATAAACGCGATTATAAGCATGCCGTGTAGTATATGTATAAAAGTTTTCTATCTACATTGTTTAGACCCATGTACGCCCCCGATCGCTCCTAAATTTAAGAATTTTCCGCCACAAAATAAAATAATGGATTTTATTTCCCCAACATTCTTATACTATTATTGACAATAATTCTCGATAGCTATCTAAGTCGGTCTTGATACGTAGACCCCGACGGCCCTGTAGAATCCAGTCGTTGTACTATCTATATCTAAAATTAAAATGTAAGTTTTAATTTAGAATATGTTTAGGCCCAAATTGATTAATTATTTTCTTTTCCATTGATTTTTATAACATTCCTCTATCCCCATGATATTATCTCAAGTATCTCAACTCAAATGAAACATGACTTCGGAAAGGCCCCAGACAAATATTCGATGCTTCATGCATTATTTTTAAAATGTATACGTTTGATAAAACATTCACATCATTTCAAACATGGTTTAAGAAATGTACGATAAAGATCACATCGTTTTCCCTTGAGTATAGCACGCATGTTAACATGCGTGAGTATAGTAAGTGGGGCCCTAAATAAGACCGAAAGTTGGGCACAGCTTTAAATCTCGCATGTTTCTGAATATTACCCTCTGTCCAACCAAGTAAAGCATTGAAAGACTAAATCCGAAAAAATCCAGCTGTCAAAAATCCGAAATTGCAATTTTATTCATACTAAGCTTTTCCCTCTCGATTGTACGTCAACACGACAATATCGAAAATGTATAATGTATCATTATCGGTCCATTACCTAACAATGGATACTTATGCTCTGAATGAAATCATCATTGTATTTTAAAAGCTCGTTTTCTTTTTCCCTAACACTAAGTATTTCGTTTCCTGTTTCAATCATCTCAGATGTTAACAATAAACTAATATACATATCACACGTATAAATAACCACAACCAAATTACCTGAAACTAAATTGTATACATTAGTTATAATAATGCCTAGCGATATAAATACTGGCGTATTTCATTTTTGGAACTGCAAATACCTGTAACTACATTTATACCCTGAATGTACCATCCGGAATTTGATAGCGTCCAAAAGAATGGTGCCATTTCAAAGTGCACTCAATGAACCATTACCATGGTCTTGTGAGTATCTTACTCGGGATATGGCGTTTGTTTTCATATCAACAACGTCTGGTTCGAATTCCTTTATGTCGCCATTTTCATATGTAGTTGCCATTAAAGCATAAACTTCAATATATAGTAAACTAAAGTGACCGCCGACAGGATACGTTACTCCACATAAAAAACTTAGTGAACTTAATGACTTCAAAACACAATGAATCTATCATATCACATATAGTACGGAGATAATGACCCGACCCAAACCCCAGCAAGAATACGATACAAGGCTCTGTGTCGACTATATCAATTTTTTCAAGCAAATCTCACAATATCGGTCCTTGAACTCTGTTTTGTACCAAGCAAATCTCACAATATCGGTCCTTGAACTCTGTTTTGTACCACGCATCGAGCGCCAACGTGATACTGTATGAAAACATACAATCGTGTCATAGATAAACACTTGTAGCCAGATAACCGCTGTTTAATTATGTTCATAGAGGACGAGGATCCAGCCAAACTACCCGCAACATTCGTTCTCCTGATGTAGACATTGCATACCGAACCAACAGCATTACTGTTAAATAACTAAACGTCACATGTGCACTCGTAACTTTGACAGCTTCGCAGTAACAGACTGATGCTAAACAAATATGACAAACACAAATTGAACAATGTATGTATTAATTATACTTAACCTAAACTGCAGTTTTGATCGGATGCCCTTTTAAAGAAGTGGAATCAGAACCAATGCCTTCCGTTGACGTCAATCCTTTTCCTAGCTGCTGCAACATTCTAGTTTCCCTTTAATCATATTACAACTACAATAAACATATAGAAGTGTAATAAACAATGTCTTCACTTGACAATTTACTTATCGTGATAATTATACAAAATATACATAATTCCTACTATTAAAGACCCTAACAGTGTAGTCTGCTCAGGACCACATGATCCTAGTTTCTATTTCAATACAGGCCACTGGTAGTATAATACAAGTATGTGTCAATTGAACACCGTTGATAAACCTACTTAAAATGCTTACTGTACCACGAGTAAGTTTTGAATCTTGCTATTGCTCGGATAAATTGACGTGATCCCGACCCCTATACACGCACACATCATAAGGTATTGCGTTGAATATATTTAAATTTCCGCGGTCAAACTAGCAGTAGGTCTCCTAGATTTGTGTTAGCATCGCACCTAAGCGTCCTCTGACACTTCCCGCACATGAAAACATACCAACGAAACTATAGATATAAACATTATAATTAACTGTTAAATGATGCTAATAAAAGTTCGAGGGGCATGTCAAACTCGCCGGACTATACGTATTGTTAACATTATAGCCTAGGTTTGCAATACCAGTGACCAGTCATCCACTACTAAAAAGGTAGAAGAAAGTCGTGCCGTTGATTGACATAACAAAGTACTAGTTACAATCTCGTGCTCAACTGTAGGTGACAAATAAAAACACCGACCGCTGTTAAACACTAAACATAATGACATATTTGCCGATCTTAATTCCATTCTAAAGTACACCAGAAATGCACGTGAATACCGTGATACACAGATTGTACTCTACTACCCTTGAGCGTAACAGTATAAACATAATACAATGTAACCAAAACAATTTTTTATCTTTACAAACCAAGTGTCGAATCAGTCAAACGTCACAGTGGCAAACTACAAAAGTAAATGATCAGTCAAAGTTTACAATTGTTAATCAAGTCCGCTAATTAATTCACCTGCCGGGTAATACAAAATCATACCAGTAAACCAGATATTCGTCCCGGGTCGCTAACTATAAGCCACCAAGTATAGTAAAACAAAATAAAATTCATCACGTGGCTTTACCCTGTGCTATAAGAAGTATAGTTCAATTTTGAACTCTGAGCCATGACCTATCGGACTAGTCCATTTTGGCGGGTAGACCATAGTTTATTACGTTCGCATGTCATTATTTAACGATGTGATTCTTACATATATCTCTTTGTTATTGAATTACAGATTAGTGCAGTCGGCAACGCTCAGGATTTCTAATCCGAAGTTCGGTCGTTCAAATTCCCAATTCACGCATATTTTTAATTCAATATTTTATGTTATTTAAAGAGTTAACATACAGTTTCTTTTTTTACTTAATCCATGAAAATGTGTTGATTCAATTTATTTTTCATTTTCACTTATAGCGATCGTTTCCATATTTCAAGTTTACTTACAACCTGTATTAAACATCTACAACACACATGCAAGATTATAAACTAAAAAATGTGTAAATATAAATTAAAAAAAGAAAAATATATTTTTTGGTGAGTTTCGAACTTGCCCTGGTCAGACAAAAGTTATTTTACAATGTATCAAGCGCTATACCGTCACGACCATTCAGACACATGGAATAGTTGGTCTTAATTATATTACTTATTTTTTCCATTAAACCTATACCAACCTATATCGATTAATGGTTAAAACTTTAAAAGTGCAGTCACGGCTCAATGCTCGAAATCGAACTATATACCCTGCAGTATTTGACCTGTAGCTAATTAATCGTCGTGTGTTTTCGCTACCGTACCATAAGCAGGTTTCGATAAGTTAAAATGAAGACAATGTACGGATGTTCAATGTTAAATGTTCTTAGCTATAAATCAGCTAATTGCCCGAAACAATAAAACATTTCCTTTCCGAGACAAACGCACTAACTGTGCTGTTGTACTGAAGACAAAATAAAATTGGTACCAGTAACTTTTAGCCACGTGGTGTTTAAGCAACAAACTAAGAGTACTAACGTAAGTGCATGGCCCGCTTCACGATTAACTCCAATAAATTAATATAATCAATATATTATATACATCACTTGTCAATGCAGAAATGTTAAAATAACAAACTGAACATAAGTCATAACACAACCCCCGTGCGACACGACATTTTCGGACTAAAAACCGACTCATGTGTTTATATAGATATGCCGAAACTTTTGCTATGAACAGGCTCATGCCACAGCTATCATTTCATGAACATATTCATTACGGACTCATGACAATACTATTAGGAATGTTCGATATTTACCAAAGCGATATAAATTGAACGTATTACGTAATGCACAGAACTGCGTGTCAAGTAAAAAAGCTTGCTGCATGAATTCAAATTAATTACTTGTCACATCTCTTCGTTTCATTGATACATTTTGACTATATGACCTGTTCCACGTGTCATGCAATGACTACAAAAACAATAAACGCATTACTTATCTTTTCTACCATGTTCAATGTCTCACAGCAATATTTGTGTTCCCATTCGCCGTTCTACATTTATTTGACCTCGAAAAACACGCCGTCCAAGGTGTGAGCAGTTGTGAAAGAATCTAACTCGTAGGTTTAGCTGAAGCGTTTGTTAGCAGAATGAGGGCGAACACCCGGTTACAAGCGCCTATAAAGGGTTCTACGTCACAATAGTCTACATTGGATGAACAGTATAAATTGTAACGGTCGATTGACCTGTGTGTATTGAGGATAAAATTACACTCATGAGTAATAATAATAAAGTAATACAGTAAACCCGTGCATGATCGAGCCGAAATAAAATGGATTGAATTTTAATTAAAATTAATCCTGATTATTGTTGTTTTCGGTCGACCACTTTCGTTGTTGTCATTCAGATACACTTGACCTACTTTGAAAACATGATTAAAAATGTTGCAATGCTTAAAGACACCTTACGATGTCTTTTAATCTCACAATGTTCATCATGCATAAAATGATCACTTAATCCATGCTTAGACCTTTCTTTGATGTAAGGCATAATTTCTGTCAGGTTGACGATACGTTTTTCAAACTTGTTTTAGCTTAGTTGAAATCAGTAAGTGTTTATCAAACATACATTATGACCAAACTGACGAATGGAAGTCAACCAAATTTTACACAAAAGACAAAAATAGTCTAATGGGTACACATGGCAAGTCTGAAGCACGGAAATTCCGGAAATACAAAGATATGCATGGAGCTACATTTCGTTCCGAACACCCCTCGTATTATCGAAGTAATTCATCAAATTAAACATTATCAGTATAGGATACCGGGTCTTTCATAGTTATACCAAAGTTACTGAATACTATTTACGTGTTTTCATTAACCTCTGCGCTATCGAAACCGTAAGAATGTAAGAGTTACCGAACATTAAGTTCACGTATTCAACGACTGTATGTAGTTATATTATAATCATAAATAAAGTAAAACAATACGAACTCCAGAATTGCTTATATTATAACGACGTAGTCTTAAATTAAATGTAAATAAACAAATGTACTCCATTTTAACACGACACGTTGTGTCCTTGCTTGATTGGAATCAAACAGATATGCGTAACGGGGGGCGGTGTCCAGACCCCACGTATCTGTGGTATTGATCATCCAACAGTATCGTTGAACTCTTCCATGTTATGTGACAATGTTCATACTAAAATATAACTTATATTACATGGTGTACCTTGAAACATCCTTTGGGACCTCCATTTAATGATTCCATAATAATACTCGTTTGTCTTCTACATTTATTTCTAGGAGACGACGGAACCCCTCTTGAGTGTTGTGGTATTGACCGTAACAAGTTAGTATTTAATACATCATTTAAGATGTAATCCATAGTATGATACTAGTATCGACTCAACAGAACATACGTTGCCGAGTCCTTAAGGTATTGGTCTTTTGACCGCGAAGTCGAAAAATAGGAAGGACAGGCGTGTATTTTAGCCTGGAATTTAAGTAATTCATGCAATAATTAATGAATGAACACTTTTCAATTCAGACGATTGCTTTCGTTATAAAGATCGTTTATGATTTGTGTTATCAATTAACCTAACTTTGTTTTCCTTCTTACGTCTCTTAATGATTGGTTTCAAATAATACAAACCGTCAATACTGTGTATTATTCTTAATACTGTGTAATTATCTTAACATGTATTCAGTAATTTAAATACCAATCTAAAAAATTATGCTCATTGGTTAGATTGTTTCTAAAACATGTTTTCTTTGGCAAACAACCTTACATTGTATTGTGTTTATGTATTGTGTTTCAGGGAGAATTGTAACCCGATTAAAGTACCAGCGAAGGATACACATTTCAAGCCTGGCTCCTGCTTGGACTTTCCAAGATCTAATGCCGTAATAGGCTGTTCTTGTAAGTTAACGAATACGTAAATCCTCGCACATTTAAAAATTATTGCCTGCAGTAGAGAACCTAATGTGGTTTAGTTTAAGCCTATAAGAAATGTTACAATGTTGCTAAAGAGAGTATTTGTTGTTTAAGGGAACGCGCTCTAGCTTCTTGTGTGCTATTTAATCGAACTACATGTATGTATATGAACACTGTAGAAACGGAAAAAATGCATATATAATCAGATCTAGAAGGTCGTAAGTACTACTTAAGACCTTATAAGAATCATGCTGATCAAAATTATTTTATCCCGAGTATCTCAAGGATAGTTTGAACTAGTGAAATATTGTGTTATAATGGGGTTTTGTTTGATAATATTGTCTGGACATTGGAAACTTTGAATGTAAGTGCCCTTTTGAATTCTATACTTAAAGTAATATTTTTGTCATATCTAAACAAAATAACATTATATACTTAACGGATTTAAAAACGCGACACTGGGATATGTTGTTTTATAGCAGACAATTCAAGTTTAAGCCGGTATTGGAATAGTGCAGATTAAAGGTAAATGTATTAGCGTCATTTTGGTACTAAGATGATAAAAATGAGATGAGTATTTTAAAACAAATTTATAGTACAATCGATACGTCGATCCAGAAAACAAAAGTCGCATTCTGACCAAAATTCCTTACAGGCTTACCTCCCCTTGCCCATAAAAACATTATGCAGGTCTATGAGACAACGGTGTATGTTTCCTGCAACAATGTTTCCGTGTATATAGACACATTTTAAATGAAAGTTGGATATGTCATTTATTATATTCAATTTAATTTAGAATGTGTATATAGAAGTTAGACTAGCCTTACGTAAATATTCGATCTGTTAGGCAGGCTGGTCATCTTCAACGATAAAACCAATGCGCCGATAAACATGTTATTTTTGTTTTCTGGACCTATGTTTTATTCGTGCGATAATTGTATTAAGGTTTGTATCAAAATCACGACATTGAATTAGCCTTTACAAATATACAAATAAATTTTATATGGGAATTCGTTTCCCTAAATTATACCAACATACCAAAGTGTCGCGTTTTTAAATACGTTAACCATATATCTATATGTTAACATATTTTGTATCTACATGCATTATATGAAGCAAGCGGCCCAATTAAACTGTTGAACTTTTTTCATGGTCCCAATGTTTGGCCTTGAGAAATACCTAAACAGTTCTAACAAAAACATTTCTACGTAGATCTAGCATCGAATTGAAGTTTTGTATTGTCTAATACATTACATTTTATTGCCTTTTTGTAGCTGTCCGAGAGCCTAAAAACTCACAGTCGTCATGGTTTGATTTATCTACCGTGTACGGTACATCAATCGAAGAAGCACGGGCTCTGCGAGCGGAAATGGGCGGCGGTAAGTAAAGCTGTAACCAAACTTGAAGAGAGACAACATAAGTTTTGACTAACCATACACATACGTATATATATCATAATAAAAAATATAACAAACACGAGTGTCGCCATTCCAGATATTGTGAAGTAATAACTTCTTAAGCTTCTTTTGAACCTTTTTATTTGCACTTTTTGCCTCATCATCTACATCCAAGTACCAGCTTTTATATCGATAATCTTTTTTCTACTGCTTGATCTAGATTGATAACAAAATGGAGAAACTAGGGGCTTACATTGTAATTCTATACACTCACAATCTGACCGCCATATCCGTTCAGACATTTTTTTCTGGATTTTTGTCTGTCTGGATGGATGCCACACAGTTTTTCCGATCTTGTATTTCTTAACCACAACTCTAATTTCAATGAAACTTCACATTGATAGTTGCTGCCGAGTTGTGCGTATTGTCAGGAATTTGAGGTCGGATGAATGTTGCCATATATATTTTCCTTTGTGCGATACGTTCGTTTTTGTGTCGAATTATTTGAAGTTATTGTTTGTTTTACCAAGAAATAACTGCTATTGCGGAAAGGATCTGTCAGAGGGAATTCAAACTTTGATCCCTCAACCGAGCCACAAGAAACGGCTGGATATGTATTTGTTATTTGATATTTCATAATGATAGAAATAACGGAGGCAGACAAAATGTTAGAAAATAGTATTCTTTGTTAATGCATTTATGCTTTTATGTTGATCATGACATTGTAATAATTACAATTTACAGGAAAACTGAAGCACGTTAAGAGTAAACTTCCCGTTGATTTCACAGACTCGACGTGTGTTCTATCAGAACCTTTTGATGCCGTATCCTCTTATTGTCCCATGGCAGGTGAGACGCTGCTATGTTAACAATTATATAATTTAGTAGCTAGATATAATGAATAATTATGCCAGTTATATTGGAGTTTTTAATATTTGTTATCATAATTTGCAACTCTGATGCTAAGGTAGTCTGTGCCAAGCACTATTTAGAGGTATTCATTGCATTCAGTGATATTTCTTGTTTGTATTGATGTGGCGTTATTGAGCATATCGAAAAAAACAACCCAGAGTTGTACAATTGTAGATATCGCGATCTTTTTGTTCTACATGTTTCGCATCCTAATATCTTATTTGTGGTATCTAGTGAGGTATGGCTAGGCGCTGCCGTCGTTTCTGTGTGGCTACGGATTGACTGTGCACTACAGTATTAAATGTTACCTCCCCTTCTCTATGTACCTGCATATGAGCCGCATCTGATTGTTCCTTATAGCAATACACCATTTTTGTCATCGACTCTGTTGGATTTTCTCTTCTATGATGTTATACAACAAGACAGTGCACGATGCCATGTAATGCATTCACTCAAATATCCGTACACTAACACTGTTGCATGTACATGCAAAAGGTAAACTGTTTTGTACACTGTTTGTTTATTAAAATATATTGGAAGAACGAGACGATTTATCGTATGATGCAGTTTTTTCTAATCACATACTAATAGTACCATCGAGTTTTTTATCCTCCAATGTATGGTACCATGCAGGTATTCTTTCGGTGATCAGTATATAACAAAAAGGCGAGCGGACACACATCAACAAGCCCATAGTGTGAAATGAATCATTTGACCCCCTCGCATTGAATTATGTTACCTACACCACTCGAACATGGAAACTATGTATGAGTGGAGAGTGATGTCTGTTTGGCATTGCTTATCTATACACGTATGCTAAATTAGTAACTGTTTGATATAGTGTAATGTATTTAATATATTTTTTCTACTTGTTTGTGTCAATTAGGTGACGGTCGGGTGGCCGAGCAAGCAGGGCTTGCATCAATGCATACGCTATTTATGCGGGAACACAATCGTCTTGCTGAAGGTCTTGCCATAGTGAATCCTCATTGGGATGGTGAACGTTTGTACCAGGAAGCCAGGAAAATCAACATTGGGCAATGGCAGCATATCATGTATACTGAGTATCTTCCCACAGTCTTAGGACGTAGTGTAATTCAAAGATTCAATTTACAAGTCGCGGTAAGTGTGTACTTTCTGTAAATATGTCTTTAAGTCCGTCCCTGTTTATTTCGTTGTTTTCCGTTGGTTACTGCTATACACAACTATTTATAAGTACTTTAGTTACAAGTACATGTAAACCGCTTTTTAGCGGGCAAGAAATGTTACTGCTGTCTGATACAAACAGATATATAGCAGGTCTTGTCGTACAAAATATATTAACCATAATCATGATCTCAATAGTAACATATTCACCACTTAGGGGTTGCTGAACTGCATTGACAACCCAAACATGGGAGTTTAACTGGTATCATAGAGTTTATAATTATGTGATTGTTTGACCTTTATAAGATGTACTGCTAACATTTGGTGGTTTACTGTCGATGTGGCTTAGCACAACTGTTAGCTATGGCAGTGTGCTATGTTTATCATAATTGTTAATATCATTAATGTCAACACCGTATTCATAACGTCATTGAACGTTGACACGGTATCAAATAGTATTATTTAATATGTTTTATCCTCTTTAATTCAGCTATGATCATATAAACAAATAACAACTATTGTCATAATGTTGTACCAATTTATTTAACAGAGACAGGGTTTTAATAATGGTGTCTACGACCCAGCAGTGGATGGCACGATTTCCAACGCAGCTGCAGTTGCTGCACTCCGATACGGGCACTCTCAAGTTCATGATCATCTTGGCATGCTAAATTCGACCAACCACCTGATAACACAACCACTTGAACATCACTTCTTTGAAACGTTATGGTACCACGCGAATAATGGCACCGGACTGGAAGACATTCTGAATTGGATAACGAAAACTGGTTGTCCATTTACAGACAGGTTTGTTAGCTTCTGACGATATCTACTCGTTCTATTGGTTCACTGACATGCATAAATATAAGCATATCCATATTCAATTTATAGGTTCGTATGTAGTGAGGAAATGATATATTAGTTCTTCGTTTGGTTAGCGGCACAATAATCTGAACGACATTGTAAAGCAAAAAAAAATCATTGTATCATTTGTGTAGTGACCATAATAGAAATGCCGGTTTATAAACTTCTTGTAAATAATTTTCTACAACGCACCTACTAGTAGCAACGGCTTTAAACTGTGTGCTTTTGGATCGACGGACTCCAGATTCGATTCCCGTCTGTGACACTGCTTAATTTCTGTGAGCAAGAATAGTTTACAATGCTCCACTCGACCAAGGTGATAACTGGTACCCGTGAAGGCGGTGTTTGTACATGTTCGATATTCCTTGGCGTCGTATCTCGATGTTGCCTCCACACAAATAAGGAGAGAGTCACATTTTTTAATAAATATTATATTGTAATCGGGGAATAGTTTCAATAATAAAAGCAAAATGCAAGTTACGTTACATTCTGCTATGCGCACCAGTATCAGACCATGACTCTTAAATATACGGTTGTTATTTGATTGGTCAACGAGACTGAGTGCTGCATCTACATCGACTTGTAAATAAATATATCTATACATTATACTGTATACATGTTTACTAGTCAAAACTGTTCAAAAACTTATCAACTATATAGTATTAAATTTAATGTTTCAGAAAGATACAGAATAGTATACGTCAGAACTTATTCCTTGATGTCGAGGGACAGTCACTTGACTTGGCAGCGTTGAATATACACCGGTATGTCTCTCCCGCGAGATATTTCCTTTATGATATTATATACCTTACATTATTTATACTTGCTTAAACCGATTCGTTAAACCGGACATTGCAATTTAGAGGTCAGGATGCTGATATATTCCGAAAATAATAATAGCCAATGCGTAGGGATGAATGTTTTAAAATTAATAGACAATGCATTATTGTTTATTTAGCCATTTAGATCCCAGCGTAGCAAACTTGCTTTTTATTGTTTAAACTTGGGTCTTAATCGTCTTAATATAGATTTTGAAGTTAATAAATTTATACTCTTTCTGTTACAAGCATTTATACAATAGTCTTTGTACTTATTTTTACCGCTGACGAATTAAAAAAAGAAGAGGCAAACTTAGTACAGTTCTTGTTACTTCGTACTACATACCTGCCAAGTGCTCCTATTTAGTCGGAGTTTCTCCGATTTTTTCTGAAAAATGATAAAATATCCGAAAATCCGATATGGTCGAATTTTACTCTTTTTTATCTCTAAAATGTAGAAAATAACAGTTCAATTAGGTTTCTTACAGAGCAAAACTATATATTGGGTCTTTAGGATAGTGTGTATTCCGAGTTTATTTGGTGCATGATTTCTTTTATTTGATTGTAATAATAGAAACTATTGCATTTATGATGTCTTCCCTGTCTGACTTAATATAATCCTTTTGTATTAAATTAGACACTTATACTTTGAAAAAGTGTCGGAATGCCAATAAAATATCTAAGTAAACGTAACGTGTAATGGGTAGATAATGTGTACTTGCTTATTTTTAATTCCATTCTTTTTACACTTCAGTGGCAGAGACCATGGAATTCCGGGATACAATGCATACCGTAAGTTATGTGGTCTCAGTAATGTCGTCAATTTCGGCATCGGACAAGGTGGACTTGTCGATCATGATTTCACGACAGCCAGTCTGTTGCAAGAAATATATTCGTGAGTTAATTCCTAGCCATTGTCATAATTACTATGTTTTCATGCATCGTTTATGCTTGTATCATTTTCTTCGTATTTGTTTTATGACCATAAATGGTAATAAGCATGTCTAGTTCGACACGATCTGTCAATCTGATCTTTTGTACTACTGTTACTGAAATTGCCTAACTGTATTGATTCGGTAAAGAATGCTTCGATTTCATGGTAAGACACGTCCCCGACAATGGCTACATTCATTCCATTGTGTGTGGGGCGCAAGTTGAAGCAAACACAAAACTTGTGAACCAAATTGTTGTTTGTGCACATGGCTAAATTGGAATATACGAATACGAAAGTTTATTTTGCATAAAGCATAATGCAATGCTTATAACAAAAATATACAAATAACAGAGATGTAAAACATGAATTTTTAGCAGACAAACATATATGGAATGAATTTATTAATGTTAAGCGTTGTGTGTTTAAAGTCCGGCTAGCTTTGTAAGCTGTCTGGTTTGTCCAAACGCTCATTACCCCACCAGCCCGGCTTCGGACACTCAAAGGTAACAAGAGATATACTAGTAACATACCATATTACGCGTATAACATTTTCAACAGACAATCAGTCACATTGTTATGTGGGATGGATTTAGACAATAGACATTCAACAAAATAATATAAATGATACCAACATTAAGATATTAAGAGATACGGACATTACTTGCAAAATATATACAGTTCTCTTTGAATTTGAGGGCATTAAATTTACAAATTTTTGAATGGTTGACCAGTTGGATATATCTGTTCTAATAATTTTTGAACGCTAGTGTGCATATTCTTTAGTACTGACGAGTACTTGCAGTAATCCTGGCGAAAGCCACACATGATTGAGAAATACAAATAAAACATGTTCTGTTTTTTTACATCAATCCACATTGAAGCATTCATCCGTTCTATTCTTTTAATTTTAAATATAAATCCCATTATCGGCCAATAACGTGTTGCTACTGGTCAGATACGTATGTACCAGGTAACATGCGACAGTTTGTATGTGTTCTTACACCTTTCAGTTGTCCGGATGACATCGATTTATTTACTGGAATGATGTCAGAAAAACGAACCAACGATGGAAGCCTACTAGGACCAACATGGCAATGCTTACTTGCCTCAGAATTTAGGAGATTGAGAAATGGTGATCGGTTCTTTTACGAGAGATCGGACCCATATACTCCCGAAATAGGATTTACTGAAGGTAATATACCATTAATTTCGCCTGTGCTATCAAATAAACATTATTAAATGATGGTTGTATTAAATGTATTAGAATACCTCTGGTTATATTAGAATTTTTACATTGATCTCTCAAAATAGTATTTGCCAATACCGTTTTACCTTTACAATTCAAATGGCGTTTATTAAACGGTAAGTAATTGCTAATACATAAGATTTAAATTGAAAGTACATGTAGTTGCTTAAAGCAATGGAGATCAAACGACTAAAAGATGGTACTCGAAGTAATTAAAGTATCTTTCCCTTTGGATGATTTAATGTCTTGGATGTAATGAAACAAAAAAAAAATTAAGTCAGACAGGGAAGGCAGCACTCAGCTTAAGCAGCCGAGCACAGGAAACATAAAAACCACACAAGGCACAACGCCCACCTGAACCAGCCGAGCAGAGAAAACATAAACATCATACAAGACACAATGCCCAACTAAACAAGTTATGATCCTCCCATGTCCAAGCTGCCACAATTCTTAATGATCCAGTTTCAGCAATCAAAAAGCCGAATGCCGTAACTCAATGACCTAGTTCCAACTGTAAAATGGCTCAATTACCTTGTTTGAACTGTCAGAAGTCCTAAAAAGTAGACAAACAAAGAATACTTTTGTTAAATGGATCCTGCGTACGAATACCACCAACACAAAACTGTTCTACAAACGCCACCCGTTTTCACCCTTCTTAAGTCCATGTGCAATCATATTTTAACTGTTTAGAAATATATATATATGTTGTGGTTTGTATTTCAAACAAGTTGCTAATGAATAGCATAATTATAATCCATAGCAAAAATATGTGCAGCTATTTTCGTGATGCATATTATACTAGTTCCGACTTGCAATCGTTTCGGAATATATACCTGTAGTTACTATAAGGAGCATGATATATATTGTGTGGACTCAGACGCACACTCTCTGTTATATAATTTTCTTTGTATTTCAGCTCAATTAAATTCAATTAAGAGAATCAGAATATCCACCATAATTTGTCTGAATACAGAAAAGGCTTCTATGCAGCTGTATGGACTTTATAAACCAAATGGGTATGTTTTTTTTATTTACGCTAACTTTAACAAAATAAGGACCAATGTCATGATGAATAATAACTTACTCGTGTCCCGATGGTCATGGATTTGATACCTATATTGTCTGAAGTCTGACACTTATTTTTGCCTAAACGCATTGGAAAATAAAGATTTTACTACATGTTGTACAAACACAAATAATTTTAGCACCACTGCAGTACAATACCTAATGTCGCAAACCATTTCTTCGTATTCAATGCGAAAAATGCTAAAAATCCTGAATATCTTGCAATGCTTATATGAGGGCTGTTCATTTAATACCCGGACGATCGGTATTGCTGGAAAACTAATGTACTGAAAACGCATAGTAGTTTATTTACATCATTCCTGTATTCATATATAAAATGTTTTCTTGCTACGACGAAAGATTCACATAATATCATTAAATAATATCAAGTACATGTAACATGAGTCGGCCCAAGTCGACGTCACAATATTGTGACGTTACACCTTTTCAAATCTAAAACGTTATTTGTTTACTCCATTTGAACATAGTTTAGGGATCATGAAGTCGCCCTAACACAAATTCGCTAATTTTCACCTGACCACATGTCTTCATTTCCATGTATTCGTGGTATTGTTTCTCCTGGGGTGGGTTACCACTGTGTCGTCATTCCCATGTATTCGAGCAGCAACATAATGTTATTTCCCCTGGGAGCGGGTTACCATTATGTCTTCATTCCCATGTATTCATGCAGCAAGATAGTGTTATTTCTCCTGGGGGCGGGTTACAACTGTGTCTTCATTACCAGGTATTCGAGCAGCAAGATAGTGTTATTTCTCCTGGGAGTGGGTTACCACTGTTTTTATTCGTTTAACTACTACGGAACATTCATTCTAAATGAACTCGATACTATTAAAATAATGTTGGCACATGATACTTTGATCATATGTTTGTATATTTCAGTGGTTGGAATCAGTTACTGGACTGTGCACGTTTCCGGGGAGTAGATATAAACATTTGGAGAGAAATAACACCGACACCCTTGTATCCGACGCCCATGGGTTATGGACGTCGTGGGACTGGCATATAATGTAAAATACTGCTTTAAATTATACAGAGTATGTGATATTATACTTCATTGCACAAGTTGATAACAATTGCTGTCTCGTATTTGCTAAACAAACTGACAAACATTCTGCTGTCGGAATCATGTATTGGTTTTGAAAGCATGTTTCCAATGGTTCCTGTAAGGGAAATGTAACATTACACCGATGTACTTAAGTATGTTCATAAAGTTAGCATAAGGATAGCCAAGACAAGCATATTCTATTTCGTACAAAGATCTACTCAAAAACTGAGAATACACAAAACTAGAAAAGACAATTTCCTGGGCGGAACCATCACCAGTACTAACTAAGATTCACAAGTTAACATTCACAATCCAGAGGAAATTCAACAGTTTAAGGTACGAATATACATGGTACGAATAAACATGGTACGAGCAATTATGACTTTACAGAACTAGTAAACGCTCAAGAACAAATGCTGTACATAAGCCAGTAAACGCGTAACAAAATAAACAGTATCGAACCGACAAGACATACCTCCTTGTCTCAATTTTGGAGTTAACAAGAGAATCCAAGAGATTCGCAAT
This sequence comes from Spisula solida, assembly GCA_947247005.1. NCBI lineage: Eukaryota > Metazoa > Mollusca > Bivalvia > Venerida > Mactridae > Spisula > Spisula solida. Next base: position 37,592,863 of record OX365956.1, on the reverse strand, counting down.
AACGCAAACTGTGTACAAACATGGCACCTTTTCGAAAATCTAATTACTGCCAGTCCAAAAGAGCCGGGTATAAATTCCTATACCCGGACTCCTTCTGTTACAATGTTTATGAATGAAAACAAGAGCCAGAAATAAACAAAGTGTCCGGATTGTTAGCGTTAATTCTGTAACGCTCCACAACGATATATAATGACCACAGTTCACCAAGAGTATGTCGAGCATGTAGACGAAACAGTAAAATTAACGTCACGCCCATTTTGTGTCATTTTTATCGACGTGAAGAGGATTGTTTGATTTGTACCCTATGATACACATATTACTAGAAAAAAATATTACTTTTGTGCTCACGCTTCGTCCGCCTGTGCGTGCGTTCGCCCGTCTATATATATTTGGCAGACATAAGACGTTTTTCGGAATCAATAGCTTTTCAACACTTATTTCTTGTTTCAATGACGACAATTTTTATTTCAAACTTTGGATCGTTTCTGTCGCGTCCAAAAAATAAAATGATGCGCATAGAAATTCTTTATGTGCAAACGGTACATTTATATAGCGTATGCGATCACTATTCGCAAACGGGGTTTATGTATCTCTGATCTGTTTATTGTATGATAATGCTATTGTGTTGTACTTCATGCCTATGTACTGTTAAACTCTTCATTGCGTTCGTTTTAGTTACCACGAATACAGTCCACAAATTTATCACACACCCCTTGTATTCATCACATTGAAATACATGTATTAACTAATATCTAATCTAATATATATGTACATAGAGATCAAGGCATTTTATAGGAAATCATTTTAAACGTCAGCACTCTTTGGTTAATCCTCATTAATTAATCTATATTGACTGCCATTCAAATATGATGTAAATGATATTTTTGGCAAACATAGTAGAGTTCTATGTAGGCAGCATTTGAGCAAGACGACTATTTTACAAATTGCGTAAATTCGGGACATTTACCAATATGTGTACGTCGCTTACATAAACACTTATATAGTAACTTGATGTTCTTGAACAATCCAGTAAAACAAAGGTAAGCACCATACATTTACATCTAATTTCCGTAAGTGGTGATTAAATGCTTAGAAACAATCAAGGAAATAACACCTGCTGTTCATTGAAACACATATTCTAAGCTTGTCTTAGAGAAATTTGGTGACATAGTTGATGGCCTTGTAGTGGTAGTTAATCGGATAAAATCGGACAACAGCAGTAAGACTATTGGAGATACTTTTAAATACGGACAGCCGCGCAACAGGAGAAGGTTGCAGGCAGTAATTTTGGAGCGAATTAGAAGAACATTGTTTACAGCTTCCTACATCATTATGATATAAGGGACACAATTTAACAATAGGTTAGGATATATAAACCTATTTTGGTGTGTTCGGGATGGAATTTTGATAGTACAGATACTGTTGATTACGAATAAAAAATAAATTCTAAAACACTTCGGTCAATTAATCATCTATATTGTCAAGTCGTAGACAAACTGTGTGTAAGCAGAAGTGGCTGCATTTTCACTTGTAGGTATTCATCATGATTGCCTTTGTTACAATGATTAGGTGAGTGATATAGGGGCACCTCGATCATCTTGTCATTGTTAACCGGATTAAAAAGTTAACGAAAAAATCAGACGGGAAGGCAGCACTCAACTGCAACAGTCGACCACAGAAAACAGAAATAACACATACCACAATCACGCGGCACAATGCCCAACTTACACCCAACAAGAAAATACCTTGTTAGCATGTCGTCTTGAGGACATTTTTAACAATTTATCCTGTTCAGATAACTTCTAAATTAACACGATACTTCTTGGTTCACGTCCTTGTTAAAAACAACGAACTTAATTTACAAAACCACAAAATCATTTCAATGTTAATTTCATGTTAACATTTTAACAATATAATTATTAATTGCTTTTAATAGGGAAAACGTGATCATATTAAAACTTATCAAGATGAGATACGTACCAAACCGTACCATACAATAAACCATGTTTTTATACATAAACGATTTGTAAGTTTGTGTTAATTGTCTTCACCAATACGCTCTACATTGCAGGTATTTACGGGACACAATTTATGCACGTAGACTGGTGATTATCAACAATGTATCTGTCCTGTCAACAAAAGCCCTGTACACTGCATCACATACATATACCGTTTACAAAATGCGTCATATTTCTTAATTTCCATGATTTACCGTGATATTCTATCAGGAATAAAAATTAACATTGGACTTTCGATGATATTGTACTCTAAAGACTAGGTCCCACATCGGCGGTGTTCTCCCGATTTCTTCCGATACCACCCGATTTATCAAAATTCCTTCCGATATCATACACTTTCTCATGACTTCCCCGAAGCCTCCCCTAGACCACGAGGAACCTGTTCCCGATGTCCTTATAACTCATTAATTTAAATCGGGAGTACATCGTCGAGACAAAAAATGCTCAGTGGGGCCTAGGCTTAACACTACAATCTATCATTTACGTGGGACGTTCAAAAATAAACAGGACTATTGCCATAAAACCCGCATGATTAAACGAAATAAATCAAATTATATACCATCGGAAATCGGAATCCTTTTTCTACATACTGTAAAGATATGAACTAAAACAATTACGCGGTCCGAGAGTTACAGGTGACTAAACAAGGTCACTAACGTTGACCCGGCGCACAAAATGACGTCGCGCTAATTCACACGACGTTAGTGCTTCGCATAGGCCTATGAAATACCAAGTTTGTAGTGATAAGGTTGATGAATACATTCCCGCACCACACTGAGCCACAAAAGTAATGCGTTGGTGAGAATCGCATGTATTTTTCCGGATCTTACATCGCATATATAGGCACAAATCCGTACCATGAAACGTTGGTATTTTGATAAAGTCTCGGTAACTGACGTCACAGACGTTCTTAAGATGTCCTATTACTTCCCTGTCTTACAAAGCTGAACAGTTAGCATTAAATCATTTGTGCCATCCTAAAACTGATATACTACTTGCAGAACTGTTTCCAAAATGTAGTTACGATAATTCCATACGATTAAGAGGACAAAATCATCTTGCTGTTGACAGAACTTGGTGTTTGTCCGTTTTTCTTTACGTGCTGGTGACGTCACTTTTGCGTCACAATTTTGTCACACTTGGAGTTTAAATTCTGTTTATTTCAGTACCTAACGTCCAAATGTCCTCATTTTTGCAGACCTCGTCCAGCATGTAACATGTAATGATACGGCGAGGTTTTAAAACAAACGATATTATAGTATTAAATATACACCACATTACGTAATCGCCATTAATGGTAATTGTTGGGCTGCGCCGGGTGTGTGTTACCATGGTTTCAAAATGGAATATTACGAGAGGACGTGCTAGTGTAACTCGATAAATCAGATATCGAATGTTCGCAATTGAATTGAGATTCCATAGTATGTAATAATATTTGTATAATATTGAAAACTGTAGCCGTGAGGGCCCCAGTCCTGTTTATTTTTGAACGTCCCACGTATTTTGGTTTTTGACTACAATAATAATAACGACTTTATTTACTGTGGATTACATATTTGACAGTAATATCAATTTTCTATATCGTCCACAGGAAAAGAAAAACAGATTAACAAACAAACTCATACACAACAATAATGAAACATGCATGTATGTTTATGACATTGTGCATAATAAACAGCATATAGTGAACTACAATTATTAAGGGCATTGATGACAAACAGTATGATATTACAGACATATCACAGTATAACAATAGTGTCTGATATAGGTTTCTTGTTGCCTTCCCTACGAAGCGTCTAGTTATGTCAAACATTCGTATTGACTTGCCAAAATATGATGTTGTCTTGTCTAAACACGGTCTCGTTTTCGCTGCTCTAGTTATACATTACACATAGACACTGGTAGACATAATAACATTCCATTTGAATCACGACTATGTCAATATTGTAATGATGTTAATGGCATCAAAGTCATAGAAAGGAATACTAGTATCATGTGTTTTTTCAATATCCGAAATTCGTATTTATAAGGGAGAATTTTTCTTCTAAATTGGTATAGATCGAACACGAATATTCAAGATCTAATTCCAGTGACGTAAAAACTATCCAAAACATTGCACTCTACATTTATATTGTAAAAATGGTTTAAACATTTGATTGATAAGTGAGTCACATCCCTTTCTTCAGCAACTAACTTAATAATGTCAACAAAAAGCTGTTCTACTGACTCATCTCTACGAATAAGTTACATCCCCTTTTCATACATATTTCTTCTACATGGGCGAACTCCTTGGTATTTTATGTGTTACTATCTTGTATTGTTGTAGCCTATATTTTAAAAAATATAATTTTGATTGATTTGATTTAACTCTCTCTTGTATGCGGACTTTGTAGTGATACAGATACTTATTTAATGCTAACTGATGAGATATGGAGTTCTATCAGTGAAATAAAACCTATATCAGTCACTGGTTATCACCTACAGTGTGACTGATATAAGCTCCGCCCCAACTGGGACTACTTTAACTTTACCAAAAACTCAACTCTAAACTGCCCGTAACTTTTTTTATTACTGAATGGAAACATGCCATGTGGGAGGTTTTATTCTTAGTTAGACCATTTCGTACAAGTTGGTGTATGATTTGATGCAAACTTCTCAAAAAAGTTGTTTTCATATGTCCATCATAATCCAAGATTGCGGATTTTGAATTGAAAAATATGAATGGAATAACATATTCATACGCAGCCTAACCACAGTGGTAATTTGGCAAGATTAGTACCAGTTCACCAATATTGAATTTTATCAGCTACACGATGAGATATTAACCATATTCAACCAAAACAAACAAATATCCTCTATATCCCTTACATTATTACAACCGGACCCTTCCATAACTAACTGACTTAACAACTCTGTCCTTAATTTGCCGCTGTATTCAAGATGCAGACCGGATCTTCCGACACGAACAGTAATTTCACATCGTTAGCGCTTCATGGGCTCAATATAATGGAAACAAATATTCAATAACAGATTATGTGGGCAGTTTGTGACAGGAAATATACACATAAACAAATGAAATGCACAATGTGACAAGGAGCAATAGTCAATAACAGATGATGCAGGCAGTTTGGGACAGGCAATATACAAATAAACAAATGAAATGCACAATATGACAAGGAGCAATAGTCAATGACAGATGATGCAGGCAGTTTGGGACAGGCAATATACAAATAAACAAATGAAATGCACAATGGGACAATGAGCAGATGATGCGGGCAGTTTAGGACAGGCAATATACAAGTAAACAAATTAAATGCACACTGGGACAATGAGCAGATGATGCGGGCAGTTTGGGACAGGCAATATACAATTAACAAATGAAATGCACAATGTGACAAGGAGCAATAGTCAATGACATATGATGCGGGCAGTTTGGCAAGTAAACAAATGAAATGCACAATGTGACAAGGAGCAATAGTCAATAACAGATGATGCGGGCAGTTTGGGACAGGCAATATACAAGTAAACAAATGAAATGCACACTGGGACAATGAGCAGATGATGCGAGCAGTTTGGGACAGGCAATATACAAGTAAACAAATACAATCTACAATGGGACAATGAGCAGATGATGCGGGCAGTTTGGGACAGGCAATATACAAATAAACAAATGAAATGCACAATGTGACAAGGAGCAATAGTCAATGACAGATGATGCGGGCAGTTTGGGACAGGCAATATACACGTAAACAAATGAACTGCACAATGTGACATGGAGCAATAGTCAATAACAGATGATGCAGACAGTTTGGGACAGGCGATATACAAATAAACAAATGAAATGCACAATGCAGAAACATCATTTTAATGTCCATGCTGATCAAATGAATACAATTGAACACAAACAATAATTGTCAATCACGTCAACAAAAAGACCCTTGGATAAATCAATAATACATAGACAACCCTGACACTTAACAGATACAGCTGAACAACGAAATTTCAAAAGGGCACAAACTCAATGAACACAGTAATCAAAGTAATTTTCTTTATTAATTATAAGGTGGACAATATATACACGAGTCGATTCCGGTTATACATAATATGATGTCAACCCTCAGTATGGGACAGCAAGAAGATAATAGATGATAGCAAGGGCAGGCAGCACTCAACTTAATTGATAGACCTAGTTTCGGTCGCAAACAATCTGAATGACCTAGATATTCAAAAGCTAATTAACCCAGTTTAAGTAACTAGTATAACAAATCTATATGCCAGCCATTATAACGCGGACATAAAAGGCGGAACAGCAGAGTGACGCATAATTACCCTACAGAACAGCTTTGTGACAGAAAATACGTTCTCAGACAGCCAGGCACAACTGGTTACATGTAAATGGAATGTTGTTTAATTTTCACAAAAATTCCAGCAAATTTCACCAACAGATGTCATTCCTAACAAAAGTTATTGAGAGGAAACTGATGTTTTTAATAATGTCGACCTTGAACAAACCCGCTCCACTTTTAATCCTTGGCAGTGTATTCACGCAATCAATATATACAGCAAGTCTCATTCCGAACATTATTGCCTGAAGAGTTTCTACGTTTTGTAACAGTGACCGTGAGCCCACCAGTCCAATTTTTAAACTTAAGCTGCTTATGTACACAAGCTACATGTACAGCATGTATCATCATAATATCTCATTCATGGTTTATGGAATTTAAAAGTGGTGTAATTTTATTTGGAAATGAACCTCATGGACGCCATCAAAATACCGCAACATACTAGAAAAGGGTTGCAAAAATCAAATATATTTTGGAAACTGGTGGAGTATTTAAATTAAGCAAGTAGCTCTTTGTGTTGGCAAATCATTAGGAGCTATTCATACACTTGTCAAGCTTTACAAAAGTCAGGACGAGTATAATTTGGATACCCCTATCTGCTTTGAGGCGCTAGCACATATGACCTTGCAAACTGTCCAAAAACAGCTAAACCAGTTTCTAGATAACAAAAGTCGACCGTTTGCAAATGTAATGACAATAAACGAGACACAGCTTAATTTTGTCACCCATGCGACGGACCCATAAACAAATATGGGCAGCAAAGACAGAACAAAAGTATGCATTGCAAAACTCATCGTAGGCGTCAGTAGAAATGTACACCTTTTTCGATATGAACAAAGTTTTTACCATTCAGTGTGGTATATTAAATGGCAATGGTTAAATGCCAAGCTACACAAAGGTGTATACCTTCAGAAATTGAAGAAATACTCCGACAACCCAAGCCACAATGATGACATGCTATTGCAGAGCAATGGGCCTCCACCTGCAGCAGCTTTCTGAGAAGTGTGAAGGTTCTTGAGCTTTCCGACCATCCTTAAATTCAAGAATTGTCTCTTGTGATCTTTATTTGTTTCAAACGACTCATACATTGGATTGTTCAGTGACCACTGTTCAAGGACTATAATTGACTTGTCAAATTACATTAAGCGACCGAAAAATGTAAATCGCGAGTCGTCTGTAGTGAAAGGTTGTTAATTACTTTATACCTCGTCATACATCATTGTTCGTTCATACTTCAAAGAGTGTCTTTATATTTAAATATTTGACCTAGTTACAGTAATATTGCACATCTTCTATAAAAATTAATACATGTGCATACCTCTCAGGATCCCTATCATTATTGGTGAGATGTTATAAATCACAATCGTATGCTAATTATCAAGCTGTCATCATACCAAAACCTTATTAACATATTCAGTATATCATCATCAATTATGTTGTAATTAAGATAAACTATCTTCCGCATTACTGTTTTCTCTATTTCGAACGCAAAACTTGAGGGTGGTGTGGGGTAGGTTTGTGTACAGGTTTGAGCACATACGTTATATCATGAGAACTATCAAGTAGTGTACGAGGCTTGTTTAAATTGGAATGCAAGTAATGCCATATCTTTCTTGTATCGATGAATGTCTACAAATATTGAACTGTATATTAAAGATCACTGTATTAGATTCAACTTGATTTTTAGTGTAGTTCAGTGTAGCTATAACAATATGTCGATTAAAACTGTCTACGAACGTGTTTACTAATGCATAAATGATTAGGAAAGTTTCACGTTATCTGACCAAACTCGGTCCCATTTACGAATCCTTGTTTTCTTAATGCGGGAGCAAATATAGTTCGTCGGAGATAACACTAGTCTTATTTACAAACAAAACTAAAAATTAATTACATTTTCGATATTCATATTTTGTTCAATTTTGTGAATATACACTTTTAATGATGTACTCTTTAACTCTGCACTGATAACTGGCGGCCAGTCGACCGTGCAGTGTTTATAATTGGCTTTGTTTGTTTACTGATAAGGCTAGAGTTATCCCCGGCGAACTATACCATATTCAAACGTTCAGGTTTTGTGATATAATGTAATGTAATGCCTTATTCATCAACTACTTGATAGTCTAAGGAATTTAAAAGGGTGTAATTTAAATTGTTAATGAACCTCGTGCACGTAATTCAAGTATTGCAACATACTAGAAATGGATTACACAAATCAAATAATGTTTAGAAACCGGTGGAAGATTGACAATAAGGCATAGCAGGTAGTTCAGTCATTAGCCCATCATAAGGAGCTTTTTGTACAATTATCAAGCACAATACATATATGAGCAAGATAAGTGCATTTTGGATACCCCTATCTGCTTTGAGACGCCTGCACACATGCTCTTGGAAACTGTCCAAAAATGTTGAAACCATTCTTTAGATAAGAAAGTCGACCGTTTACAAATGAAATTAACATGGTGCATTTTGTCACCCACAAATCCATAAACAGTTATTATACCTCACTTTTTTCTACAATGCTAAAGTCCCATTCCGCGAGAAGTAGACATTTTGACTGTCATTGATAGTTCCAACCTTTTGACACGTAATCGACCGAAAACTGACTTTCAGGTCATGTGATCGACCTAACATTTTGAATGTCATTCAAGGGCAAGTATCCGCGTCGATTTTAGTTCTTTGACTGTTTAAATATATAAGACTGTCTAAAAATAGAATGCCACAAAAACAAACGCGTTTCGTTGATTTAACTTCACCAGGTGACACTCCGTGTGAGCTATTGTGATCGGTATGTCAATAACAATTCATTCAAACATCTTCTCATAAACTACTTCTCATAGAACTTGTGTTGTAAGCAAATATGCTTTTACCATGACGTCAAACATACACATGCGTTGTGTTATTAACCTGTTGAAGTTAAATCAACGAAACCCGCTTGTTTAAGTTGTATTCTTGTGGCATTCTATTTATAGACAGTCTTGTATAGTTCAACGGTAAAAGAACTAAAATCGACGCATTTTAACTCACTTGGGCACAAAGTGCTCAGTGTGAGCTATTGTGGTCGGTTTGTCGTCCGTCGTCCATAATTCATTCAAACATCTTCTTCTCATAAACTACTTCTCATTAATTACTACTACTAGAACTTGTGTTGTAAGCTAAGTAAGCTTTTTACCATTTTTGTATTATAGATCTTTAACTTTAAAAGTGCACCAAATGTAATGTCACTTTGTGACGTCATGGCGTTATTGATATTTAATCCATAAATCTGAAAGCCCATTCTCTTTTAGATTAACTGAACAAGAGGGCCACAGTCGCCTATGATCATCTTCAACCCGAACATTGTAGCCCTAAACTCATGAAGCAACCGTGCATCGATCAGTCTGATAAAGTGTGGCCTGTGGGCTATGATGAAACTGACTGGTTGGGGTAAATTGTTATTTAGATTTCAACATTTTCAGACAGTTAGGAAAGTTATTGAGTGAAATAACTAATCTGCTGGGTACATTTTATGAAAGTGTATAACTAAAGCTTCTAGGCAAGCATAAAATTGTTTTTACTTCAAGATTTCAAATTTCTCAAGCGCACAATAAATGGTGGCTGACATTGACGTTCCCAGAATACAATGCGGTTACTGTTATCTAACGGCACATCTCGTAAAAATACGGTATACCTTTACAGTTCAGATAAACAAAAAATAAGCATAAACATATTTAAAAACACATTAACAAAATATTATTCTAACGGATGCATCCGTGTCATGTCTAATTGATATTTATTTACGTCATTATATAAAAAAAGTATGTTAAATCTTGTCACAACTCCAATTAATGAGTTAACACCATCACCGCACTTGTTTTTTAAATTTTCTATTGTTTATCAGCCAATGCATGAACGCGTTTCGTGACGTATTGGTGCAAATGTGTTTAGCTATGTTAACATTGAGGTGTACTTAAACAACAGATAATTATGGGTTATTTTAAATTTGGGATAGTAAGTGATAACAGATATCTACATTGTTAAGGTAAATATGCTAATATCTCGTAATAAAAATAATTATGTTATTAATTGAAATTCATCGTTGAATTCGAGGGTAAAAATGTCAATGCGATAAAAGACACGTAGTGTGTTTCGTTCAATATATGAACCAGTCTTCAGGAAATCCTGTTTTTTGATAAAAATAATGATTTTGCGATTTCCAAAGTTTTAAAAGATAATCTTAATGAAGCAAATAACAAAAGAACTTTTTTAAATATAGTCCCTATTTGGAACTTTTTAACTGTAACAAATATTTCATAAAAACACCATTTGGTAAATTATTGACATAAACAGTTTAAACAGTATCACGTTCTAGAATTATGTTTTAAATTTTAAAATACATATCAAAGTCAAAATGGTTCGTATTTAGAGAAAGGCTATTACTGTTTTAGCAACTAACTTCTCGTTTTTCTCCACTGAGTAATTTTCCGAGATTGGTCACCATAGCAACGAAGTATGTGATTTCGACATAAGTCATGGTAATATTTAAAGCTAAGATATAGTACTATAAGTGTAAATTACTTAAAATAAAGTCAATTGATATGTATTTTTTCTTATTTTAGAGCTTTTCAAAACCTTGTTTGTTATATTTAGTAATTACGTATTGCCAAGACAGACTGGTTCATGTGTAATATAATTTTATTGATGGCCATCATTTAAGGAAATGATTTAATTGTTGTTTCTATTCTTGTTTCATAGATGAGGTACTGGGGAATCTGAAAAATAAGCGCATATTTGAATATAAGCGCATATCGAAACTAAGCGCGTACGGCCTTAATGTCTATCCATATTTGATTATAAGCGCATATCATATCCTTACCATAATATCGTCAATATTGAAAGTGCATATTTAATTTATCTACGATTACTGATGAATAGACAACAAATGAATTCAATAGGCGTAATTAACTGCTGTGCAATGATAATTGTTGAGCACGTATATAGGTGCCAATCTTGGGATTTTGGCTGTTGCATAGCGGTGGGGTATCATTTTGACCGGGGCCAATTCTTGGTGCTAGGATGTTTTAATCGCATTCACTATTTGTCTCCTATCGTTCGCGCTATTAGTACCCCATCTAGTCACTATATAAGTTATTATTATACCTCACGTGACCTCTCAATGTATTTTCCCCATAGACCTTCCGTGTGATATTCTGTTCGATCACTATGTGATATTTTGTTCGATCACTACTAGTAAAAACGAGGCTGGGCTATTTATAGAAATTTGTACTATTTGAGTCCGGAAAACAGCCTGCTAGAGAATCTCTGTATGGTATTAATATGTTTGGGTATATTTAACATGCTATTTTTAGTAAATCTTGTCGATTTCAACCGTTGAAACTGACAAGATTTACTAAAAATAGCACAAAATCATTAGAAACTTATACAGACTGAGATTGTACATGTGAAATTATCATAACGGCAATCTAAATTCTACTTAGACTACATTTGTTGATATTTTATTTCGCAAAATGGTTGTAATTTTGTTTGGTATAATAAAATAAATAACACATGGCTGCTCGGGTGACAGTAAATAATACCAACCCTTGAATAGTCATATCACCCTCGCCTTCGCCTCGGGTGATATAACTATTCTCGGGTTGGTATTATTTACTATCACCCTCGCAGCCATGTGTTATTTATATAATATGCAGCTGCAGAGTTATGGGTGTTTGCACGGCTACAGAGATTACCATGAACTGTTATTCTTAACTTATTTAGACTTCAGACAACTGGAACTAGGTTGTTCGGCCTTTATGTTGTTAGTAAGTAGGTAAGTAAGTAAGTAAATTGTAACGCCTGTATTTAACCTGGCTGACACATTCGGTTTCCCGATCTTCCATACACATTTTTTAAAGTGGGTCATTCGGCTGGGGGCATTTATCTTATTAGAGCTAGGTCGTTCAGCTGTTGTGCTCGGCTTGTTGAGATTGGGCCATACAGCTAAGGCATTAAACCTGTTGAAACTAGGTCATTCGGTTGGGGCTTTCAGCTTTTTTAGTGCTGAATCTAGGCCATTCAGCTAAATCCACGGCATTCAGTTGTTTAATACCGTTTATCTTTAACCTTCTAGGATTTCAGACAGCTAAATTAGGTATGTCAGCCGTGTCACTGTAGAAACTGGGTCGTTCAGCTGGGGCATTCAGCTTTCTGCTTTCGGAAACTATTTCATTAAGCTTTTTACACTTGGGTGAATCATTTTCTCGTTCCTTTTCGAGTTACGTTGTGCATTGTCTGTGCCTTTTGTTTTCATGTGTCCTTTCGTGTCCTGCTGTTTCTGTAAGTTGTGGCAACTGACAGTAGTTTCGTATGTATTTTTGTTAAAATTATTGAAATATGGGGTCGGATCTAATTTGTAGCTCCAATTCCGTTTGCAGTGGAGGTTTTTTATCTTAAATAATCATAAATATGTCCATAATTTCTCAGTATTTGTCATTTTCACCGAGACCAATTCTATGGAGCTAGTAGTTATTGTCTTCGCATTCAATATTTTCCCCTATCTGATCGGTTCGCGCAATGTATACCCCTATCCGATTGTACTCCAAAGCCACACTCCAAACTGATTCGGTAAGGGTGTTCAATGTATTGTGTCAGTTTCGGATTGAAGGTTAAATAAACTTCACCTATAAGACTTATATGTCACAAACCTATACTATAACATGGTATCGATCAGTGTATAATGTTTCTGAAGGTAATGGTGGTTCTTCTATGTATTCACTTATTAAAACATCAAAATATAATTATAAATCACACTGACAATTAAGTAAAGACATTTCCTATTCTTTTGTTCAATAAAAAATTTCTTCGTACATCCATTTTACCAATTTCTTACACCTATAGTCATAGCCACATCCATATTTTACAGTACAACGGCTCTGGAGCAAAAAGTTCATATTAAGTAAGACAGGGACGGCAGCACTCAACTTAACCAGCCGAGCACAGAAAGTATAAAAAACATACATTGCACAATGCCCAACTGAACAAAAACATAATCCACCAAGTCTAAGCTATCGAAAAGCTGAATTAACTAGTTTCACCACCAAAAAGCTGAATGCCTAAGCTAAACGACCCAGTTCTGAAATACCTAGTTTTAGCTTCAGAAGTCTTAAAAATAGAAAAAAATAGTATTAAAAAGCGGAATGCAAAGGTTTCAACTGAATAACCTAGTTTCAAATAAAAAGGGAACTGAACGCCTCTGTCGGATGAACCAGTTACAATACGTTAAATAATGCCTTAGCTAGAAGGCCCACATGAACAAGCCGAATGCAACAGTGTAACGACCCAGCTCCAATAAGCTGATTAATAATTAATTGTAAATCCCTCAAACAGCGATTATTCACTTATGAACGAATTGCAAAGGGTATGAATAGCGCGAACGAATTAGATTGTGGACAATTAGTGAATGCGAAGAATAAAATCCATAGCTCCAAAGAATTGGCCGCTTGAAAATGACGAATACGGACCAATAATGACATATTGTTGTTTATTATAGATTCAACAACTCAACCCTAATAGGAATTGGAGCTAAAAAACCTAATCCAACTCCATATTTCAAAATATAAACGAAGACTACGAAACTACGGTCAAAAGGACACGAAAGAACAAATGAAAACAAGAACTCGCAGACAATTCACAGCGTTACTCAACAGGTGCAGACCACACCGAACATAAAAACCGCACTAAACAATACGTTATAACTCAAAGGCACAGACAATGCCTAGCGTAAAAACATGAAATATCATCCCGAAAGTCTGCCGCCTCAGTCAGTAATTTTTTTACTATAAAGTGAACTCTACATACATATACTAAGCAAAAGTTCTAACCCACCACCATAATTATGTGTCATAATTTTGTTAATACTGCACGTACTCTCATGAAATTTTGCATACCAATACTGGAATAATACTTGCATTTAATTATTGATTCATTTTGGCAGATAAACGGTCATGTTACTCGTTACCAGAAAACCACGTAACATGCCGAGATTGACGCAAAACGAACATGGATGAAGTGTAAGAATCTTACAACTAAATTTCACAAAGGCTATTCCAATGAAATGTCAATTTGATTTCAAAAATTGAAGCTTCCTGTGAATGAAAAAACTGAATAATCATTAAAATAAAAATTACAAACGAAATATATATTTTTTTGGTAATAAAAAGCAAAACTAAGGGCCGCAAGTTTATACAAGCTGTTGACATTAGGTCAAAAGTGTGACATCTAGTAACTACACAAGGCTTTATATGATTTGACTTAGTTTTTGACACCCAGATGAGACAATATTGAACTTGACCTAAATTTTGTTGAGTTGATCATTATGATAAAGTTTCATAAAATAAAGCTAAAAGTGTGACCTCTACTATCTACAAAAGCACATTGTTGAACTGACGATGAACAAAAGAAAGCTAAAATGACGTCGTCCATTGATTTCTTTTTCGATCGCACAATTATTCAATTATGCGTACAGCTAAGGAAAACCACGACGTAGACAAAAGAAATGTTGACAAATCAAGTATGAAATCTGCTCTGCGTTCAACGAATATTGACGTGACGCACGTTTCGTACCTGTTTTACGACACGTGCGTCACTTAAATATCCGTAGAACGCAGGGCTGTTCTATAGCGGTCATTTAAGTACACAGAGCAGGTTGCGGGAAATTCAGAACAAATGCTTAAAAGTTCATGGAATGAAACAGATGGGAAAGTGACCTGCACATCGTTTGATTACTAAACACTTATTACAAATGCTAATGTATCTCCTTTAAATCTACACTTCAAACATTATCAACTAGTTTTTGATATACATGCCGAATTAATACTACCTACCTACTAATTGATGGGTTGAAGGTCAGGGGTGTTCACAATTAGCTATTCATTTGATTACTATACGCAATTAATATGGTTCAAAAGTACATGGTACAATAAACGTATAATGATTGAATGGGTTAGTAGGTGCTTGAATTAATATTCGAATATCTGTCATTAATGAATTAAACAACACTTCTAGGACACAGAGCAATTGTAAAAGAAACTGTACTTAACTTAATAGTATATCCCGTCAAATTGCAATTGAATATGGAAAATTGGTCCATGGGTCTTCGATCATTTACTTGTTCAGTTGGGCATTGTGTATTGTATGTTTTCTGTGCTCGGTTGGTTAAGTTGAGTGCTGCCTTCCCTGTCCGACTTATCATTATATTTTTTCCATGGGTCATCGTTTCGTTCAAAAGTGCATTTACACAGTACATTGTATCTGTTGATTGTTGTTTGTGGGTTGTGTTGTAGTGCGGGGTGCTCTGTTTGGTCCTGGCTTCTGGATCTTGCGTCGGATTTGTTGGATTGACTGAGGCGACAGCTGTCTTAGTAGGGTGTCGTGTTTTTGTAGCTGCTTCGCTTTCTTTGCTGAGTCCTGCCTTCCTTGTCCGATTATTGGAATCGTTTTCCAAACTAGTAAGATAGTGAGCAACGAAAGGAAATGTACGATCAATAATATATTTAAATATGAGTTTCATTATAAGTGTACGTAAATTTACCGACCAAACCAAAGCAATTCTAACTTCAAGCAACAGACAACGACAACATAAATATTCTTGCAACTTATCTTATCTGCTAGAACTTATTTTAGAACTAACTAGTTCTTGTGATTGACGATGGGTGTGGTCGTCTTCATTTGTTTCAAAATGATTTATTAACCTATGCATTACACAAATGCCATCAGTTGTTCCCATATCACGGAAACCATCCGGCGATTTGAATAACATATGAACAGTAGTTATGGTTTAACATAACGACGCATGTATTGATAAGCACGTTTACTCTTGTTAACTTATTCTATTTCTAGTAGGTCGAAGGAGTCTAAATATAATGAAACCAGGCGTGGTGTATCTATTATGTTGCCTCACGGTGTACATACTACCTATGGTCAGTGGACAGAATGATGTATGTGACAATGTGTTTGCAGCCTTCGGCCGTGGTGCACGATGTAAGTTCTTTTGTTACTGTGTTTGTTAGTTAAGATATTTTACAATGATGTTATTTATTCAAAATATTTTCATCCTACAATTTATCGATTATTGATAGGAAAATCATGGGCACACCAATAAAGAGTTATTTATCCAAATTTTAACTTTATGTATTTAAATCCCTTCGTAAGTAGTTAACTTCTATGTGATATTTCAGCAAATTCACGTGGCAGAAGAAGAAGCACTTTTTTGAACATCGCTCACGGAAATCCACGGGCAGAAAATTGTCCGTTTTTACGCTCAGCTTTAGGAAGAAATGAAGGGTTTGTTGTCTTCTATTATGGTGTAATTGTGTATAGGATTGTATGATTGTATTGCATATTTTGTCATGTCGAATATCGTAACATCAGTTTACTTGCCGGCCATTTAAATAACCATGGTTACGCATACTCGGGGCAACCGCTTTTTTCCACTTTGCGTTATTACTTTCACGACTAATATTTTTACTTTAAGTAACACTTTCTGTTTTAAACTCCAATAAATCATCATGCAATGTCAAAACGTTATGAATAGAAGTTAACAACATTTAAATAGCACAGGATCTACATTTCATAACGTACATCATGAAGTTATTGAGTCAGTGATAAAATCATTAAAGGATTTAGGGGAAACCCTGACTGAAGTCTACAATATAATAAATATACGCATAGGAAAAGTTCTGTAAGTTGTATGTTGGTGTTACAATAATATAAAATACCTTATCAATAAAAGAAAATGGAGGTCGAGATGAAATACCAATAGTCACAGTGTAGACGTTGACGTTAATGCGTCATATGCTGTCTAGAAAGAAATAGAGGATATCTATACGATATTCAGCAGGGTACTACCAGCATTGTCACATAATATAAATTATTATGATCACAATTAGTATAAAGGCGATTTTGAAATGTGTATTGTGTGTCAAGTGGAACAATTTGACACTATATGAGGTGATCGTTAATGTTATTTCATCAACACCGAGATGGTGACTTCACTGACCCGGGTCCATGTTGTGACTGTTGTTTTAGGAGCTCTAAATGATGATTGGCTTGTTACAGATATACATAATTTAGTGTACTGATCACAGAAAGATACCGAAACATGCTGGAATTATGATTATTTGCGTACTTTAACAAATGCGAACTTTAGAACAAAAAGTCTACGATATATTTGAAAATTCCACCTATCCTGCTGGTGATCACATCGGCTAATAAATCCTTAATATTAGAACCATTTTGATGAAAATGCAGCTGAAAAAATATTTATAAATCGCTGGTTTAGAATTAGACGGTTGTAAGTGCTACTTACGACATCATACGACTCATGCATATTTGAAATCTGCACATCAAGGCGCTTCTTATGAGCTCTTTTCATGAAAATCAGAAGTCGTCATGTTGACTAAACTGAAGTTGAAAAAGCTTGTTTTTCAATAAGTAAAATTAGTGTTCAGATAGTTTTTTTCTTGTTTTCTTAAAATATTGATTTTGTACTTACGACCTTCTAATTCTAAGCCAGCAATTTGTTTAATGTATTGATGTTTATTGTCTAGTACAACTTAACCTTTGTCACGTTGACTTTCAGTGGTAACTGTATGCCAAGATTAAGTTTAACTTGTCCAGTATCAACAAGAAGATTAGCCGGCGCTACAAGAGGATCATTTGCTGCACCAGACGTTAGTGTTGTTCCTAATGATTGCCCAATAAATATACCTGCTTGTAACAGTTCTTACTTCTATCGCACTATCGATGGAAGCTGTAACAACTTACAGAATCCGGAATGGGGTCAGGCAGGAAGTCAGGAAAGAAGACTAGTTACAAATGCTTATGATGATGGTAAGATGTTTACTCATGTTATATAAATTAGTTTGTGGCGTATTATTAAACAAAATTACATTAAGTCAGACAGGGAAGGCAGTATTCAACTTAACAAGCCGAGTACAAAAAACATTAAAACACACAAAGCACAATGCCCAACTGAACCAACCAAACACAGGGAGCATAATACACATACAAGACACAATGCCCAACTAAACAAGCGAAAATCCGTCCACATCCAAGCAGTCGAAAAGTATAATAAATTATTAGTTTCAGCAACCAAAAAGACTGAATGTCCTAGTTGAATGACCCAATGTTCACAGCAACAAGAGTATAATGCCTAGTTTTAGCTGTCGGAAATCCTAAACGAAGAAGTGCCCAGCGCATTGCTAATCAAGAAAATTAATCATCCCTAGTCTCAGATAACTAGAAATTTAAACTTTAATTTCTAATTATGCATTTTGTATTTCGGATACTACTACCAGTACTTTGAATGGGACACAGTTTAGCAAATTTAACATTTGGCAGATATACATTGATCCATTAAAGATATACGAGAAATGTGCCTATCTAGACATTTAAAAATATTCATCGTTTTTCTGGTCACATTGTCTAAAACATTCGCCCTTAGAACCCTTGTGATGAAATTGCTGACCAAAATATAAATATATTTCCACTAACCATTGTATGTGTCACAGAAAAACCAGCAAATAATGACTATGGAATGTGTTTGCTAATGTATTGATGTTTTTGGAACATCATGATGCAATATGGAGATTCATTTACAGCTCCAACTTCATCCAATAAATTATTACAGGTGTTTTATGGCCATTATGGTCGCTAAAAGAGATTTAAAAAATGCTTACATTTGTAAATGGGCACATGATATTTCTTATTCTTCACTAAAAGAAAAGTTCGATTAAAAGTACACGCACATTTATGTAGGCATAAATATGAGATCGTTGATATTTGCGACAATCTGTGTGTTATTACGTGTTGATCAGTCTGAACTATTAAATATGTTAATGTATGTAAGTATACTGACGAGCAGAAAGGTCAGTTTTCAAAGAAACTAACAGTCGTACGATTCAAATGTTTCCTGCCTAATTAGTTACACTAAATTAGGCCTTTTCGACTGGGCTGTTTCGTAGAGCCGGTTGTAGTATGGTTCCCGTCCCTAATATTACAGTACTCTCATCGTACAACTACTGTAACATTGAGTCAGGAACTAGGCTATAACATGCTCCACAAAACAGCCCAGTCGTAAAAGCCAAATATTTATTCCTATGTACTGAAATGCTACATTTGAGCATTAAATTCATGCACAGGTGTTATTATGATGTTTTAATTTTCACTTACGGTTTCTTTATTGTTTTTTTATATTGCAACCACAAATATATAACATGCATTGCTCTTGTTAAGTTTGAACCTTGTAATGCGTTTCACGCGGTAATGATTTGTCAAGTCCTGATATAGGAGTAAGAATAATTTAACTATCATTTTACAAACATTTTATTTCGGACCATAAATCGATCGGTCAATGTTCTTTTCACAAAGATGTTCACTTTCTTCTTGAGAAGATAAATACATATCTTATAAACTAAGTTACGAATTGTGACATACTGTACCAGTCAATTTACGTTAATGGTTCAGCGAATTTGATGTATTCATAATTTTCATAGCGTTTATCAATTGCGTTGTTTTAAAACTAATCCATTTTGAAAGTAAATTGTCATTATATCGTTTAATGCTTCAATTTATTATACGCAAAGGTTTCGTTGTTATTGCTGTTTACGTGAGAAAAAATCCTCGAAACAGACCGTTTATTCAGGTCTGTCACTTGTGTACAAAATTCAATATCAAATAAATAATTTTTTTTATTGTTTTATGCATTTTTAGAGATAGAAAGGTAGTGATAATCGTTATATAGATTATTAAATGTCAGTAAGCCATAGGCCCATGTGAGCATACAAATAACACAATACAGTTTTCATATGACAGAAGCAAGTGGCAAAGGTTGTTATGCAGTCGGTTTAAATAATGGTGTATGTATTATAAACAAGAAAAACAAGAACAACAAGAAACACAAGAAAAACAAGAAAAACAAAAGTGTCAACATAGCAAAAATGGACAGTTTTTGGCGGAGAAGGTGTTTATTATATTGGTAGTACTACATACATCATGAAAACAAATCAATCATTTTAAGCTAAACAGACAACGAACAGAGAACAGACAAACAACCAACAGCAACAAAAACATATATTTACACTTATAAATCAAGTTATACACCACGTATACAAATTTAAATTAAATCTCACTTTTATTTTTATTTTAGAAATGGATGTTATTTTTTCATGTAATATAGATTTTAAGAAAGGGATAATTTAGCAATATTGTGCTGAAATGTTATAAAACGTATATTATCTCATGAAAAGTTGACAAGTCCTCGTGTGCGTCGAGATCTTGCATAACAGACAATGAGTTAATAAAGTCATTAATATTATTTCATTTTAATTTTTTTTTTAAATAAGGATTTCCATTATACGGTTTATCTTGCCGAAACGAAACATAAGACAAACTTAATGGTGTGTGCCATGTATTTATATTATACGTGGTTTAATGTTTTATTATGTACAGTAAATATTATAAGACGATTTGCTTTTCATTAAAACAAAGGCTCACGTGATCATACAATGCATGCACTTATAATTATAAATAAATACGTAACAACATGACAATATTCCTACAAATTATGAATAATGGTGTATGTATAAAAGTGTGACAATGTGATGAACAGTGACAAAAATGTAAAATGTAGCAAGAGTAGACTCTTTTGACTCAATTATTGTTTTTGAATTATGAGATGCTTCTATCTCTTTTACGGAGAGGTGTCACCTGTTCATTCTTTCTTGTAAATTACTAGACAAAAGAACAATGTATAGTTATTATTAACGCAACGTCGCAAGGAAAAACATATTTACTATTAATATAAGATAAACGCTGTTTATTTGTACATGTTAATTGCATTAAATATCTCGAAGTTGAAACGCTTTGAAAATATACACACTCAAGTTTTTGATAATAATGTTATTTTTGCTTTCGAACAATTGTTTTAGTTTCAGCATGCTAGGTCTTGACCAAAAATATGTTTTTATATACTGTTTCCATAGGTAGTTATACAAAGAACACTGGTACTCGTCTTCGAGTTTATTACATGTTACACATACACGGTGTATAACCGTATCGGTACCCTCTCAGTGCAAAATGACATATCGGTACCCTCTCAGTGTTGGCACCGGTCTCTCTCAGTGCAAAACAATGAATCCGAATGACGAAGATCTGCAGGAGAGGTAAGAAAATATTTTGTTTTGTCCAAAAATACGGGTTTATGCATAAAAATCGATAGCCCACGGAACCCCCCGATGATTAACCATTGTCTTCCTGTCCGGTACCCTCTCAGTTCTGGCACCGGTACCCTCTCTGCTCGTTGCAGCTGACTGGCACCGGTACCCTCTCTGTACTTGCAATCAAATTGATGCAACGAGCAGAGAGGGTACCGATGCCATAACTGAGAGGGTACCGGTGCCGCGTCTAAACCGAAAGTAGGGTGTTTTTTAAGAAATGTGATGGAAGTTACCGAATAAAAGGCTTTTAGGGGCAAGATATGATCAACGGCTTTACGTCTGAGGTACTAGATATTTGCAATATTGAAGAAAAGTCGCATTTAAGCTTCATAAAAATGGCTTGATGTTCATTCGCACAACGACCCTCGGTCAACATTCCAGCCACGCCAGAACTTGTGAAAAATGATAGAACAAATTTAACAACAGGAAGACAATGGTTAATCATCGGGGGGTTCCGTGGGCTATCGATTTTTATGCCTAAATCCGTATTTTTGGACAAAAAATGATTTTCTTACCTCTCCTGCAGATCTTCGTCAATCGGATTCATTGTTTTGCACTGAGAGAGACCGGTGCCAGCACTGAGAGGGTACCGATACGGTTATACACCGTGTATGTGTAACATGTATGTGCCATTATATATTTTGCAGCACCAGAATGAATAAAGTTCGCCATGATTGGCCTTGGTGATCGATGCCCTTTCTGCCTTACACCAAGCCGATGTGCACGGGAAATTTGCATTCCTTGTGTATTCAGCTGCATTATGTTTGCCAAAAAATCAAACACTTGAAAAGTACAGCTAACGTGTTTACTTTCTTTAATCCCACGGAATATCAAGTTATTGCGGCGTCCACGCGCTTCGATATCAATCGACTTGTATGCCAATGTTTTGAGAAGAGATGATTGTTGATTAGTTACATCCACTATATTGTTGATCCGTGTAGAAACGATCAGAATTTATGATAAGTTTACGTGTATTGGCTTGATCAATCTTCAGATTCAAAATTTCTTCAAATATCATAGACAATTTTAGTCCATATCGGCTGATTCAAACTCTAAACCAGGAGGGGATGGGGATACCGGGCTTGTGCTTACAGACGTATTATGTCTCTTGCGCTTATTCTTTGATTTAGTTATATACTCCCAATCTCCAGTATCACTATTTTCCTCAATATTTACCTGGGAGAAATTGACCGCCATTTTTTTTAATCCGGGTATATAACGTAAAAGTCAGTATTTCACACGTATTTCAAACTGGATTCTGAATATAATCACTAGGTGGTGTAACAGATCCTTTACCAACACTAATGCACGATAAAATAACTCGAATAATTTATTAAAATGTCATTTTCGTTAAAATTTTCACAGCTGACAAAATGTTTGAAACGACCGTCGCCATCTTGCTACGTCATTATATAATCCACTAAAAATATAAAATTCCTGTCAAAATAAATATCTGACAGTCATAATATAGTTTTTGCAATAGAAACTGGGCGTAATGCCAGGCACTATTCCATAATTGGTATAAATAAAGATAACAGAAAACCCATTCTATTCAATATTAAAGCTATGAATGTCACTAAATATTGGTAAAAGTGTTCAACTGGTATGCTAAAGTCATTTAAAAGTTGTGGTATTCCAATTTAAAGTCATATTATCTCATATGATTATGTTATATCTTTTAAGTGTTTGGATTAACCAAGGGGTTGTAGGGGATAAACATATGTTTATCGGACTTTGCAAACAAAGAATAAATGATACGTTTGAACAGAATTGGTAATCCGAAATGAATATCATACGTGGAAGCATTTTTGTG
This sequence comes from Spisula solida, assembly GCA_947247005.1. Classification (NCBI taxonomy): domain Eukaryota; kingdom Metazoa; phylum Mollusca; class Bivalvia; order Venerida; family Mactridae; genus Spisula; species Spisula solida. The sequence goes on along the minus strand of OX365956.1, from coordinate 37,569,438 downwards.
TTGTTATGGTATCATGTAACTGTTGAAGCAAATAATTTATGTTGAAATTTATGTCAATAATAGGTAAAAGCCGATTTTGTAACTTTCATGCCGCTATAATCTTAAATAAACTTTTTAGAGCAGAAGTCTACGTATTTCTGGGTCACCCCTCGTATAAGAACATACTATGTATTGTTTTGGCTGTTTCAATAAGAACTATATCATTACCAAATAATGCGAATTTTTACTCAAGATTTCGTTAAAGATATCTTCACACACACTACACTTAGAAACTGATATATGGCATACGCGTTCGGTAATAAAATAATATTTAGTCAGACAGGGAAGGCAGCACTCAACTTAACCAGCCGAGCACAGAAAACATAAAAACACACAAGTAAATAGTCAGCCCAAATCCAAGCTGTCGAAAAGCTGCACTCCAATATGGTGGTAGAATATTGCAATGTTTGTTTGCAATTAAACTGTGGAAGAGGAGTTGTCATGTTTTATTCTTTCACATGTACCTAGATTTTAGATAACAATTTTTAAACACATACTTTCCGACAATGCTGAACAAATGATTGAATTGTTATCATCCGACCGAACAAATCGAATAAAACTTCGTTTTTACAATGAAAAAAAGTTATTTTATTTTCAAATTCAGGACGAGGATCGCCGAGAACCCGGGCTTGTAATGGTGGAATATTGCCAAATGCGCGTACAGTTAGCAATAATATTCACAGTGCCGGTCCTAGGATCAGGTTCGAAAGACACCATTCATTGTTACTGATGCAACTTGGACAGTTTCTGGTACACGACCTTGTTTTAACTAAAGTGTTCACAAGTAAGTCTTATTTCGCTGGCTTAGAATGAGAAGATCGTAAGAAAAAAATCAATAGTTTGAGAAAACAAGAAAAAACTGTCTGTAAACTACTCCATACCTATGGAAAAACAAGCTTTTTCAACTTCAGTTTGGTCAACATGATTTCCGATTTTCATGAAAATAGTCTCATAAGAAGCGCCTTGTTACGAATCTTATAATTCTAAGCCAGCGATTTGTTTCAATGATATTTCGACTATTGGAGTTAGTATTGCTTTGTGTTAGATATTGTGTAGCTAAAGAGGGATACCATGAGGACGACATGCAGCTGGTCTTGACGTGTTGATAAATATCCAAGATAAGAGATGGTTATTTCTTTTTTAAAATGCGATTTTGTTATCATTCCTAGGTACACTGTGCACATACTGGACATGAGCCAACCCGAGATCTTAACGTACCTAATATTTAAGAGTCGATTGAAACAAACACATATCACAAGGGACAATGCTTGACAAATCAGGATGGTCGGAAAGCTTAAGAAATTTCACGCTTCTCAGAAAGTCGCATTAATGGCTGCTGCAGGTGGAGGCTCATTGCTCTACAATAGCATGTCATCCTTCAAATATTTGGCTTGGCAGCGATTGTCAGAGTATTTATTCAATTTCTGTAGGACTTTACTATGTTAAGCTTGGCATTTACCCATTGTCCATTTTATACATCATATTTAATGGTAGGAACTTGCTTTATATGGAAAAAGGTGTACATTTCTTCTGGCGTCCATGTTGCGTTTGCAATACATACTTTTGTTCTGTCTTTGCTGGCCCATATTAGTTTTTTGATCTGTCGCATGGGTGACAAAATGAACCAGTGTCTCGTTTGTGGTCATAACTTTTGCAAACGGTCGACTTTTTTTCTAGAAACTAGTTTTAACTATTTTTCGGACGGTTTGCAAGGGCGTTTGTGCTGACGTCTCCAAGCAGATAAGGGTACCCTAACTATACGTATCGTCCTTTTGAAATATGCTTGATTATTGTATGGATATCTTCTAATTATGTACCAACAATTTGAGCTACTTGCCTAGTTGTAAATACTCCACCAGTTTTGATTTTCCTAGCTCTATTTTTAGTATGTTGTGGTATTTTGATGTGCATAGAGTTCTTTTCCAAATAAAATTACACCACTTTTAAATTTCTTAAACTATCGTATAGTTGATGAATAAGACATTACATGACATCATTTCACCAAACAAGTTATTTTAAATATTGTATTTGCTCCCGCATTAAGAAAACAACGATTCTTAAAAGGGACCGAATAAGGTCAGAAAATATTTTCCCAATCATTTAAGCATTAGGAAACACGAGTTGACAGTGTTAATTGACGTATTGTTACAGCTGCACTAAACGGATATTAGAATGTGAGGTATCAACTGAAATCTAATACATGATCTTTGAGATCCAGTTCACTATTTATAAAAAAATATTTGATACAAGAAAGATATAACATCACTTGCATTCCAATTGGAACAAACCTCGTATGGTGATAATTTACATAATGACTTTCAATTCATGGGCGTAAAATAGTCTCGTTGTAGGAAATTAGCCTTTTGTTCATGGTGACAAAGTATAAAATGTGTATTTTTTCATGCTCGCTATGCTCGCAAAATAACTTAAATCAACGAAAATTCCTATCCCTCGAAAAAAAAAGATTTACAATTATATTCCTTATATCTATTTTCAGGAGATGACGGAACACCCCTCGAATGTTGTGATGTGGATCAAAACACGTGAGCAACTACTTTTCTATTAATTGGAGATGTAGTTTATATAGAAAATAATAGGTTAGTACCGTGGATGAAAACGTTTATCTGGCAAGGCGGAGGAGTTTATCTGGTGAGCCGTAGGCGAATCTGATAATTTCCGCAGCCGAGCCGGTTAAACTTTTACTTCATTCACGGCACTAACCTATTATTCTATTTATCCAGTCGCTTAATCTGCTCAGTGAGGGATTCAAACTCGGGACTATATTGTTACTCTTTTATTAACTAGCGCACAACGCCACGTTCGTTCCGTGACGTCACGATAAACAACGACGTCCAGGTAGGTCGAAGAAAATAACCGATCAACCACCAGCTCATTCAGGATAGGAAAACCTCACCCTCGGGCCCGGAATTGCAACCGGTGACTCTCATATAAGAAGAAGTCCGTCAGATCACGTGGTAAGGTGACGGATTATCACTAGTCACATGACCAGGTGACCGATTATAGCTAAGTTTAATCGGCACCCCGTTAACTGGCAGATTTTGCCGGGAGTGACTAGATAAATTATGATAACAGCACATACGTTGACTACTGGTATTGGCTTTTGACTGCAAAGTAACTTGAGTGTATGCACGAGTCATTTCTTAATGAACATATATCACAGTATGAATCCCGATACACCGCCTCTGAGTTCCATGAGAGAACTGTTCTATTTTCTAATAGCTCTAACGGAACTGAAATCCAATGTAACGCTCGGACGGAACAGTCATATAAAAAACAGAACAATTCTCTCATTGAACTGAAAAGCGGTGTATCGGAATTCATACCGTGATCTATTTGTCCGTTTTGTTTTTATTTAGTTAAGAATATAGTAACTTAGTTGTGCCCCACATTTTAATAACTTTCTATACACGAATACTCATTGGTCAGTTTATTGCTGTAACTTTGGTTTTACATAGGCTGACCACCTTACGATGTATTGTGTTTATGTATTATGTTTCAGTGAGAATTGTAATCCGATCATTGTACCGGCAGGCGATACACATTTCCCGCCTAATTCCTGCTTGGACTTCCCAAGATCTAATGCCGTTATTGATTGTTCTTGTAAGTAAACGAATACGCGTATTTATTATAATTATGTAATGTACAATTCCAGTGTGTTACATTTATAAGCAAATGATTGAAGGAGGTTGTTGAGAAATTATTAATGAGGATGTAGCTTCATTTTTCAAAGTAAGAGTTGCATTTTGATTGTTGTATAGTAGGGGATTTAATAGCCAACGCTGGCTATTGTAAATACCCATACCAGTAACACGCACGTGCCTATGTTCTTCAGAGTTTCGAGTCGGTACTAATCGTTTTAGAAAAAGTTATTTCCGGTTTAGAAAATTGCGGAGTCGAAAGAAGTGAATGGTTGAAATTAGAAGTATTCAAGTTACGAAACTTTTGAGTCCTAACATATTCTTTCATAACGTTTCGGCATATAAGCCTGATTCAAATCATGAACATTATTGAAAAAATACATAATTATCTTATTTAAATACAACGTAAATAAAACAATATGGCGACGTCGGAAATGACGTCATATCATTTAACGTGATGATGATTCAATAAAACCATTGCCACCAGGGGGCGGGGATTGTTTCCTCAAATAGAAATTTGAAAATTTTCTCAGAAATTGCCGGCCCGATTTGAAAATAAAAACACAATTTGCGAAAAAGATACCTCGGTGACACATTTTTTAATTGCATAATTTTGAAGATCTATATCACTAGCCGTATTTAAGAATATATTTAAACAAGTTTAATGTGGGAAAAAAGTTATAAGGATTTTACCTGGGGGCTATTTTGCTGCATTAAATATAAAGTTGTTGGGGCAAAAGAGCAATACATATTAGATCAAAATTAAATATACAATTTTTGTTATCTTGACCACGTATAACAATGTGTTCCCAAACTATATTGAAAAACATTTTATTAATAAGACCATGATAGATATATTCTTGGGGTTATTCCTAGTTTTAATGTTGCTTAAAAACATGGTCACCAGGGGCGGGATAATTACTACAATATGTTTATATAGAAAACTTCACCTCGGAAACTGCTGGACTGATTTCGATAAAATTCCACAGGAATATTTCTTGGCTGACCCTCTACCAAATTCTCGATTTTAATGTTGATTTCTTTACAAGCATGGCCGCCAGGAGCGAGGCTAATTTCTACTATATGTCTATATAATTATATAGAATTCTTTGAAAATCTTCTTCTAAGAAACCTTGATTGACCTTCTACTAAATTCCTAATTTCTTTGTTGATTTGTTTAGAAATAATGGCTGCCAGGGGCGGGGCTTGTACATGTTTACATATGTAGATATGGTATTCAGATGAGCGATCTAGGGCAATCATGGTCCTCATGTTATTTAAGTTTAATACAGTAGTGCGATGCAATGCCTTTTTGTAGCTGTCAGACAGGACATAAATTCACAGTCATCATGGTTTGATCTATCCACCGTGTACGGTACATCAATGGAAGAAGAGCGGTCTCTGCGATCAGAAATGGGAGGTGGTGAGTTAAGTTGTAGCCTATTTTGAAGAAAGATTTCATATTTTTTCCAATCGATACAGTATACATATAGTTATTTATAAATCAAACGGATCGACACATCTGCCTTTTTAGACATTTCCGATGTAATGCTAACAAAGAAAGGCGTTAAACAATCGTTACAATCATTGATAGTTTATGTATTGGTTACACGTATATATACCTGGAAAAAGAGGGAGCGGTGGCCTGTAGGTATGGCGACACTACTCAGTTTCTCTGAGCAAGAATAACACACAATACTCCACTCGATCAAGGTGTGAATTGGTACCTGTGAGGGCTAGTCTGTATATATTCGATATTCCTGGTCACCGTATCTCGCTGTTGGCTTAACACAAACCAGGAGAGAAATAGGAACAGGAAAACTCGAATACAGGTTTCCTATTGTAGCCCAATGGCCCGCCGAAGTTAATGTCAAAGGGCGGATGAACGGCTGAATTGCTGAAAGCGGCCCTCGAAATCTGAAATGTCTACATGTTAAGAGGAAAGCTGATAAACAGATTATGTTGAGGGGTCTTTCTCAAAGGAATATTGGACATATTTAACTGAACCGTGCGTGCAGGTGGCTGCATAGTTTTTCATCATTTGGTAGTTCATCTTATATAGGCTACCAACAAACATTCATGATAAAAATTGATACGACCACCTGTGGTTGACCTTACAGTATGTGACTGTCACCGTTACGTCATGTGTCGTAGTATATGACGTAAAACGTGACGTCGTCAATCAGCTATGTTTTATTTATCGCGGTAATAAAAATGGTAAGCTCAATAAATGCAAAGAATTCAAATCTCACGTGTTATGTAAGAATATATCATAACGGCATTTAATGCATGCGGAAACGTTGTTCATATATTACATTGTCTCATATTATTTTATTTAGTTGGCCTAAAATATTGGAAAATAATTCGCCAGTGATGCGATCACGTGCTATATATAACGTTAGATGAACCACTGGTGGTCGTATCGTTTTTCCATTATAAGATGTTGATAACCAATATCATATCAAATACTAAATGGTAACCACTATGCGGTCACATGTGGGTTGTTTAGCTTGTGCATAAAGTCGGCAAATTGGAAATGTCTGATAATCCTCTGAGAAAACCCCTCGACATAATCCGTTTATTTAGCTTTCTTTTTCCGTAATCATTCTAATAAGTATCAGTGTTAACAAGTCCACAAGAACTCAATAGCTACGCATTATGTTTCAAATTTGTTTTGCTTTTACTGTCAAACAGAAACACCCTCTGCTATCCAAACTAAACACGGTTGCATGTCCACCGTTGACGGCGTTTGAAAGTTTCATTTTTTATTTATGATATCACAACTGTTAAGTTATGCGTGGTATCAAAGGGTATTTCTATTTGTCAGCTAACATGAATTGGAAATTATGTGTAGTTATTCAGATCTAGCAGGTGCGAAATAACCACTCTATAGTATAGACATTTCTTTTGCCTGGTATATACAGGTATATATGAGCCAGGTCGACATGAACCTGGATTTTTGGTATATAGTTTTTTTCTGTTTTGATTATGATTAAGCACATATTCACTAAATAAAATCAGGTGGGTGCATCGGGATTACCCTTTGACAATTTTTTATTGACGTTTATTGATCTTATGGTCAAACGGCCTAAAATGCCTGAAATATAACACATTTTAAAGGTGAAAATTCATCATTTATAATCACTATATCTAAGCCTAACATTGATTTAGAACTTCAATTTCTCAACTACTGGGCCACATGAAATGGTTGTGTTGGTATTTGATATTTTTATATTAAATTTGGAATAGTTTTGATACTATTGTAAATGCATCCAATTAGATTGGCATATATTTTATGCATTTGTTCGTTAGAAACTTGTATTATATGTATGTATTCTACTACATAGAACATTTTACACCTTTCAGGTAAACTGAAACACATTCGAAATAAACTCCCCGTTGATTTCACAGACTCAACGTGTGTTTTGTCACGGCCATTTAATCCAGTGCATTACTATTGTCTATCAGCAGGTAATCCTTTTATGTCAAAGTTTTTTACGATCGATAGGCTTTTATTTATCCTCGCCATTGGAAATTCATACGGGCGAGAAACCCCAGAAGAGGTTAGTCACTTTAGATTTTGGGGATAGTACATAATAAAGAAGATGCCCAAGTTCCAGAAGCATCCCTGATTAACGTCAAACGTCGTACACGGGACCTCGGTTAAAGTCTCATCCGAAAGACTGTTAGTAATGTTAGTTATGTTAGGTGGAAAACATTGAAAAGCATTTATGTTCTTAATCCGGCTGGAGTAGGGATCAAACCCAAAACATTCAGATCATCAATCAGTAGCCCTTACCACTGGACAACTTGTCCACCTATGTCGAAGTTTGGTTATTGAAAAAAATACATAGCGATCATGGTTCAGTGGTTGATTTGAGATGATATAAGTAGTACTTATATAACAAATAAAATGTATATCTTATGAACACATTGACAATCAGCAGGCATACTTCACTGGCGTAACTACCACGGGCTACTTCTACTTTTATGATAGTTTTTGTCTTTTTAAAATCCAAGAGGTCGTAGACCCATGCGGACAACATATATGCGTATACATGTATAATGGCATGGTGGCAAATGTAGAATTAACAATTTTATTGTATAATATACTGGGCGTCACTGAAAAGTTACCACTTATACATGTATATACCTCTGTATTATGTATACAATATGACCTAACAGTACACAGGTTTTATAGTGGACGCATTTGAATATTGTTAAATAGGATAGCTGTGCAGTAAGGTTAAAACATAGTCGTGGTCGGCTTTAACACAGTGCAACGTGAATTTAAAATATAAGAGTCAATAGGGTGGTAACTTTTCATTGACGCTGAATATACTTCCATAAATGCGAACATCTAGGTCGTAGACCCATGAGGACAACATAATATTATTTATCTAAATTCTAACTGTTTGACGAATAAGTATTCAATATTCAGTGGTTGTTGCACTTTATGTTTGTGTCAATTAGGTGACGGTCGGGTGTCCGAGCAGCCAGGACTTGCATCAATGCACACAATATTTATGCGGGAACACAATCGCCTTGCTGAAGGTCTTGCCAGAGTGAACCCTCATTGGAATGATGAACGTTTGTATCAGGAAGCTAGGAAAATCAACATTGGACAATGGCAGCATATAATGTATGCTGAGTATCTTTCCACAGTACTGGGACGTGGTGTAATTCGACGATTCAATTTACAAGTCGCGGTAAGTGTCCATAGTATGCACTTCATGTATAGTGCGTATATCTTAAGATCGCATCTTAGAATCAATATCTGATTTTTTATACTTAATCAAGTCCAATAGTTGTTTGGGCTCTGTAGATGTTATAAGTTGATCAATTCCTTTAATAAACTTCGTCTAGCTGTATACATGTACAATCACTAATACTATGCACTGAATTAGAGGTTGACAAGATGTCAGAGTATGTTATCAATTCATTTCAGAGACGCGGTTATAATAATAACTACAACCCAGCAGTGGATGCCACTATTTCCAACGCATTTGCAGCTGCTGTATTCCGATATGGGCACTCTCAAGTTCACGACCTACTTGGCACGTTGGATTCGTCCAACCAAGTGGTCACACAACCACTTGAACATCACTTCTTTGAAACGGACTGGTATCACGCAAATAATGGCACCAGACTGGAAAGCATTCTGAATTGGGTAACGACAACTAGTCTTCCATTTACAGACAGGTTTGTGAGCTTCTTTTGACTTTTTTCAGCGTTAGCTGACTAGCTTGGATATTGACTCACTTTAAGAACCAATGAAATGTTTGTAAATATCTTCGCACGGTATAGATTTTAAATTGTGATTGGTGAAAATATAGTAAAGTAAACATAAAAAGTTAGATGCTGATTTGTATGTTTTTGTATTCGTAGTGTGTTGAAAAGTATAGTGGTCTACAGAGTGACAAATGCCCGCTGGCTTTTTCCAAGCTATGTATCTCTGTTAATGCGCATGCCTTACCATGACCTCGGTGACCCATCGAAAACAGCCATGCGAACACCTTCGGTTGTTATCGGCTACCGCTTACACATGTTGACATAAACGGGGGTTTGGTTTACATTAGCAGAGCTCAACAATGCGGAGTAATACGTAAACATGGAATTTTTATATAGTTTTACTATTACATTATTTATCTTGCTTCTTTCTTTAAATACAAAATCTGGACACGGATAACAATAGCATGTAGTGTACATTTTTTACAAAACAGTACGCATATAATATGATACTTGCCGGTCATTTGAGAGCTATTTCGTTTGCGTCATAATTTATTCATATCGGTTGTACGGTTGGAATTGCGTAGAAAGAAGGCAGTGGCTAGGGAACCGGCACCGGACGACAAGACAGCGAAATTATTCGTTCGGCACCGGTTGGCTAGCAAACGGTACGTGCATTGGCTAGGGAACCGTCATTTTATTTGTATGCATTAGGCATCCGAATATTTCCCGTTTCCCAGGAAACATATCATATTTGTGCTGGACATTTTTCTGTCACGATGGATGGATGTCTCTCACAAAGTTTGTCTGCTTCGATATATTTGTGAGTGGCTGATTTACATCTTCGAGTCTAAAACCACTTGACATCTTTCGCAAATGTATTGAAAAAATATACATGTAACAATCGCAATGTGTCATTTAAACTCAACGCTGTATATCTTTTTTAAAGATATTTCTTGTTAGTTATATCGCATGATATTTCATTGGCAACAAACAAATTCAAAATGTCTGTACATAACGCAGAATTCGTTACCCTTTTGACCCAAAGATACCGTTATATTGACTTGAGTTTTAAGGAAATATGTTTTCTCTGGATATGGTTAGCGAGTCGACTAATTTATACAGTTTTTTTTTTACAGTTTATTTTCAAGATTTAGGCCATTGGCCAATGAATCACATATATATACAAACACGATATAGAGCATTCCAAAGTATATGTACATAATACAAATGGTATTGTATTGCGCGAGATTATTTACTGGAGACCCACAAAAGCTACATGTTTTCCGTTGTATCTTGTTGTTTTAACAGTTTAAAATATCCTTACAATTTAATGACGGAAAAGCACGACCGTACTAACGGAAATTAGTGGGTATCCGGTAAACAATCCCGCACCATACTACAAGGTATAATATTTATTTCACGCGTTTCGTTAGTATAGCGTGAAATATTTGTCTTAACGCGTAACGGATTATATAGAGTGATGTATTGGTCAGTTGATTTTTGCACGGGTTTTTCTGTGTAGGATAATGTGTATTGATATGTAAAGTTTTGTCATTCTACCAGACGGTTTCAGTCAGGTCACGTCTTGTTTAAATTATATGTGTTATATATGAGTATATGCTCGAAAGTATCGACGCATGTTAATACAAAACAAATCATTAGAATTTAGTAATATGATTTTACATCATTGTTTGTGTTCGAGGAGAGGATGTGGTCCAACATCTGGCGATACGACCCACATTTGTTTTTACATTTGTAAGCGACAAACGGACACAGGTTTCCAGAGTACTCTGGTTTTTACTGGGCGAGTTGAATCGCAGTATCTCCTTTCATGCTGGTTGCCGTTCAGCTATACGCATTGAAACTTTACCAAAGATAGTTATGAAATAGTGTTTCATATTAATGATTACTATAAACATTTAACATAATGTGTGTACATGTATGACATTTATTTGGTACGCTATTTATTATGTCATAGGTTCGTAATACAACGACAGCTTACGTTATGTAATTTCATAAACTTATATTCATGCTATCTGTATTCACTTGTCTTCACCCAGCTGACTGAATAAACGCAGGTCTGGTCAAGCAAATAGTGTTTTGTTTTATTATTAGAGTGTAGCATAGACTAATAATAAACATGATTGATACGTTCCGGTCAGCATAATAATCAGTAAGTTAATAATGACATCGTATAACAAGGATAGAGACATAGCATAAATTTGTATTTTGCAATTGGCTGTGTATGTTTGGAGAAAGGTTAATTAAAAATAGTACAATCTGTCCCGTATTTCAAAGCTTTTAATATGTAGATAGCTAATTTCTTTACCGTGATTTGATTTGTGGACGAGATTAATTCAATGAATTTTGGGATGTTCGGTCTTTGCCAAAAATAACGTTTAATTAGGTCTTTTCTTAGATCATGAAATAAAGGACATTCTAGAATAAAATGAAATTCGTCCTCTAAAATGTTGCATAATTGGCATTTACGTTCATGCCTTGGAATTTTTTGGGGTTTAATATACGCCTAACAACTTAGTCATAAAGTTCTTCAGGTCTATTGGTGTGAAGTGAAACACCAGCTGGCATTGTTTTCTTACGAATTAATAGCGTCATGTTTCTGGTGGTATTATCGATAGTTTAAGTTTCATACAAATGCTTTTCTTTTTTATTACGAACAAGCAATTATATAAATTATGTCAATTACGATTTGTCGAAGAATATACCACAATTACTGGCTAACCTAATGTCAAAATGTTCTCAAACCCCTAATGTTGTCCCATGCTTATCCCAGACAGTCTTGTGTATCACATCAGACGACAGCAATAAAAAATGAGAGATGTTTGTTATAACCTATACAGAATAGGTGTAATGGAAGTCAAAAAGGCATTTACTCATTTACGTGTTAGCTCCGATCGACCTATTGAATTAAATTGCGATAAAAACACACTGAGCATGCGTAACAACATCGTAACGTTTCAGGATCGTAGGCGCAACCGTTGTTAAATTATGTAACGGACACCATTATGCAGCCAAAGGACGGTAATATTGACACTGACCACAAAATCAACCACCCATCTAATATTATGTACAATTTGATACTCCAAGGCCGAAACGTTCTTGAGTTTTTGACTTTGTCTACCGACCAACAGACATACCTACAGTTTGTTATCTGACAGTTTAACATGACATTATGCCGTAACCACTTGTAAATAAAATGTATATGAGCCAGTCTCCTGGAAAACCTGCTATATTGACATTATGTAATTAGTGCATGTAACAAGGTTTTGAAAAAGCGTTCAAATAAGAAAAATGACATATCTATAGATTCAATTTTAAGTCATTTATCCATATATTACTATATCTTGGCTATAAAATGTCTTATGCATTATGTCGAACTCATTTACGTCATTGTTATGGTGACCAATTTCAGAACAGTACTCTGATTGAGAAAAACGAGGAGTTAGTTGATTAAAAATGTAGTAGCCTTTCTCTAAATGTGAACATCTACAATCTGGATGTATATTTTAAAACTTAAAACATCATTCTAAACCATTTTGACCAGTTATGTCAAAAATTGATCAAATGTTGTATTTATAAAGTACTTGTTACAACGACGTCAAATAACGTTTGAATGACGTCTGTGACGTCACGCAAAATGTGTCTAAACAGTTGTAACTTCCTTAAAAATCATGATATTAACAAAATTTCTTTTGCATTTTTGCTTCATTAAGAAATAAAAGAAAAACTCAAAATCATTTTGTTTTGTCAAAAAGCAGGTTTTCCTGGAGAGCGGCTCATATAATATCGATACATATATATACGATGCATATAATATATAATTTAATATTTCAGAATGGTACAGGACAGTATACGTCAGAACTTATTCCTTGATGACGAAGGGAGATCCCTGGATTTGGCATCGTTGAATATACAACGGTATGTCTCTTTCTTTTGGACTTTCCTGTACCATACACCGTATATTATATTGTATGTATATGGCATTATTTGAACATGAATTGACCGACTAGTTACCGTGTGTCATCCAACTTGTGACTTGACATTAAAATGCAGTTTATGCTCCGAGAGCATGTGTCTCATATGCCAATTTGAGTAGCGCTGCAAAAACATGTAGGTATGATCCGTTTAATATTGTTAAATATTGATTTTCACAAGTTGTGATGTTAGGTGCAAGATTATTTTATTTATGTTACGTATTTGTTTAGAACACTTAAAAAAGTGTTGGGATGTCAATAACAGTTCTCCGTAAAGCTAGAGGCTTAAATGAAAGTAATCACAATATCTGATTTTAAACAATAGCCAGATACTACATTTTTGTATGTTTTCAAAGAGACTTTACTACAAACTTGTCACAGTTGTTTAATATCAAATAAAATGATTAATGACTTTGAAGTCAACCGATTTCAAAAATTCACAATTTGTATTTGGTTATGTTTTACCCTAAATATCTCATTTTGACCAACAGTTTGGCTTTGAATATTTTAATATCTTAAACGTCATTTTAATATACACGCATTGTGGTGGTTTGTTATCAAATTAAATCACTTATGACACTATATAGTCCACCGATTCCAAACATTCTCACTTTTCTCTTATTTTGTGAGGTTTTAGCCAAATTTAGCGAATTGTTCACACCAACCTGGAATGAGGATTGTGTTGTCTGAAACCAGATCTTCCCACCTATCTATCACAGTGATTTATTATGAAATTAAATGAAAGATGGCATTGTAGTTGACCGGTTCCGAAAATTCGCACCTTTCGTTTAAGTTTTTATTTAAAATTGCCTCTCAAAATACACAAAAACACACATAAAAAGCCCATGAACTACATTGATCTCAGATTAACAACCATCGTTTTCCAACCCCGGAAAGGGTATCCCACCAAAAAGCACCCCTTCGTAACTAGTTTAGAATGTAATGGCATCTAGTAGCCCCCCTATTCGTGTTCCTTTGGCATATATTGTTTACAGATGGTGGATTATATACCAACAATTAAACACATGTCACGTCACAGGAAAAGTAGTTGGACATTGATAGACACAGTTCGTACACTGATAGAAGTTTAAATGTTAAAGCCATTTCTAACACCATTGTAACCTATTTTGGTGAACAGTGGTACTGAGACACGTTTCAACAATTGGAACATTGACACAAGATCTGTTTTAAATATCAGGGTGCCGATATAATAAAACATATTGAGCGTGTATTTCTGCTGGTTAAATACGTCACGGCGCGACTCGCCTCCATGGTACATATTATATTTAATGTTTAATATATTTTTTATTTATCAAACAATTGCTTTATTAGTATTTCGCATACTAGTATCTATCTGATAGATAAAAAATCATTTGTAGCCAATTAGCTTTCTTATCTTTTGATTTTTTGTGCGACGTTATGACCAAAGTCCTATTACTTCTAGATCAGCTCACGTATAATGAACACATCCATATTGTCTTTGGTTTACCTACAGTGGCAGAGATCACGGGATTCCTGGGTACAATGCATTTCGTAGGTTATGTGGACTCCCTGTGGCCACACATTTTGGCACCGGGCGAAATGGACTTGTCGATCATGATTCAGAGACAGCTAGGCTGCTGCAAGGCACATATTCGTAAGTTAACTAGTTAGTTAAGTCATTGCAACAGTTTCTATATTTTCACGTATTATTGATGTTTGGTTACTATCAGAATAATGTCTTCTTATTTGCTCCAATGTTTATTTATAAGTCATGTCTTGTTCGACATCATATTTCATTGGATCAACAAATCTGATCTCTTTTGTACACTCTAGTTATATGTATAATTGTTTTCATGCTCATATGGAGGATTGTATAAATTCATCTGGTAGCAACAATCTGTTCCACTGACAATGTCCATGTTTCTGTCACCATATATCACGGTAAGAAACCCGATACACCGCTTCTCAATTCCGTCAGAAAATTGAACTGTTTTCATATGGCTCTGACGGTACTGAAAACCGATGTAACGCTTGGACGGAACTCAGATGACATGTATCCTTAGTTCCGACGGAACTGAGAAGCTGTATATGGGCATTCATACCGTATATATCATATTTTTGGCCTATAGAACCATTGTTTGACATCCTGCTGCTGGTAAGGTAGGTTTGTGACTTGTAACGTACGGAGATCGACATGTGTACTTACACCTTTCAGTTGCCCCGGTGACATTGATTTATTTACTGGACTGCTGTCAGAAGAGCGAACAAATGATGGAAGCCTTCTAGGAAGAACATGGCAATGCTTAATTGCCTCCGAGTTTAGGAGACTGAGAAATGGTGATAGGTTCTTTTATGAGAGGTGG
Source organism: Spisula solida (assembly GCA_947247005.1). Taxonomy (NCBI): domain Eukaryota; kingdom Metazoa; phylum Mollusca; class Bivalvia; order Venerida; family Mactridae; genus Spisula; species Spisula solida. The sequence goes on along the minus strand of OX365956.1, from coordinate 37,554,168 downwards.
GATCCACTTAATCCTGAACTAGGATTTACTGAAGGTATTTAAGAAGGCTAAATTACATGTGTAAACATGTAAGTTTTATTCACCCATGCCTTCGCATGTACAATGAGTTATCTTGATTTTACGACAGATACTTTATGCAGACCAGTACTAAAATTATAAAATATCTGTGGTAGTTCTTGCGGTACTCCATTGAACTCTCCATTATAATTTATGTTAAAATTATTGGCAGAAACAGCAAGTCTCTTAAAATTAAAAAACACAAAATACTACTAAAGATCACAACCTATCACGAATTCACAAGTACCGCAATATGCGGTTCCCATATTAGTGACTTTTAGTAACAGCTTAGACTGTGCAATTTCCACTCTATAAAAACCAGTTCAGGAACCCGTCGTACATGCATGTTGCTACATAAAGTGTTAGTTTGTTTACAAAAGGTGTATACACTATTGTGATTTAGCATAACATAATATTGGCTGCCTACGCCAAGTGGCTAACATGGGTGATGATGTATCAGACTTTCCCGCATTGTCAAACTAATTAGTGATCACAGCATGAAAAAACGGGTTTAATCACAAATAATATTTTATTATATTTACTTTTATTTGGAATTTCACAAAAATGTCAAATTTAATTCGATTTATTTTCCGTATATAAACTAAATTTAATTTGTAAATTTAATCACAAATAATACTATATTATTTTCCGTTTATTTGGAATTTCACAAAAACGTCCATATTTAATTCGATTTATTTTCCGTATATTAACTAAATTTTATTCATATTTATAATTACAAATAATACTAGCAAATGCATCCAAATAGATTCGCGTTTAGTTCACATGTAGATTTACAAATTTTATGTCACAAATTTCAAAATTAGAAGAATTTCCATAATTGTTTTATTACCTCCCTTGAATATAAATATGAGTAAAATTTCTATAGATCTTTTCCTTGCCGTTAAATATACTTTAAATACAAATTATATCGTTAAGTAGTTTCATAGTGAACTAGTGTATGTGTAACATCTTTAAATTCTACTTCATGGTTGCTCATCACATTGAAATATAAAACCAGTACATATACAATAATAATATATATTAAGTCATACAAAATAAAAGTATGGTTTTACTATATAAATCGTACGATACAGAAATGTTTTTATTGGTTAGACGCAGGTTACAATCTGCTGAGTGGTTTGTTGACTTATTTGTACAATATGTGCAGAATAAATTTTATGAAAAAAAAGATATTTAATCACCTTTAAATGCAACTTAAATTTCAAATTTAAGCGCATTTAATTTTGTGTTTATATTGCATAAACATGCATTTAATCCCATTGATATTCTATATTTAATCACCTTTAAATGCAACTTAAGTGTGACTAAAACTTCTAGGAATAAATCGACTTAAATGTAGTATTAAACTTAACTTCAATATGGAATTTAATGGCTACTTTTTTCTGATTAAATGTATTTAAATTTCGAATATAATTACATTTACGTTAATTTTAATCGAAAACTAAACGTAACTTTTCATGCTGTGGATGTCAAGAAATGTTTAAGCTAATGAAATGACCAGACGCCAGGCTATTAACGCTTATTTGTTTGTCGAAGGTTATTCAACCTCTTCATTGGATTTTGAAAGCTTCAATGCTTTAACATAAAAGGCACACCCTTTCATTATCAACTAAATTCTCGATATACATATGCAAACATCTGGCGTCTGGCCAATTCATGAACTGTACTAAACAAAGAGACATGGCTAGTTAATTTTATCGGTTTTAAATATTATCCTACCCTATGCATTGAACTAGACCTTAATTATTCTAAGCGCGATAAGTTTCTGAATACTAGATACATGCCAGCAAAATGAAGTGATCGTCGTCAGAGTGACACATGTACATTGTTAATTAATCAGACTCATTACCAAAATCACAAACACAGTTCGTGTGAAACAAATTAAAATTAATTAATATAAAGCCGGTCTGTAGGGCGTTTTTGTTATTTTACTATTAAAACTCCAAGCGCGACTTTTGCGATTTTGACACTCTTCATATCATATGGATAACCAGAGACTATAGTAACAGTTATCTATAGTCTCTGGAATAACACATTGACTGGTGGTGATCGAATGTGTCCAGTTATTTCCAAATCCCATATAACACTTTCAGCATTTACAATCTCTCAGTTTAAATTGTATTGCAGTGAAGTATATATATGGCAAATTTATGGTCTGGACAAAATGCAGTGTGGTTATTGTTTACATTAAAACAGTAAGTCAGATAGGGAAGGCAGCACTCAACTTAACCAGCCGAGCACAAAAACACTAAAAACATACAAGACACAATGCCCAACTGAACCAACCGAGCACAGAAAATATACCACACAAATAAGGCACCATGTCCAACTAAACAAGTAACAGATTCGCCAAAGTCCAAGCTGTCGCAAAGTAGAATTAATTAGTTGCAGCAATCACAAAGCTAAATGCCCTAGCTGAATTACCCAGTTTCAATAATAAACGGCCTCAATACCTAGTTTTAGCTGCCAGAAGTCCTATAAAGTAGACAATAGAAGTATTGCAAAACTGAAAGTCAAGTTTACAGCTGAATGACCTAGTTTCAGCAATATAAAAGGATGAACGCCCAAGTGGGATCACATTGTTTCAACAAGTTTAATGCCTTAGCTAGATTGCCCGCATGAACAAGTCGAGTGCAACAGTAGAACGACCAAGCTCAAATAAGGTGAATGCCCCCAGCCATTGACTTACTTTAAACAATTAGTATTCCCAGGTCGCGCTCAAAGTGTAACCTTGACCTTGGAAAAAAGTGAGTGAGTGTTGCAGATTCAATTATGGTCAATTTGATCCAAGTTTGACATTTACCTTTAAAATATTGACTTGAGTTTGCATGATACACTGTATCATAGATGTGTTTGTTTGACATCCCACAATAGATGATAAGGTTAAGGTCCGGGCAAGATATGGTATATACGGTCTTGCTTCAATCCGACTTTAGGAAATGTTCCGCTTGATCTTTAAGTGTGACCTTAGACGTATACGTGTACGTATATCGTTCTTGTGCGTAACACATAATGAGTTACATCCAAATCGTAACGTACATTAATAACGAATGCTCCGGACAAATCTTAATTAGACCATGTGTCTCCTTTCTTATCATTTGAACATTGAGTTTACACACGACACCTCTTTTCATTAAGGGTAAACATAAACGAGATTGATCTATGCATGTCAGAGATGTGGTATCGAAAAAGGGACGCACGTACATATAAATTCTCACCCTCATGGACGACTGGGCGACTATATTCATTTTTAGTAACATGTTATATAAAATTATGTTGTTTCAATGATTTCATCGATCAGCATCTGGGTTCTTAGTTTAAATACTTGCATATACAATGTAACTTCGTAAAATAATTTATATAACTTACACGTTGTTGCATTTTGTTTCATTTCAGCTCAGTTGAATTCAATCAAGGGAATAAGACTATCCAACATTATTTGTCAGAATACAGATATAAGGTCAATGCAGCGGTATTCACTTTTTAAACCAAACAGGTATGATTATTGATTTTTGTTAACTCGTTTCGTTATTAGACAATCAGAATATCAAAATGAACGCATTGACGTTTTAAAGTCCTGATGAGCGTGGATTCGACACTTATTGTGGTCTACTTTACATAAACGGTTGGAAATGACTAGTACTCAGATCAGATAGTAATGAAGTCATTGAGCTTTCAGAATACGCTTATATTGTCTTGAATTGATTGGTTAGGTTTGTACGTCCTCTATTGCAATCACAGACGATTTGATCGAAATTAGTTGATTACGACACTGCCAAAAGTGACAGCATTTAACCATTTACCATTCTTCAATATCTTAGTATAACTTAGTAGATGATGTAACAACAAACTGATCCACCAGCAGTGGTTTCTTGAAAAACATAATTGAACCACAGGTCCATCGCAGTTGCAAAAAAACGCGCTGCGTCATCACAGCGTGCTGTTGTTTTCGGTTTAATTTATATTCATATTAAAGGCCGTGCGCTGGGCTTTCCATTTGTAATTTTCATAAAGCAGTCGAGAAGGGTATCGGTATCCGTCGCTAAGCAAAATCTTCAAAACGTGCTAACGCCGCCCTACACGTACAGGACGTTAAATAATTTTAAAATCCATGACCCATTAAAAAAAGAATCTTTGGAAATTACAGATTTTGGACAATTAACCATTAAAATTTCAGATAAATCGGCTGGGACATTTTTATATGACGTCGCGCAATGGTACAGCTCCGCCTTAAGTTTGGCGTGTTCCCATGTCGTTAATTCTTACAGACATTTCGACAACATACCGCGATGAAACTCATCTGGAGCAATCAGTGTTTCGTTTGAACGCTAACGTGTCTCTATCTCGAATATAAACAAAATGTTTTCGTATACATAACAATAGTTTAAAATGTAGGTGCTTAGCATGTTTCCGTTTAGTGCATTTATGTTATATTTTGTATGTTTCAGAGGTTGGAATCGGTTAATAAACTGCAGAAACAGAGGCTTCAGTGGAGTGAATTTAAACCTTTGGAGAGAAAGAATACCCGCGGGCTATAGAAATAGAAATCGCAGTGCTGGCAAATAATGTGAAGTAATGACGGTTCCTCGGCGGAAAATGTAGCATCCCATACATTAATCTGTATTTATATGAACAAAAGGAGCCAGCAATAAACAATTTTAATACTAACTTTAGCTTGAACTATGTCAGCTTGGTCATTTTTCAATCATTATTTACTGTTTATTTGATTGTTATGATGTTTATTGATATGCTAGATTATTTAGTCTGCGTTATAATTTAGCTTTATGTTGCGGTTATCTTTTTTCCTAGTTGTTGTTAATGTTAGTAAATTCATATTTTGAAACATCAGGCCATGTGTATGTCAAAATTGTATGTCCATATGTGGGACCAAAATTGATTAATACATTGTGCGGCTGATTGTCATCATTTTATTTGACCATGTAAGTAAAGAATATCGGTTTAATTGTTCTGATTATCATGCGTCTTCGCTGGTATTCGTACTTTAGAAATATTGTATCCTAAACGGATGCAACTCATATATTGAATAGGCATATTATAACAGTTGTTGAATCATAATAGATATATCGCATTGATTTAGGAAATTTTCTTACTTGTAAATTGTATGAAATTGAAATATATCTTGGTTTACTTATCTGAAACTATAAATTTCTGAAAGTATCTGTTTATTTATATAAGTTCTGCTAAGCTAATTGTTCGGATCTGTTCAATAACAAAATAAACCATTTTATTTAAATCTAACTGGAGTGTGTTTCATTCGCATTCTCGGGTATCCCTAGCTGTACTCGGCGACAACAAAAACACGACAATTTCTCGTGTTATTAGATACACATATTACAAGAAAAATAAACCTTAAGTTTCTGTTTGTTAATCATGAATTTGAGTATTTGTCTGTCCAACTTACTGAAACTAACTGAATCTTCGTACATATATTCTGATATATTAGTATTCAGCATGCAGCTCTGCAAAAGTATATTTTTATAAATCTGCTAACCTCGTGTTGAGTTCTCTATATTATACGGTTAAAACGAGTATTGAACCTATCAGGCCACGTGCTGCATGACAAAAATACAGCGCCACATACATGAAAGAGCATTAACATTGGGAAACACTTCAGACATTAAGAGACAAAATCAAACTGGCAATGCTATATATGATCATAAATCACATAGAAGACATACCATCCAATTAATACCTAAGCCCAGCTCCTTCCAGAACCAGACCAATCAACTCCCAGAGGTTCCAACAGTATTCTGCTTTATCTAAGAAGAAATTATGATAAAGACAGGTAGGTTTGCTATTTTTGGTAAAGGGCCATGATGATACGCATAGGTTGAGGTTTGTTCACTTTGTGTTCGTAATCGTTTTCATTGTATGATTTGTGTTTGGTAACGGAACTCCGAATTATTGAATAGGTTACAAAATAGAACGCACAATTATATGTCCAAAGGGCTTTACATATTTTTCGACAAAATATAATATAATTATAGTATGTATGTACGTCTCACAGCAACTAGCAAAACATGCCAATTACGCTTACATATTTTTGTCTGGATGTGGCAAATAGTACTTATAATAAGTATTATTACCATTAAATATTTGAATTCATTTCAGAAATATATATTTGTTCTGCTGACGCACATACCGTTACCATGGGTTACAAATTCTTCTATTTATCATATGCTACGTATGCTGATATAAAATAAATTCCTCAAATATACGTGGAATAGTGGTAGAAATGCACATGCAAAATTTCAAAGCTGTGCCATCATACTGGACTGTATAAAGCAAGAATTATACGCTATTATGGGACACCCCACGTACATGAACTCATTGTCCTAAGCCTAAACATTTGAAAACGTACGGCAAAACGGACTGAAAATATTCCCCTGTACGTTTTCGTATTTACCGTTTTTTTGAGAACCATCAAACATCATTGTGCTTCTACAGAGTTATACTATTTATAATGACAGCTGCATGAAGCTTTGACTTGCAGCGGTTTTATTTCATTTTCTCGTTCAGTTTTGTGTTTGGCATGGTGCAATGTGTTCGTGATCAGAGTCATTTCTGTTTTCTGTGCTCGGCTGTTTCTGGTGAGTGCCGCCTTCGTTGTCCGATTTTTGATATCTTTTTATATCAAAGGAAGATCTTAATGTGGATTATGTATCAAATAAACACACGAGGAACATTGTTAGATTTATGTACATCGTTAGGTACTTTTGCACTGTTGCTGGTTTATTACATGTTTCAAATAGAACATCTGAAAGACAACAAGAAAAGTGGTCGATAAAAAACAACAACTGTGGTGGACTTGTAACATACAAATGCCCTGATGTCCTTGCCACAGTGAAATTATAACACAACACAATAACAACTTTTTACGATTTAATTCGTTTCTCAAATTATTTATTTTACAGAATGAAATTTCAATGTAATTTAAAGCCTATTGAAAAGTCCAAATTTATTATATTTCAATTGAACGAATGCCCAAGTTATAGCTTCGAATAATACAGAGGTTCCTTTAATTTGAGTCCAAAAACGTTTCTAACCCTCTTCACTGTCACACTGGGTATTTATACCAGTTGAAGAAGTGCACATGAAAATCATGAATCATGAAGGGCTCCTAACGTTAGGAGCATATATTATGAACGTTAGGAGCACACATGCCACAGCACGAAATACATGCTTCCAGATTTATGTAATGGGGTCAACAGGAGCAAATATATGTAGTAATATTGTAAAAGCGTGTATTATATGAAACATGGAGAATGGACTGATAACTCTGTAGGCTCCTAAAAAGTTTAAATACATAACATCTGACGTAATTATAATTAATAACATACAATGCATGTAAAATTAATATTACATTTAAATCAAACATTCGTGGATTCACGACACTCCACTTGGAGAGAAAACATAAAAAAATAATAAACAATGAATATGAACATGTTATCAATTGACAGTGTTCCATAGATTAAAATCTATGATAGTCTCTTTCAATCCTGTATGTTGAAAAGACAGGTATGTCATTCTGGTAAGTACGGGTAATGATTAAGGAGACGTTGTAGACTTCTGTGTGAGTCTCTAGATCTGTATAGTCACTTATGATGCCGACGTCATGTTGTTGAAGTGTTGATACTACTCGATCATCAATACCAATATCGGAAGCAGACCTATATCGTAGGTTATCATCAACTGGAATATCACCATCACAAACACTAACATCATCCGAATGAATATCACCATCACAAACACTAATATCATCCAAATGAGTATCACTACAACAAACACTAACATCATCCGAATGAATATCACCATCACAAACACTAACATCATCCAAATGAATATCACCACCACAAACACTAACATCATCCAAATGAATATCACCACCACAAACACTAACATCATCCAAATGAATATCACTATCATCACCACAAACATCATCCAAATGAATATCACTACCACAAACACTAACATCATCCGAATGAATATCACCATCACAAACACTAACATCATCCAAATGAATATCACCATCAATTACACTAACATCATCCACACGAATATCACCACCACAAACACTAACATCATCCAAATGAATATCACCATCACAAACACTAACATCATCCAAATGAATATCACCACCACAAACACTAACATCATCCAAATGAATATCACTATCATCACCACAAACATCATCCAAATGAATATCACTACCACAAACACTAACATCATCCAAATGAATATCACCACCACAAACACTAACATCATCCGAATGAATATCACCATCACAAACACTAACATCATCCAAATGAATATCCCCATCACTAACATCATCCAAATGAATATCACCATCACAAACACTGACATCATCCAAATGAATATCACCATCACTAACATCATCCAAATGAATATCACAATCACTAACATCATCCAAATGAATATCAACATCACTAACATCATCCAAATGAATATCACTATCAAAATCAAAAGTTTTATCAGAAATATCACTCAAATCATCTGCAGGAATGTTGGTAGTATCACTAAAACTAAATTCATCCGCATAAAGTTCGATAACATCAGACAAAGGCACGTTTTCATCCTCAGGAATCTTAACAATTTCACTCACATGAATATTTTCATCTTCACTAATATCTTCCACAATTGGCTTATATTTAAAGCTCTGATTATTATTTTCATCCTTACACTTGTCACTATCTGGAAGACACATGTCCAGAAATTCGTCAGCACTATTACATGTGTTTATTGTATCTCCCTGAATAGTGTCCAATTCTGCCACTAAGTCAAACACACTGTCATCGTCACTTATACATTCCAATCCTGAAACAACAGCAGAGGTGTTATCTGACACGTGACATGCTGATGATTGAATTGCCTTTTCTCTAGAGACTGTCTTTGAAATTCTATGAAATTTCTCCAAATGACTCACCAAATTACTTCGGCGCACAAACTTTCCTTCGCAACCAAATTCACGACATGACCAATATTTGACAACAAAGTGTTTCTCATTAATATGTCTTGTTAAGTTTCGTTTTGATGTAAAACATTTTCCACAATGATCACAAGTATAAGCCATTTTGCGTCCGTTCCCATCAAATACAGCAAAGCGACTGATATTTACTCGATTACCACGTGCTATTTTGGCGGTAGTCAGTACACTAAGTGTTTGCTCCTAATCCGAACCCACGATTTGTTCGTGTATCACATGTTACTTGCCTCACTATATTACATTGCTCCTACCAATATTAGTACACCGCGACTTATCCACGAATTCCTCGTGCCCGCTTAAACTGACTACAATGTGGTTTCTTTTTGTCTTTGCTATACTTCCATCGAGAATTCAACGTATTTTTCAAATTGATCACATGTCATTATATTTTAATGCCTCTTTATACGATGTAGTTGTTTTCTCATTTTTCTATTTGCATCGACAGCGGCTTGGCGTAATGGCCGTGATAATTGCGCCGTATCAATGCCCGAACCTTCATTTTCTTTCACATTAACATCACTTTCACTATCATTTGAACACTCTATCGGGTACAACAAACACAGGGGTCGGCCAAGTATATTACCCGATGGTAACTTCACCTTTGCAGATCGTACACTTTTGTCGCGACTTAACACAATATCGATAACCTTTCCCATTCTCCAGCAGCCTCTCGGTAGATTATCTTTGACAAGAACAATGTCGCCTACTTGTGCCGAAAAATGTGAATTAATCTTTCCTGTTCTTAACAAGACTTGATTTCGCTCACGCAGACTCATAATATATTCTTCTCTCCAAATTTTCCAAAACATGTTCAACATATTTTGGCCCCTTTTCCATAGTTTTAATAATTTGTCACTAGTGCTTTCTTTAGGAACATAATCCTCATCGTGTCGGTTTAATTCCGTTTCAGGAATTCCTATACTTGGGTTTAGTGTCAGGAAATGGCTAGGTGTCAACGTTATGTTTGAATTAATGTCATCACCTACATAAACAAGAGGTCTAGAATTCACAACAGCCTCCACTTCCTTAATCAGTGTTTGCAATTGTATTAATGTGAGCAAGTTTCTGCCGATCGCCTTGCGAAATGCTCTTTTCACTATTCCAACCAATCTCTCATAAAACCCACCCATCCAAGGTGCAAGTTCCACAATGAATAACCATTTTATTCCTGTTGTGGAAACATAACTTTGAACGTCATCACTATGCATAACCTTATTCCAAATTCGATCTATTAATACGCCTGCCGCTTTAAACTGGGCAGCATTGTCACTTATTACTTGAATCGGGGTACCTCTTTGAGATATGAATCTTCGAAAACACAGCAGAAATTCTTCCGTAGACATATTCAAAATTAGTTCAAGATGAACAGCACGGGTCACAAGACACGTAAATAGGCAAATCCACACTTTCTGTGTTCTATCCGAATATTTTATGTTCAACGGACCCAGATAGTCTAGTCCAGTATAACTAAATGGCTTCGACTGATTTACTCTCATTTTTGGTAATGAGGGCATTGGTGGCATTTTATAGGGACCACCTTCATTTTTACGACACACAATACATGCCCTTACGATAGATCGAACTGTCGCACGACCATGGGGGATCCAGTACTTGTAACGTATTCTAGCAAGAGTTTGAGAAACACCACTATGAAGACATTGTTTGTGTGTCTTCTCTACTAGTAGTCGTGTAAATGTATTCTTCTGAGGAAGCAATATTGGTCGTCTTGCACCTTCACTAAGACATGATAATTCTAATCTCCCTTTGCTCCTTATAACTTCAGAGTTATCCAAGTAGAGTACCAACTGTTTCTGTATATTGGTTGGTTTATTATTCACTATTCCTTCGTACACGTCAGGAAAACTCGTCCGTTGAACATGTAATAACCACATGTTCTCTGCTTCCTGTAAATTAATACTCTTAAGGGAACCACTTTCAGAATTTTGTTTCCTTAACTTCTTGACGAATCTTAATGCAAAAGCAGTAACTCGTAACAGCTTCGTTATTGAAGAATATGCTTCAATATCAATCTCAAATGGAGTACACTTGATAATTGAACCAATGGTGTCATCGTTGGTTAACATGTCACATTCAATGTTGTCCTGTAGCTCTTCAATATCAGAGTTGCAATCTGAAGTGTCAACTTGGGTGTGTACACTTGACAAATTTTCAATAGATTGTACCAACCATGTTGGACCATGCCACCATATTTCATTTTTGTACAAATCACACAGTGCTACGCCACGCGTTGCTACGTCAGCTGGATTTTCTTTCGTGTTGATGTACGACATAACAATATCATTTTGAGTTCTGATTTCATTTACCCTGTTTCTTACAAACACAGGTAACGTTTTGGTTGAACTTATCCAACCTAAGACACACTGTGAATCCGTCAACAAATACCGCTTCTGAATAGGTAACTTCAATTGCTCCGTTACGAATTGGAGACACCTAACACCTATTAACACTGCCATCAATTCTAGTCGAGGAATTGTCATACCTTTAATTGGTGCTAAACGAGTCTTAGCAAACATAAGGTCTACGTATATATCTCTGTCACATTCTTGTCGGAGATATACCGTAGTTGAGTAACAAGTTGATGACGCATCACAGAAGCATAACAGTTGATATTTGACACTTTCGATGGGGTATTTTTGTGAAATACACCTCGGAAAAGGACATTCCTGAAGCTTGCTCAAATCTGAAAACAATTTCATACACAATACGTTGATGTTTTCATCTTCAATTAAACCATCCCAATCAAGATTTCTACTCCACAATTCTTGGAGTAGGAGCTTCCCCCTCAAAACAACAGGCGAAAACATACCTAGAGGGTCAAACACTGACGCTATCACCTTTAATATACTTCGTATGGTATAAGTGTCTTTGTTGATGAGAATTTTAGGTTGTTTCACTGACAGTGTATCCGTAATGTTATCCCACACGTGCCCTAAAACGTGTATCATTTGTTGATTAGCTCGGTCTTCTACTGAGAAGCACTCATTGACTACGTCACTATTTGACATCCATTCGCGTAAATTCATTGATGCATTCTTAAACACCGATTTTGCTTCCTTGTACAGTTGTAAAGCTTCTCCTTCACTGTTTGTTCCAGTAATGATATTATCCACATAAATATCATTTTTTAATTTCTGTATCGCATCCCCCTTATATTTATCCAAATGAGTCTCTATGGTTGCTCCGAGAATGAAAGGTGATGACACTACACCAAACGGGACACGACAAAATCTGAACTCTTGGATATTGCTCGGATGTACCAAAAGATTATCAACGTCTTTTAACCACAGAAACCTAGTGGCATCCCTTTGGGTCAGCTGTAATCCAATCTGTAAGAATGCCTTTTCGATATCAGCCACTAAAGCTATTTTGTGCATTCTAAATCTCATGAGAAGGCCACACAAATCTTGTAACATAACTGGTCCTCTGTACAAGCATTCGTTGAGACTTTTGTATTCCGGTTTCGTTTTCGCAGAGGCATCATACACAACCCGAATCTTTGTTGTAGCTTTCTGCGGTGTGTTGACTGCATGGTGGGGTATGTAATGTTGAATTCCGTCTTTTATGGAATGGTCAACTTTTTCAACAATCCCTTTGCTTATTTGATCTTTGATAACAGCGTCATACTTTTTCAAGACATCTGGATCACTTCTCATTTTGTTAACACAAGATTTCAAACGACCATATGCTAGGTCTCTGTTTAACGGCAGTTCGGGATTTTCTTCCTTCCATGGCCATGTGACCTGATATCTGTTATTCTCAAATTTTAAGGTTGTTTTAAAACTGTCCATGGCTTTTTCGTCATCAGGAATAATTGGATCGTCCTTCACCCCTATAGCTTCTATATTCCAGAAGTCCTGTAATTCAAGTTTTGAAGAAGCTGATTTATCTACACACTGGAAAACACTATCTGACGTTATATGGTTTCCATGAGTAAGAATCAACATACTAGAAACATCATTATCGATATCACAATCCCGCGTTCGACCCGTTAATATCCAGCCTAGCTTTGAACCAAGAAGATAAAGTCCTGGTTGAACTTCTATCCTTTAGGGTAGGATAACGTCAAGATAATAATCATTACCTATGAGCATTTCGATTCTGGTACATTCAGACTCTCTTGGGATTGAGTCTGCTAGGTCTAAGCTTTTAATCAAATGATTCAAATTTGAGTGTGGCGCTATGTTCACTTTTCGCCTTTGGATATTACCACTGATCACTGGAACAATATTCGTCTCTAACGACATAAAGGTTCCATCATTTAACTTTAAACACATAGTCGTTCTTTTGGTTTTAATCACCGTCGGTTTATCTCTACCAAACGTAACTAACTTTATTTCTTCTTCTTTCTTTCCTTTTAATCCTAATTGGTCAGCGAGCCTTTGAGTAATGTAAGTTCTCTGCGAACCACTATCTAGTAAGATTCGAACTTTTTGAGAATTACCTTGGTTCGTGTTTGATACGACACTAGTTGTGGTCTGCATGAGTACCATTTCATTAGCCGATATCATCGCGTTTTCTTCAAATGCAGTGCAGCTGTTTGCGTCACCGTACATCTCTTCAGACAGGTGCATATGTTCATTTGTCGGATTTTGCTTAAATCTTTTAGAGCACAAACTGCGATGGTGAGAATTTTGCTCACCACAATGGACGCATATCCTGTTTAATTTACACTGGTTTGCTTTATGACCATCATTGAGACACCTGTAACAACTTCCTTGTATTTTCTTTTTTCTTTCTGAGATAGTTGTGTAAACTGGACATTCATCACTCCAGTGACGATCTGTGCAATAACGACAAATGTTGAAATATTTCGATTGCAAACTTGAGTTTGTGTTTGCAAGGAGTGAACTTGCAGTCCCAGACAAATCAGGAACTTGATTTGTCTGTTGACTCCTTTTTCTTACATTCCAAGGTTGTGACTTTTGTTGACTGTCCATTTGTTCATTTGGTTGACCTCTATTCTCCGCCTTCTCACAAGCAAACACATATTCATTAAGCTGATGCCTCAGATTATCTACAGTCCATTCCGTTTTAGTTCCTTTACTGAATTCAAGCTGACGCAACACTTCTTCAGGGAGTTTGGATCTAATAATAGATACAAACAGGCTTTGGTTCACATCTTCGTGTAGCACCTCTAAACTTCTCAAATTCTTTTCTAACACATCCAGGAATAAACGAAGACTTTCCACTTTAGGTGTTGCTGGTAACATACTCATTAATTCCTTGTAATGAAGATCTACCATCTCTTGTTTATTCCCAAACCTTTCTTTTAATATTTTAATTGCTATTCCATAATTTTCATTTGATAGCGCTAACCCAGATACTGCGCTTTTAGCAGCTCCGCTGAGTTTACTCAATAGATATGTGAATTTTTCAACATTCGAGATCTTACTATTTCGGTGCACTGTACATTCAAAAGAATCCCAAAATTCTATCCATTTAAGTTTATTTCCATCATATGAACATAGCTCTAACTTGGGTAATTTTACAGATTTTGACTCAATAATGTGTCGATTTGCGTCGCGTTCAAAGAAATCTCGTCGATCTTGCATTTGAGAGATAACCATGTTTTGCAGTTTTTCTTGTACTTGGAAAATTTTCTCTGTTTCCGGAAGTACTCCTTTCCGCTCTTCAGCACTATTTAGGGAGTTAATACATTGTTCTAGTTCAATTGTGCAATTCTCGACTTCAAAAATTAATTCACAATCTTCGTCTAACACTTTGCTGGCAAACTCTGGATCACTTTCGCTGATAGCGTCTGCCAGTCGTTTCATTTGCTCGTCAAGTTTCCCACTGTATGTTTTCAGTAAACTTAAACACTTGTGTGCGTCTGCGTAACATACAAGCTTGGCGTCGATTTCGCTTTTTGAACAAGATACAATACTGTTCGCATTATCTAGTTGTCTAGCAAGGATATTTCGATACCTTGTCCTTACTCCTTTCATTGATGTCACGTTAGCCATTTTATTTGTGAATTTTCCAACACGACTATTATATCTAATTTGGAATCACTAAATTTCAATCACTATTATTATATCCAATTTCGAATCACTAAATTTCAAACACAATTATTATATCTAATTTCGAATCACTAAATTCAAAAACACTATTATTAAATCCAATTTCGAATCACTAAATTTCAAACACTATTATTATATCCAATTATGAATCACTAAATTCCAAACACTATTATTAAATCCAAGTTCGAATCACTAAATTTCAAACACTATTATTATATCCAATTATGAATCACTAAATTCCAAACACTATTATTAAATCCAAGTTCGAATCACTAAATTCAAAACACTATTATTAATTCCAATTTTGAATCACTAAATTGAAGCACTATGATTAAATCCTATTTTCGTTGTTATTATAATTCCGTACGGTAAGTAAGTCCCGGGTTCCGGCGCCATTCATTGTGGTGGACTTGTAACATACAAATGCCCTGATGTCCTTGCCACAGTGAAATTATAACACAACACAATAACAACTTTTTACGATTTAATTTGTTTCTCAAATTATTTATTTTACAGAATGAAATTTCAATGTAATTTAAAGCCTATTGAAAAGTCCAAATTTATTATATTTCAATTGAACGAATGCCCAAGTTATAGCTTCGAATAATACAGAGGTTCCTTTAATTTGAGTCCAAAAACGTTTCTAACCCTCTTCACTGTCACACTGGGTATTTATACCAGTTGAAGAAGTGCACATGAAAATCATGAATCATGAAGGGCTCCTAACGTTAGGAGCATATATTATGAACGTTAGGAGCACACATGCCACAGCACGAAATACATGCTTCCAGATTTATGTAATGGGGTCAACAGGAGCAAATATATGAAGTAATATTGTAAAAGCGTGTATTATATGAAACATGGAGAATGGACTGATAACTCTGTAGGCTCCTAAAAAGTTTAAATACATAACATCTGACGTAATTATAATTAATAACATACAATGCATGTAAAATTAATATTACATTTAAATCAAACATTCGTGGATTCACGACAACAACAACCAAACGGAGCATTAATAAAAAGCAAGACATTCGTTTTAAACTTGCAATATTGACTGTTTAGTTTTTAGCTGATCGAACAAGATCGAGTGCAACTCAAAAAGAGTATATTAGGTCAGACAGGGAAGGCATCACTCAACTTAACAAGCCGAGCACAGAAAACATTAAAAACACACAAAGCACAATGCCCAACTAAACAAGCGCAGATCCGCCCAAGTCCAAGCTGTCGAAAAGTATAATAAATTATAACTAGCTGAATGACCCAGTAGAAAAGATACAGCAACCAAAAGGCGGAATGCCTACGCTGAATGACCTAGTAACAACAGTAACTTCGTTTGTAAAACAATTCTTAAAGTTAAGAAGATTTGTACCCAATCCAACGAATCTTATTAGTGAATATCATTTAAATTATATACCATATCTATATAGCACTTTTATCATGTAATTCAAAAGTGCTGTACACTTATGATAAAGTAGAGATGGAACCAAATATTCGAACCATGGTAAAACAATTTGAATAATCATGCAAGTATTATAACAACTATATTATACAGTTTAGGTATTAAAAACATTTATTTTCAACAGACAAATACACAAATATTGACTTTTAAAAAGTAAGCTGTACATTTTAAAAATATTTAAGTGTGCATGCATATATTTACCAATAGTTCGGTCAATACGTGTTTAATCTTGCTGGAATTTTCAACATATGCAGCTTTGATTTGTGGAATTACAAGTGAATTGATTTTAAGAAAATCTGATAACACTTTTCTCAAACAGAATGAGCAAATGATGACATCAGCAAAATCTAATGTCACACATTTTTGTCGTGTGGTCATCGGGTGTTGTCAGGTTGTTATGCCGTTATGAACCCTCTTTGCTGATCAAGTTCATGTTCACGTGTATGTACTTATCACGGAGAAAGAAATAAAAGATACAATGATAAGAATAAAAAAATAATATTAAGCCAGACAGGAAAGGCAGCACTCAGCTTAACCAGTCGAACACAGAAAACATAAAAACACACAAGGTACAATGACCACCTAAAGCACCCGAGAACAGAAAACATAAAAACATACAAGGCACAATGTCCAAACTAAACAAGTTATGATCCTCCCATGTCCAAGCTGTCGACATTCTAAATGAAACAGTTTCAGCAATCATAAAGCTGAATGCCCTAGCTGAATGGCCTAGTTCCAACAGTAAAATGGCCGAAATACCTAGTTTTAGCTGTTAGAAGTCCTGGAAAGTAGAAAAAAGAATAAAAAGGCTCAATGTCCAGGTTACAGCTAAATAACCTAGTTTCAGCAATAAAAAAGTTCAACGTCCAAAGCCAAATTTAGGTCTATAATTACCTTAAAAAGTCAATTTCTGACGCTTTACCTCCCCTGGACCATACAATTCAAAAAGCTTAAAACCGCCATATTGTAGAGTAAAAATCGCATTTGTTTTTCAATTTGACGATACATCTAAACGTCCAATTGACCATATTAAAACAATGTACATTCGGGTCACTTTCTCTTGCATTTATCCAAAACTGTCTTTTTCAATAGCATATACACAAAATTTCATGCAAAACTGTAAATAAATAAAACAAAGTTATACGGTAAAAACACATGCAACTTATAAGATTTGTTAAGTGTATGGTCATTCCACTCGTGCATTACTCCACTGGCCTGTGTTACGCATCATTTTAGTCGAATGATAAGACATAATACTATGGATCGTCAGGTAAATGCCGATCTGATTCGATCGGGGTGAGCAATTCACAGATCAAACCAAGAATCAGCATTTACTAATTTCATGAAGACGAAGACTTCCACAGAGACGTTTTACTTTAATAAGATCACATGCTTTGTGACACACTAATATACTAACATGTACAAAGTTACATGAATACATTTAAAACGAATAATATGTTATCAAATATGGACAAAAAGTTAAATAACACCATACAACAATGTCTTTTCACTCCATTGACTAAGTAATGATTAATTTAGACAGCTTATGCATAGTGCCTACCTTTCATTCTAAATGGAAATAGCGAATTATTTTCACGCCTTCGATGTGAACTTGGCTGGCGGATTTCGGTACGTTGGTTCAGCAATTGCAGACTGTTCGTCGTATGGCGTCATCGAATTGACAATCGCATATTTATTTTCATGATACATGGGACGTTCAAAAATAAACAGGACTATTGTCACAAAACGTGCATGGTTAAACGAAATTAATCAAATTATATACTTTTATAAATCGGAATCCTTTTCTGCATACTGTAAAAATATCAACTAAAACATATACGCGGTCCAAGAGTTACAGGTGACTAAACAAGGTCACTAACGCTGACCCGGCGCACAAAATGACGTCGCGCTATTTTACAGGGCGTTAGTGCTTCGCATAGGGCTACGAAATACGACGTTTATAATGATATAGGATGATGAATACATTCCAGTACCACAATGAGTCACAAAAGTAAAGCGTTGGCGAGAATCGCATGTATTTTTCGGGATCTTACATCGAATTTCTGGGCGAAAATCCGTACCATGAAACGTTAGTATTATGAAAATATCTCGGTGACTGACGTCACAGACGTTCTTATGATTTCCTATTTCTTCCCTGTCTTACAAAGCTGAACAGTTATCATTAAAGCATTTGTGACATTCTAAAACTGATAAACGACTCGCAGAAGTGTTTCCAAAATGTAATTACGATGATTTCATAAGATTCAGAGGACTTAATCATCTTGCTGTTGACAGAACTTGGTGTTTGTTCGTTTTTCCTTAAGTTATGGTGACGTCACTTTTGCGTCACGAAGTTGTCACTCTTGGAGTTCAACTTTTGTTTATTTCAATACCTAACGTCCAATTGTCGTTATTTTTGCAGACATTGTCCAGCATGTACCATGTAATGATACGGCGAAGTTTGAAAACCCACGATATGATAGTATTAAAGATACACCCCATTACATAGTCGACATTTAATGCAATTGATGGGCTGCGCCGGGTGCGTGTTACCATGGTTTCAAAATAGACTATTATGAGAGGATGTGATAGTGTAACTCGATAACTCAGATATCGAATTTTCGCAATTGAATTCCGATTCCATATTATGCAATCATATTTATATATTATTGAAAACTGTACCCGTGAGAGCCCTAGTCCTGTTTATTTTTGAACGTCCCACGTAAATGTACATTGTAGTTTATTTTCAAGATACGACGTAAATTATTTAATGGAATTACGAATACATGAATGCTTCATTTCTAGTTTGTAACTTCAATAAGCGAGATTAATTTATTCGAATGTAATGATGTTGCTAGCTTTACTTATAGTACATGCACAAGTTTACTTTCGAATTTGATATTAAGGATGCTTTCTTGTTTACTGTCAGTGTTTTGTGTAAGCATTGTTTTGTAAACTACTTGAGGTAACGAATTTAAAAGATGTCTGCATAGTTTAGGTATCTATGTTAAATATCGCGATCCAACGATCTCGGAGATGACGAATGCCCGTACTCGTTTCTCTAGTCGAACTCGAGTACCCGGTTACTCGCAAAAGCCCTAATAAGACAAATCTCCCTGGAAACCAACAACCTCTTTTACGACAAGAGTATGCATCGCATAAAGAAACGTCTACTTTATAATCGAGTGTTTATTTTGCACCAGTTAGAAAAAAAACTACGGTATATTTTCATTTCTTCATTGTACTTCATTACTACAGAGTCATTACTTTACATGTTAGACAAGGCATTAATCGTTCTCATTGTGTAATATATTACTTTGAAATTATGTGATGGGTTATCTATTTAAAATATAAGATGAATATCTCCCGACGTTCATAAAGAAAGAATATTCTTTATGTTAAGTATAATTAGTACTAACTCATGTCATCATCTTACAATGATTATTAATTAGTTTAAATCAGCTTTGAACAGGTAAATTATGAAATTATATAACTTTTTAATTACGTATCAGTCAGTGAATGACTGATTAATGTACCGTAAGAAGGTGTCTAATAATTTGAAACAGTAGATTAGTACTGTTTCCTTCCATAATAAAAGTAGATTAGTATTGTCTCGTTCATGGCAATAGACTTTGCTTATGTTGAATTCAATTTGGGATAGTTAGTGATAACGTACGTGTACACGGAATAAGGTAAATATGAGTTGGTTATAACAATTCTTTGGCTTAGAATTAGAAGGTCATAAGTGCTACGTACGGCCTTATAAGACTCTACAATTCTGTTGAGTCTATTATCATGAAAATCGGAAGTGGTTATGTTGACAAAACTGAAGTTTAAAAAGCTTGTTTTCCATAAGTAAAGAGTAATTTTCAGACAATTATTTCTTGTTTTCTCAAAAAATCGATTTTGTACTTACGACCTTCTTATTCTAAGCCAACGATATGTCTACATGGGTATAGGCCGTTTGCGGCGAAATAAATCGTCTAAATTTTAAATTCATGAAAATCAATTCACCAGATGTTGGTAAACATTTACGTATCACCATAATTACATTCTACCTACTCCCATTTCAAATTTCATAATATTTAATTACTCATTTAAACAAGTTTATTCTATATTGTACAAAATGTATATTGAAATATATTGAATTTTTGGCACTTTAACGCAGGAAGGGAATCTGGTATTTCATGGATGTTTTACTGTCATTTTTAAGTGTTATAATCCGTGATCAACTAGATTGACATTACTGTGATGAAAGCGAAATTTGTGAGGCCCGTATAAGCTGGTTTATTTTGGTATGTCGCTTGCATACATATAATGTATAATGATATCACGAAAACGCAGTGAAAACCAAAACCTTATTCACTAAGCTATGTATCTACACATACGTGTTCATATATAACAATGTCATATGTAAATTTTCAACTTCGGTAGCTCAACGGGGGGATTTACTGTACAAACTATATGGTTAAAGTACATAAACATGCATAACCTAGAAACACACCTATATATTAAGAACTTAATAAAAGCATTGCAATGTTTTAGTACACAAAGACATGTATTTATAACTCTAACGCGATAAATTGCAGTACAAAAACAAACACGATATTTTCTATATTTTTGTTATGGATTAAAATGAAGGACCGTGACATTTACCTATGACAGCTTTCAAACATTGTGTACAACATATACATGTAAAGTCTGCATGCTCCTAAATATTCAGAAACAATAAATATATAGTGAGTTCAAAGTCAAACGAGAATCGTTATAAACATACACCCGTCCGGTAGGTAAACTTTATATGGATCCGATTTCAAATTGTGTTTAAAGTGCATTCCCTTCATCAAAGGCTCTATAGTGTACTGGATACGTAGGCTTCATATCAGTTTCAATTTTATTTTGAGTTGTAGGTTCGATCCCCACAATTGAATATTTTTTTATTACATGTTTCCTTGTTACAAATTTTCATATTATACTACTGCTTAAATTAATCGATTCTTCAACACAGCATGAAATATTACGTTTAATTTACTATTGAACTTAACTTAAATTTAATTATATTCGGAATTTAAAGATAATATAGTATTATTTGCGATTTAATTGACAAATTAAATTTAGTTAATATACGGAAAATAAATCGACTTAAAGTTGACGATTTTGTGAAATTCCAAATAAAAGTAAATATAATAAAATATTATTTGCACTTAAATCCGTTTTATCATGCTGTGCAAATGCTACACTTTAATGTTGCAGTGACTATATTATATAATTGTATGCTTATTGTACTAGTTACAGATAGAAATTAAATAATGAAAAGACACAATGTGTTAGATAAAGAATGATAACATAACACACAAATAACCCTACAAACCTTACTACACTCCCCAAAAGTTCTAAACCGCCAGTTTATATTTCATTCCCGTTTTGTAAAAAATGCATGTATTCACCTGAAACTTCGCATACCGATACATGATTAAGAGATGCAGCTGAGTATTTGTTATTTTGACCGTTTTGCAGTTCATTTCAGCGCATTCGGTGTATTGCGTAATAATGCACTTTTGCACTTGCAATGCATGTGGACCAGAATTCACGCACCCATTAACAAAATCAGCATTACCGATGACTGTTAATCTCGAAAAACACATAAATTCCGAAACTGACTCGAGAGGAACACTCATGAGATTACGTAAAACCACTGTAAACACAATTCCTAGTTGAGATTTTTTAATATATTAATATTTTTTAATAATGCATTTATTAACACGAAATTTCACATAATGACATATGAATATCCATTGAAGCCAACTATTTGATTATTTTGGACTATTTACGGTCTAATTCACCGTTTTAGACTTAATCTAGCATAATTTACACGTTTAATTCGTGCGCGTCGAAAAGCACGTGTTTATGTACGGTTTTGATGTAAGTGAAGATTATCCTACGTGAAAAACACCTAACATGTTGAATTTGTCACGAACAAAACGCGGCTGACCTGTCGGGATGTCAACAGCTTGTATAAAGTTGCGGCTCTTAGTTTTGCTTTTTATTACCAAAATGATTTTCTATTTCGTTTGTAATTTTTATTTTAATGATTATTTCCGTTTTTTCATTCACATGAACTTTCAGTTTTTGAAATCAACACTCAAGCAAAATTTGCAAAATTGACATTTCTTTAAAATAGCCTTTGAAAAAATTTGTTGTAAGATTCTTACACTTCATCCTAGTTCGTTTTGCGTCAATCTAGACATGTTACGGGTTTTTCTGGGAGGGCAGACATCAGTTGTGCTAAATGTTAATGAATACGTGATTGTTGCATTGCAATATGCACGTGTTCATGAACAATTTGGGTGAAATATGTTGTGACTTTGTAAAATCGACTTCATTACGTAACGCGCGTGTAACGAGTAACATGACCGTTTATCTGCCAAAATGAATCAATAATTAAATGCAAGTATTATTCAAGTATTGATATGCAAAATCCGTGTTTTATAGTTCGAGAGGGAGGCTGCAAGAGGCTACCCATTTTTCGTTTAGATCCGAAAATATGATGCACACAAACAGTACAATGTCAAATGCACAGATTGACCTCGTATACGCTATATTAAATAGGTAACAAATACGTAAATCTACCGTTAAACGTGTCGCATGACCATAAAATTGGCTGTTGCATGCATCTTCTAACATGAAGTTTCATTGTAAACTACAAATTATTTTTTTCATAGAACTTATGAACAAAACTTTTTTTATCACACAACCTGCGGTCCAGGAGTGCCGTAAAGCCGTGCCGTAAATATCGTTGGGCACTCCCAGACTGTGCAATAAATATTTAAGTTAGCTTGACGTGACGTGCCAAATAGATTATATTAAGTCAGGCAGGGAAGGCAGCACTCAACTTAACCAGCAGAGCACAGAAAACATTAAAAAAAAAACACAAAACACAGTGCCCAACTGAACCAACCGAGCACAGGAAACATAAAACACATAAAGACACAATGCCCAACTACACAAGCGCGGATCCGCCCAAGTCCAAGCTGTCGAAAAGTAAAATCAATTATAACTAGCTGAATGTACAAGTTTCCACAGCAAAAGGACTATAATGCCTAGATTTAGCTGTCAGAAAACTTAAAACGAAGAAGTGCCCAACATTGATCCGTCAATGACGTCAGGATAATATCAACGTCGCGATGACGTCGCACTCACTGTACCGCTGAATTGTGGCTGAAACATATGCAGCGTACATCATCCTTTTGAACAATAGTGAGCGTGTTCTAAGATTATGCGATAAATAGAATCTAACATTCGTGCTCATTACATACGAGTTTATTAAACTCGTCGACAAAAACAATATGACAGTCGGCAAAGCCTCGTGTCATACCATTTTGTCCACTCGTTTAATAAAACTCGTATGTAATGAGCACTCATGCAAGATCCTCTATTTAACACATGCCCGATGTTGCTAAATTTAATTGTATATTAGGTAGACACATTTCATTCACTGGTGCAAAATCTCATATAAGGTGTATTTCTAGGTTATGCATGTTTATGTACTTTAACCATAGAGTTTATACAGTTAATTCCCCTGTTTAGCTACACAAGTTGGAAATTTTTCTATATACTTGTTGGTGCAGTAAATACTGAGAAATCTGCTAATCTTGATCACTATTGTAATGAACTGAAATATGTCGTTATGTAGTCGAATTTTTCTGACCTGTCGCAGGTCATCTGCTTGACCGTCAGTAATGCGAACATCCTTTTTCACGTACGGGTATGCACCCGTACGCAAACCGATGCAATTGTAATTGACTCGTACGAAGTTTACCGTTTTACATTTAACGACTCTATCCATGTTACCTGTTCTATACCATCGGCAAATGCTATGAATATTCAATGTCAAAGTACCTGCGACAGGTTAAAAATCTACATATTTTTTATCACGGCACCACTGAAACGCTTCGAGTGTGAATGTGTTACGGTTGTTTCAAATCCAGTTAATGGCCAACTCGCCATTTGTGTTGTTCATGATATATAATCTGATTTCATTGACGGTCATGCATTGAGAATAACTACGTGTACCTATTAATAATACGTTTAACAATGGCAAACGAGTCAACTTCGTTATGGCAATCTGGCATACACGTTGACTTGTATAGTTTCCCAATAAGTCATACAGTGACCAGAAATCAAATATTATGCTTTTGTTCGCATGCAGTTTTCGAATTTCATTGCATGATGGACATTCAAAGAAAAAACGAAACACACCTTAACAGACATATCATAACCTACTTTTTCGTTCATTATATGGTGTATATTATACTGTTATCGACTTATGTTGAGGTGAATATGATGTTTTGTTGACCTGAAAAAAGTGATATTGACCGATGACGAATATCACTATTTGAAGGTCAACTTAACATCATATTCATCGAAACATAAGTCGACAACTGTTATATTGTATACCATGCATTAAGTCAAGAAAATAAAACCTATTGACTCTTTTTAAATTATAATAACTTCAGTCTCTCTTCAGGAAAGTGTATGTAATAGAAACCAAAGACGACTCTTCAAATGTTCTAGCTAACAATGCCCTCATCTATCTATATGTGTGAGAGAGTATTCACGTATTTATTAGCGGCATTTATCATTAATTATAATGGCTGTGTTAGAGCCTATAAATATGTATGAGCAGCTGTAGTACAGGACATAACGTTACTATGTTTGGAACGTTATGTCGCAGGAAATGACGACACGTCATAAAAAAGTTATATATCCACCTCAGCCTCGGTTTCTGGAGGCGAATATTAAAATATATAGACATCTCTAAGCCAATCAAAATCCTTGCTACATAATAGGTATACAATACAAGTCCTTGCTTAACAAGTGCGGACATTACGCATTTAGTTTTTGTAAGAACAATGTTTATGGCTGCAATATATTCTGACCGATATGTTACAAAACGACGCATTATATAATGTGTTCAATTTGTTAATAATGCAGACAAATGGTTCAATTTCTCGCTAAAGAAAGTCAAAGTAAAATGATTATGGGTGTCATATACTGTGTCATTTGTTTAACGTAACGACGCTTTATAAATACTGTAGTATGGTTAGTCTTGTAATAATATGATACTATTTATTGTAGGTCAACGTCCACATATAATGAAACCAGGCGTGGTGTATCTATTATGTTGCCTCACGGTGTACATATTGCCTATGATCAGTGGTCAGAATGATGCGTGTGATAACATGTTTTCAACCCTCAGCGATAGTGTTCGATGTAAGTTTTCTTCTGACTGTATTAGTCGTTCAAGTAAGGATATTAAACGGCAAAATAATTCGGTTCCCAGTATTTACTTTTCAATGAAAACATTTCTCGGGTCGGTATTATTTATTATTGTACCTCACGTGACCTCTCTATGTATCTTCCCCATACGCCTGCCGGGTGATATTTTATTGGATCACATAGTGATATTTTGTTCGATCACATGGCAAAAATTGACCAGATTTACTAAAAATAGCACGTTAAATTTACATAGTTATATAAATAGCATACGCATACTCTCTAGCTTTCCGGACTCAAATAGTACATATTTCTATAAATAACTCAGCCTCGTTTTTTGCCATGTATAATCAGTATGTGATTGAACAAAACATCACCCGGCAGGCCCCTAGGGAAAATACATTGAGAGATCACGTGAGGTATAATTATGTTTAATATGTCTTAAACTACGGATAGGCTTGACTGTGTGCTCGGTTGTTTCTACTTCTACTGTCAGATTTACAATTATCTTTTTATCAGACACAAAATGCATTTTAACTGGTCTTTGTAACCCGTAAACGACAAGATCATGTCGGCGCAGTCAAATACCAGTTTTTATCACTTTACAGTAGAAGCACCACCGTCGCATAATGGCTATGTAATATTTCAGCAACTACACGTGGCAGAAGAAGAGACATGATGTTGAGCATGTCTAACGGAAATCCAAGGACAGAAAATTGCCCGTTTTTACGCTCAGCCATGACAAGAAGCGGAGGGTTTGTTGATTTGTTTAATTTGCAGTAATGATTAGGAATATAAAAAAATATATACACACACTGTGTCCTTTAATGTCAAGTATAAACCGATTTCCATAACTTTGATTTCTTGATTCCGCGCATTCAAAGTGTTTAGGGGAACATGTTTTGTTATTGGATTAGAGAAAGCTTGCATCCATTTACTGGATTAAATCAGCATAGCAACGTCCTACATATAGTAGCATCTGTGGCTACCCGAAAACCAGACGTACAAAGGTCGCGGTATTAAATCAGACACATAAACGTCGAGTTTTAAATGAGATATTTAAGGAACTAAAATTTACAAATTCGATAAGGTACATGTTGTCTTCATTGTTAATCACCATTCTGGATAGTTAGCTGTCAAAGGTGGCGCTCAACTATCATAACTATCTGTCATTATAAATACATGTAGATAATAAATAGTCATACAGAGAAGTCAGCACTCAACTCAAGCAGCTGAACACATATCTCAGTATGTCATGGTAACGTACGTGATACATGTATAGGTAGTTGACGTCTTATACCATTCTGTTGCACATTGTTGAAATATGCTTAATAGTATGACAATGAATACCAAGAATAAATTAACTTGGCCATCGACCTTTATGCACTATTAAAATATAACCTACATTTTGAGGATCTGTTCTGGTTAAATACAACATGTAATCATTAAAAGTTTGCTTTTAACAGACGTGACCTCATGTCTATAAGTCAATTATAAATGATGGATGTTACATTCTGACATTCGCTCGCTCCGCCCCTTTGAATTCATTAAAAACTTACTTAATATGTTTTAACTATTACATATATTACAAGCTTCTTGTGTGGAACATATCTAATTTCGAGAGAGCGTCGTGTCTAACCGGTAGTGTATAGCACGGAGAATTTGATCTGATCCTGAATTTATGCATGGATATATTACAAGGTTCTTGCGTTGAATATATAAATTTCCGCGAGCAAATCGTGCAATATCGGTCCTTCAGATTTGTGTTTATATTACATTTTGAGCGTCTTCGTTGTACTCACCGCTTATAAAAAACATACAACCGGAGTTATAAATAAAGAAAAGATATCAGATGTTGAATTATGCTAATAGCAGATCGAGGATCAGGTCAAATCCTCCGTACTATAGATTTGTGCAAACAGTACACCTCTAATATATTCGTAATACTGTCCGTTCATAAAAACCGAAAAGTCCGAAATTATACGTATGGAATCAACTGTAAAATTATGCTTATAATAATAATAATATTTATTTGGCATAAGATGTATATAACATGGCACATCAATTCAGATTATAAATAACACCAAATATAAATAAAAATGTTCAATAAATGACAAAATTACACATACAAAAATATATTTTAAAATATTTCATAAGGAAGCCATGTCAAACACACTCACACCAAGGATAACACAAAAAAGAGGAGACCTCTGATTTCAATTGTGGTCCTTGTATATAAATATTTGGTGTACTGACACAGAGAGGCATGAACAAATAGGCATGAAAGACAATTGTATATAAATGATTGATAAAAATAGAACGTTCTCAATAGAGTTTATATTAAACAGTTTTTAATTGCATATATTAAATGACTATATAAATAAATATATAAAAATGCAAGTATGTTATAAATATATACACTCCAGGACTTTAAAAACGCATCACCTGATTCCAAGCCCAAGTATTTATGTTATTGCAATATAATTTAACATGTGTATTAATTGATCTTTCCTACGTGTGAATCAGTTTAGTTTGTAATAAAATATCGTCTCGTTATTTTCTGGGAATCCTGCAAGCGCACTCACCCTAGGCAAAAGTGTGGGATTTTCAATACCGACTAACAGCGCAATTTATCCTAATATGTGGGATCACATTCGTCTACGAATTCCCTAAACGAGCCTCCTGTCACATACACGAGGGTCACAATAGTTTCTACGCGTGCTCACATGCAACAATAACCTGTCATTTGGTTTAAAACAAGCATGAATAAAGTCAATGACAAAAGAATGTCCACGCAATTCAAAGACATTCAAAATCGTCACGTTTTAAGTTTCATTACTTAAATTGGAAATTTCAAAATCAAATCCTATTGAACATGTTCAAATAAGTGTATTCGTCGAATAAGTGTGCCTACACCATCTCCAAATATGAGCACATTAAGAGTATGATGCCTCGCATAGCCCGTATTGAAAATCCCACACTTATGCATAGGGTGAGTGCGCTTGTGGTATTCCAAGAAAATAACGAGACAACATTTAATTACAAACTAAACTGATTTACACGTAGGAAAGATCAATTTATACACATGTAAAATTATTTTGCAAGGACATAAATACTTTAAGTGATGTTGGGCTTTGAATCAGGTGAGGCGTATTTAAAGTCACTGAGTGTATAATTATATATTAAAGGGTATGTAGCTTTAATTTAAATTGACTGTGTGCATGCAGTTGATACATTAAAGCTGCATCCTTCCGAGAAGATGGTCTTTAACTTTTGTTTTAAAAGTAGAGATATTGGTACTATCCCTGATACTAGTAGGAAAACTGTTCCAAAGGCTGCATCCTACATAAGAAAAAGTCTTCTTACCAAAGGATCCAAACTTTGGCACACAAATATAAAAATATAAAACGTTCGAGTACATGTACGATGTCAATTTGATCGCACTATACATCAGTGTCGAAACAAACAATAATTCGCCTTCAGCATTGCATAAATGAATGTTGAAATAGTGTAGTTATTTCATGCGACTGATCAAAAAAAATTAATACTACCGTAGTTAACTATCCCGTCCCTAAGTTATGCGATATCTGGCGACGTGATTACTTTTTGTCGATACTACCGCTAACATATACAATGATCTTGTTCATTTGAATAAAGTTGAACTATATCAATGTCAAAATCATCATACAATCAACATCTGTTCTACATCTGCTATGCGTGTATGCTCATTATAACCGAAATAAACAACTATAGACAACTATGAAAGTTCGCCACTAAAGTCAAAAGACCCCATTACCGTTCCTTTGAGTTACCGGTATATCAAATTAAAATGTATCATCCCTATACGCATCTGTCACTATATTAAATCCATATCTGTTGTCAAGTTGAATTAAGTCATTTAATTCAAACCATCAAGCTATCCCATCGCATGACGTCACTAATACCAGGGTAGTAGCAATACCACGTGGGTTTTTACTACACTGTGCTAATTATAAGTGGATAAGGGATACTTATTTGGTTTCCATGAAATATTAGATCCTTTTCTTCAGTTGTGCCGTTTTGTCAAACACTTGGTGAAACCATGGAAAATACAGGTTTCCTAGGGTACTGGAAAAAAACGGTCAGGGTACTGAAAACGATCCTGTAGTTGTAGTTCATCGAAAGCAAATAATTTCCCCTTAGCGTGGCGTATATTGTATAGAAATCGATTAAGAAATAAAATACTTACGGCTATAATTGTGTTTCAAAGTTTACAAATGTCTACTTGGACTGTAGTAAAAAACCACGTGGTATTGATACACTGAATACAATTAATACAGAATAATGTTATTACGTTGGGTTTCAGCAGTAACTGTGAATCAAGGTTACGTTTAACTTGTCCAGTACCCAACAGAGCGGCACCCGATGCTACAAGAGGATTCGCTGGTTTAGACGTTAGCGTTGTTCCTAATGCTTGTTCAACGAATGCACCAGTTTGTAACAGCACGTACTTCTATCGTACTATCGATGGGAGCTGTAACAATTTAAAGAATCCAGATTGGGGTCAGGTGGGAAGTCAGCAAAGAAGACTAATTCAAAATGCTTACGATGATGGTAAGATGTTGTAATTATGTTAAGAGCGCCTACAGTAGTTTCATGTACGATATACGATATGGAGAAAATATTTCCAATTTATTAATAAATGTTCAAACTTAGTATAATGACCGTGTATCATATTTGAAACAGAAACGTGCCATTTGCCGCGATGCGTGTTTTTCAATTGACTTCCATTTAATACTCAAATATTTTCTCCGAAATTGTATGAAAATACAAAAAATGTAGCACACGAAAAGAAGTTGTGTTGCGATTGGTCCGTCGCCAAAATATCAATGATAACAGAATACGACAAAGATATAACGGTACATGTATACAAATATTTCGCTGACCTTACCAAAAGACTTTGTGTTTCTGTTCATTCCTGTTTATTCAATGTAGCTGACGGAATGTTTGCTAATTACATGTACATGTAGTATGAACTATTTTGGTAGCTTCGACTTGGCAGCAATCATTGTATAAACTTACGGACATACACGAGAATTCCAAAACCCACATACAAATGACCGCATATAACGTCAACCTAAGCAAACATCAAACAACATCAATCAATATTTAAGCAATCCAACAGCTGTCACATTGTTTGGTACGAAAGTTCTGATTTCTAGTAGATACGTGTTTAACGTTTATGAACCGTATCTTGTAATAATCATAATAGTTTTCGATGCTTAGAAGAAAAATGTCGTGAGTACAAAAACGCTTTTAAAAAACAAGAAAAAAACTGTCCGAAAACTACTCTATACTTCTGGAAAAACAAGCTGTTAACTTCATTTTTGTCAACATGATCTGTTCGGATTTTCATGAAATAGGCTCATAAGAAGAGCCTTGTGGTGCAGATTCGAAATATGAATGGGTCTTGTAAGATTGTAAGTAGCACTTACGACCTTTTTATTCTAAGCCAGTGTAATGACTAAATATCATGAGTTGTGACATCTGTGGGTAAGCATCTTACACATAATGACGACGTCATGATGGCGTTGGTCCGTTGTAGCCATAGTGACGTTACGATTGCTATGAATTCGACTCACTTTTTCTTGGATATTTCAAACCCCAACGCGATGACCTACTTGCCAAGCGTTACGCTCAGTTATAATAGCAACGCGCAGCTCTATAGCTGCATGTGAGGAGTTTTGAATATGCTGTGTTTATAGTATTGCGTTTGTTATACACCAATTTAGTACTTTACCAAAAGTCAGCCACGTAAATTGTGTAACACAGAATCCAGCGCGTATTTCAATATTTGCTTACCGTCTCTCGTATGTACGTATGATTATATGCTACAATGCAAAACCACTTTTAATTTTTAAATTCAGGTCGAGGATCGCCTAGAAACAAGGGATGTAACGGTGGTGTTTTGCCGGATGCACGTACAGTTAGCAATAACATTCACAGTGCTGGTCGTAGAATAAAGTTCGAGAGATTTGAATCGTTATTGCTTATGCAAGTTGGACAGTTCATGGTACACGATCTTGTTCTAACGAAAACTATCACAAGTAAGTGTATTTTGTTTTAGCATTGTTTCGTCTATTTTCATGTCTTTGATGCGTTTGGTGTAGTTATGCTACAGCCTCAGCTTTTCTGACGAGTACAACTGAAACTGTGTCTTTCACGATATTCGTACCACCTTTTTACAGCTAAAACTATCCCATGCTAGTCAGACAGTAACCCTTGCTAGTCAGACAGTAACCCATGCTAGTCAGACAGTAACCCTTGCTAGTCAGACAGTAACCCATGCTAGTCAGGCAGTAACCCTTGCTAGTCAGAGAGTAACCCTTGCTAGTCAGGCAGTAACCCTTGCTAGTCAGACAGTAGCCCTTGCTAGTCAGACACTAACCCATGCTAGTCAGACAGTAACCCTTGCTAGTCAGACAGTAACCCATGCTAATCAGACAGTAACCCTTGCTGGTCAGACAGTAACCTTTGCTGGTCAGACAGTAACCCTTGCTAGTCAGACAGTAACCCTTGCTGGTCAGACAGTAACCCATGCTAGTCAGACAGTAACCCTTGCTGGTCAGACAGTAACCTTTGCTGGTCAGACAGTAACCCATGCTAGTCAGACAGTAACCCTTGCTGGTCAGACAGTAACCCATGATAGTCAGACAGTAACCCTTGCTGGTCAGACAGTAACCCTTGCTAGTCAGACAGTAACCCTTGCTAGTCAGACAGTAACCCATGCTAGTCAGACAGTAACCCTTGCTGGTCAGACAGTAACCCATGCTAGTCAGACAGTAACCCTTGCTAGTCAGACAGTAACCCTTGCTAGTCAGACAGTAACCCATGCTAGTCAGACAGTAACCCTTGCTAGTCAGGCAGTAACCCTTGCTAGTCAGACAGTAACCCTTGCTAGTCAGGCAGTAACCCATGCTAGTCAGACAGTAACCCTTGCTAGTCAGGCAGTAACCCATGCTAGTCAGACAGTAACCCTTGCTAGTCAGGCAGTAACCCTTGCTAGTCAGACAGTAACCCATGCTAGTCAGACAGTAACCCTTGCTAGTCAGGCAGTAACCCTTGCTAGTCAGACAGTAACCCATGCTAGTCAGACAGTAACCCTTGCTAGTCAGGCAGTAACCCATGCTAGTCAGACAGTAACCCATGCTAGTCAGGCAGTAACCCTTGCTAGTCAGACAGTAACCCTTGCTAGTCAGACAGTAACCCATGCTAGTCAGACAGTAACGTAAAGTGTGATTATAACACAACCAGCCGTTTTACCTATACACACATAGAAGGAACGAAACTGTGCTTACATTAACATTGAAGCAAGCCAAATAACGTACAAGCGTTCCAAGGAAGAAATAGTGCAACGGCTACTATGTGTTGCTATATTGTCAAATGCAATTTATTGCCTTTGTTGTAATCGAAAGAATAAATATGTACCTGTGTTTTGTTGGATTATTCTGACAATTTCCCTGCTTCTAACTATCCATTATTTGGGCAGAATCACATTGAACCCAATTTTGGGCGTCCAGTCAGCAGCTCAGAACTTATGCGAGTATAATTCTTTTTTAGAAGATGACGGATCTCCTCTCGAGTGTTGTGGTGTGGACCGTAACAAGTAAGAACAAATCATGTAATCAGAGATGTATTCCGTTTTATAAAACTACTTAATAGTCAACAGGTGGCCAAACGGTTAAGGTGGAAAGCGCTGTCCTTGGAGGAGCATGCAGGCATATATTTCCGACTTGCGTTTGAGTGTATTCTTAATGAACGTTTCTCCGTCCATACGATTTCTTCCGCGGTACATATCATATACGTCACCAATAACACCAAAATCCCGTTTTACTTCTTACATTTCTAAAGAAAATGTTGTTTTCAAACCATCATTCAATACTGATTTTAATACTAAATATATGTAATTGTATACAGTGATTCCCAAATCGTTATTATGTTCACCATTACATGTCCAGTGATCAGTTTGTTTATAGCCTAGAACATTTAACTTGACATCCATGAATATCCGTGCTTATCGATTGTCCAATAAGAGTAGTTATTTTAACTAATCCAAACATTCTTATGGTACAATAACGAAAAAACACGAGAATTAGTTAGTGACAAGTCAAATGTTCTCGCCTATACTTAAACATGATTTCTTTGGCTGACCACCTTTCGGTGTATTGTGTTTACAGTCCAGTCAGGATTGTAAGGATGACGTAGTCGTTAAAGTGTACACAAAAGTTTACAACAATTGTCTGAACAAGTAGAGCGAATATAGTATGCTAGTTTAGCATTAAAATTATAGCTGTTTGAATAAGCCTTTATAATTGGTTTTACACCGTTATAGTTGACTCAACCGCCGCGTCACTCTATGTATTATGTTTCAGTGAGAATTGTAACCCGATTATTGTACCGGTCGCCGACACGCATTTCTCGCCTGGTTCCTGCTTGGACTTTCAAAGATCTAATGCCGTAACAGATTGTTATTGTAAGTAGATGGGCACGTGTGTAACATGCATGAATGCAGTCATTACTGGGCCTCACATTTAGGAGACGGCCATGTTGTTTAAAATCTAAGAGTGTAATAATAGCTATTAGAAATTGCATACCGTTTTTGGAGAGAGGATATTGTTTAAGAAGAAATCACAATTCAGAGGAAGGAACCATTTGACTGATCTCAAATATTCAGGATCAAAATCTAACATATTGCACCACGGATAAATTTACAATATTTCAATTACTATGCGTAAAAACGTAATTATTTCTCTTTGAAATTTAAGGAAATGTCTATATTGTTTCCTCTGTGTAAAATAAATTGTATTTCCATCAACACATTTTCTGTATTAGTAATGAAACAATTGGGAGCTTGAGCTTGTTCCTGAAAACAAATTTTTGTGACAATGGAGCCGCTGACGAAATACTATTCTTTGTAATAAAACATGCACAATGGCGACCACTTGACCTAGTTCGAGATAGAACTATAGTGTCAATATCATTAATTAGCCGTTTTAATATTAACACAAATCAATATCACTAAAACATATGATAAACTTAATATACATAATATATAAAAAAAAACACCGCACCTTGATCGATGTTAGACGCCATTGGCTGGAATGTTATGCTAAATGTTTAAGCTGCATTCCATAATGTGGTTCTGTTGGTACGAAGTATTTTAAGAGCTAACTGTGCTGTTAACGTCTCCGCGTGTACACTGATTGTATCAACTTATATCTGCAAAAGTTTGCTTTTATAAGTACATGTAATCGTAGGAAACGTACAAGACAATTACAAGACCATTGTATTCTATGGTTGTAATATTGTATCTATAAATGAATTACGCGAATTATTATAAATTTATGATTTCATTTTTTGAAGCAAAGAATGAAGTTTTTATTTGTGTTATATAACGTCTTTTTATAGCTGTCAGACAGGTCATCAACTCAAAGTCATCATGGTTCGATTTATCTTCCGTATACGGTAATTCAGAGGACGAAGCCTGGTCTCTGCGGTCGAAAAAGGGCGGCGGTGAGTAACATTATAACATGACGTGAAGAGGGAATTTATATGCATGAATTTTATACATTAATATTATACCATTGTACCAACCAAATTTGATTAAATATTATGTTACTTTGCTCATGCCTGCCTGTCTGTCCAAACACCGGTAGACCAAATGGTTTCCATTCAGTAACCAAAGAATGGTTGAATTCCTGATTTTTGATGTTGTTCACCATCAGTAGTTGACACAGATTTTTAGGTCAGTTGGTCAAGGTGGCTATAAACGTTTCTGACTAATGGGCTGCTATGGTACCGTGGTATACATGTTTTACAAACAACTCTCATATTACAGTGCCACGCCTGTGTCACTGGACTGTCATTTCTGCTCAGAAATTACTATCTGAGTACGTACGTTTCTTGTTACCCTATAGTCGACTACAGAAACATGGCTGGTTGGTAAACTATTCCATTACCGAAGTCTCACTTAGAGGCGATATCGGAACGGAATCTTAACCGTAATTCAAGCCGTAAACTCCCCCATTAAGATAGATGCCTCACCTACTGGGTCACAAGAAAGGGTTGAGGATCATACATGTTCATATACGTTTGTATATTCCATGATAATAGTGGAGTCAGACATAAAGTAATAAAATGTTGTTAAAGGTGCTGCGTCACAGATTGGGCTAAATTTTTTGAATATCGTGGTTTTCCAACCTAACCAAGTATTGAAGTAATAGAAAGCCACTGACGGTTGCTTTATAAAAGATTAGGTGCAGATAAGCAATTTTAACCACTCTCAATATCGCCCACTGAGTATTTTTTTCTTGAAAAAATCGCTAAGTTTCCTTACAACAGGCTTTGTGAATTATGTAATTCACACATGATTGAACTGTAACATCAACAAACTACAGCGTAAACATCAGTGAGGTATTTGGTTTGTTTTTCGATTCGTTTTCATCAAATGCGAACAAATTTCAGGCAATTTAAATAATTATACTAGTGTAGATTCTATAGTGTAATAATACCCTATAGAATGTTTGATGTAAAATACTAAATAACTACAAAATGCCGAAGTTTCTCAAGTTGTTTTGGATGTCAGTTTGGTTGTTTATGGGATATACAGGCAACTATGCCAAAATTACGCGAATATTTGACAATTCTATTTTATTTTTGCAATACACCAATAAAAAAATATGTGAGGCAGTCCCTTTAAGGCATTTACTAACTTATTTGTATGATATATATTGCCATATACGTACATGTGTTATCATTTTAAAAGAATTAATTTACACTTTTACAGGAAAACTGAAACAAATTCAGAATAAACTTCCTGTCGATTTCACAGACTCCACGTGTATTCGGTCGCGACCATTTGACCCGGTGAACTACTATTGCCCAATAACAGGTAACCATTTCATGTCGAAGTTTTGTTTCGGCAAAACTTACATTAAATTACCACCATGATTAAAGCACTGATGAAGCCAAGTAATGAAAAGGTCGCTTACAATCTCCTTAGTAAGTGTCTTATCAGATGTCCTGTTACTACGATATTTGCCAGAAATGACGTCATCTGCAGTTTAAAGTATACGTTGACCTGCGCCGCGTAGATCGTAATCCATTGGATATTAAACATGCATTTTACTGTTTAATAAAATTAACACTGTATATAGTATTTAGTATTCTAACATAGCACGTGAGATTTGCCTTCTTTGCGTATATTGAGATTACCATATTTTATTACCGCGATAAAATATAGCTGATTGGTGACGTTACGTTTGACGTCATATACTATGACAAATGACGTAACGGTGACGGTAACGTTTCTAGGAAAGAAAGTAGTTTGGCGTCAACCTGTCTTGTTGTGCTATAAATGGCAGAGCATTGGCGATGTTAGAATCGATATAATAAATAGGAGCTGTGCTTTGTTGTGTTATAAAATATAGGCACTCGTTTGAATGCGTACATTAAAGCACTCGTGCTACGCACTCGTGATTTAATTACTACGCATCCAAACACGTGCAGCCTATATCTTATTACGCAACGAAACATAGCTACGTATTCATTATTTCTTAAATATACAGTACTGGTGAAAATGTTTTTTTGTTATGACTCAAAATACCCTATGAATTGGAATATCAACGAATTTTTAGGACACACTGCGTTTGTTTGGCAATGCTCATCAATTATAAATTGGTAATTGTTTGAAAATATGTAATTAACAGTATCCAGTCGTTGTTGTTATACATGTACAGGGTGTTAAAGAGTTTGTTCTCAAAAATTTAAATTCATATCAAGTTTTATGTGAGTAATGTACGCGGTAGACAATTTTAATTTCTCACTCTAATAGCTTTTTTTTTCATTTAATCCCTGAAAGATTTGAACATTGGTAGAACCCTTTGGAGTTTAACCTAAAAAATGTACAGTATTCTAAGCTAAAAAATAAACTATTGAAACTTAGTAATTGAAAACGGAATTGTTCAAACCATGTACATATTTGTTTTATTTAGGTGACCCTCGGGTGATGGCGCATCCGGGAACTGCCTCAATGCATACAATATTTATGCGGGAACACAATCGCCTTGCTGAAGGTCTTGCCAGAGTGAATCCTCATTGGGACGATGAGCGTTTGTATCAGGAAGCCAGGAAAATCAACATTGGACAATGGCAGCATATCATGTATTCTGAGTATCTTCCCACTGTCCTGGGTCGTGGTGTAATTCGAAGATTCAATTTACAAGTCGTGGTAAGTGTTTCTAGTGTACACTTCTGTTCTACTATACATAGTTCTATAATATACGTGCACGTACATATTATAGTACACCGTGGGCATGAACACCGGTAACCGTATCAGTGATAAAGAGTAAAACATCTTTTATAAAATTTATGTTATCTTAGTTAATAATATGAACAAATGCACTGCATCCAGCGGGGATTCGCCATCAGGTTTTATGATAATCAGATCGAGGAAACAAATGACTATGGAATTTGTTTGCTCAATAGAGACTATAGATCTAGCCTCTGACTGCCAGACAGTACCACATAGAAGACCAGGCGAACAAAAACTTAGAAAAGAGTGTTTTCCAATCTAGGAGATGGGTTGCACAGATATTTATTCTCTACATGTATATAGTTATTATAGTTTTACATTCGTCTTTTATTTGTTATTTATATTTCAATTCAACATATTCACAAGTTGGCGCGCTATGCCGTGCGACGACGTCGTGTTAACGTGCGATGACGTCGCGTTAAATGATGTGACGTCATTTCCGACGTCGCCACAATGTTTTATTTACGTTGAATTTAATAAATAGAGGATATTTGTTTGTTTTGATTGAATATGGTTTATATCTCATCGTGTAGTGATAAAATTCAATATTTTCAAGAGCGCGTAGCGCGAGTGAAAATATTAAAATTTTATCACTACAAGATGAGATATTAACCATATTCAATCAAAACAAACAAATATTCTATTTATTTAATGCTTTTATTGTGTCAAAATTGGTACTATTTATGCCAAATTACCGCTGTGGTTAGGCTACGTATGAATATGTTATTCCATTCATATTTTTCACTTCAAAATCCGCCATCTTGGATTATGGTGAATAGGTGAAAACGGCTTTTTTTGAGAATTTTGCATTAAATCATACACCAACTTGTAGGAAATGGTCTAACTAAGAATAAAAACCCCCACATGACATGTTTCCGTTCAGTAATAAAAAAGTTACAGACATTTAAGTGTTGAGATTTTGGTAAATTAAAGTAGTCCCTGTGAGGGGGCGGAGCTTATATCAGTCACATTGTAGGTGATAACCAGTGACTGATATAAGTTTTATTTCACTGATAGAACTCCATATCTCATCAGTTAGCATTAAATAAGATAAAATATATGTATTTTTTCAATAATTTTCATGATTTGAATCAGGCTTATATGCCGAAACGCTATGAAAGAATATGTTAGGACTCAAAAGTTTCGTAATTTGAATACTTCTAATTTCAACCATTCACTTCTTTCGACTCCGCAATTTTCTAAACCGGAAATAACTTTTTCTTAAACGATTAGTACCGACTCGAAACTCTGAAGAACATAGGCACGTGCGTGTTACTGGTATGGGTATTTACAATAGCCAGCGCTAAAGCGCTGGCTATTAAATCCCCTATAAATGTTATATAAAAAAGGTTTACTGTTTATTAATGATACAGTTACCTATGGGCATGAACAGACTTTTGACCCAAATAGTACGTCATATTTGTCCCCCTTAATTATTTGACTAATCACTGTTTCTATACTTTAACGAGGTGAACAGTTATTCAATATTAGTTAAAACATTGTGTCAGTGACAACATACGAAACCAATGGACATTTACAGGTGTCGACAATATCGGGCTGTTTGTCTTAGGGTGCGTCTAGACGGTACATTGTGGTGTATACATCTTGACTTATAAGTCAAAATGTACCGTGTAGTAAAGGTGCATCTACACAGTACGTCTTGGTGTATAAGTCGAAGATGTACATTTCACAAGATGTACAACTTTCCTTACTACACGGTAAAGCATGACTAATAAATCACACGTTATTTCTCTCCAAACACTTGTTAACAATGGAGTCGATTGAAGAAGGCTTATTGATAGGGCTGTGTGTATTGTTGAATTGTATCATACTGGACGTAAATAGAAGGGATAATTTGAGAGGGACACAATGGACAAGACCACCAAGCCATTTCTGTGCTGTGGCGATTATAAAATAGATGTGTCGTCCATCTCCCGAAAATGTGTGTTAGAAAAGTACTAATAGTTACTACACAGTACATTTTGACTTATAGGTCAAGATGTATACACCAAAACTTACCGTTAAGATGCACCTTTAGGTGACATTTCATCATTACACACATCAACGCACATACATGTAGCCCTTCTTCCTACATAATTATGTAGATATAACTAATTATCTCCATTGGAACTGTCAATAAATACAATACTATACAAACGCTTTACTTTATTGATGCTTCCAGATGGACATTTTGAGGTATGCAAAATTTATCTAACGGTCAAATTTTACCCGAAGCAATTAAGTATCGTAGTAAGATATTCTACACTGATGAGAAAAAAATTATAAGTTCATGCATATGTTAACGTCTTGTCTTAGTCTCAATCAAAATACAGGAGTTTGCTGAAGTTGAAAGTATTTTGTTATAATAAAAAAGCCACACTGTTTATAACGCCAATATTGGGACAGGTATTTCGTATAATGACATCATTTTATGGGGACAAATGTTTCAAACCGCTCGTTATTTCAATTCATTATACCAACATATTCGTTACAACGACATTTTGATACGGAACAAACAGCGTCGTTATATGGATACCTGACTGTACACCAAAAAAACAAGTAGCGACTACATTTTGTATTTCTTGTTATGTAGTTCAGCAGTTTTACTGTTGTAACTAGGTCATTCATCGTAGGCATTCCGCCTTTTGTTTGCTGAATCTTTTCTACTGGGTCATTCAGCTAGTTATAATTTATTACACTTTTCGACAGCTTGGACTTGGGCGGATCTGC
This sequence comes from Spisula solida, assembly GCA_947247005.1. NCBI lineage: Eukaryota > Metazoa > Mollusca > Bivalvia > Venerida > Mactridae > Spisula > Spisula solida. The sequence goes on along the minus strand of OX365956.1, from coordinate 37,513,204 downwards.
GCTTGTTTAGTTGGGCATTGTGCTTTGTGTGTTTTTAATGTTTTCTGTGCTCGGCTGGTAAGTTGAGTGCTGCCTTCCCTGTCTGACTTAATAAAATATTTTTGTTATCAATTTTACAATTATAGAAACGCGGGTTTGATAACAACTATCTACCATACGTCGATGGCACTGTTACCAACGTATTTGCTGTAGCTGCATTCCGATTCGGACATTCACAAGCTCATGACCTACTTGGGCAGTTAGATAACTTCAACCAACAGTCAACACAACCTCTTGAACGCCACTACTTTGAACCGGAATGGTACCATGCTAATAATGGCACCGGACTGGAACATATGCTGAACTGGATAACAAAAACTTCTTGTCCTTTTACAGACAGGTTTGTGATATTCTTATATTATACGAGAGGTGTTCAACTTATATGTGAACAGTATAACGCTGACAAACCCTATGTGCTGAATCAGATGTTAACAATTAACTAATCGACATTTCATTATACCCCAGATTTAAAATTGATTGTATTGATGATTCATCAAGAGACTTCGGTATCCACTGTTAAGTATAACAAACTTTCAAGTCTAGTTCACAATAAACTACATCTCATGTTTGTGGGGCGACAGGAAGAAGAAGTAGTGAAAGACCCTTTATTTGGCACGAAACATACATGGAGCATTGCATAAATTTGAAATTATGCGTTCACTTATAAATGTCCCATTTTCCAGAAATAATAACCGATAGGACTTTTTTATCAACACTGACAGATTAATGAACTTAAACTCACGAACATAACAGGTACTGCCCTATTTACAGGCAGAAACAGATTTTAGTTTCTGTTGGTGATACTCTTACAAAGCGTTGTCATAGAAACCATGTAACGCCTATTCGGGTCACACTGCTATTTTTCTTTACTAGAGCTACCCTTACTAAAATGTGAATATCCGAAAGGAATTAAATCATCCCTGTACATGTTTATACGAGGGTCAGTCAAGAAAAACTGAGAGTTGCTTCGCCAGTAAACAACAATATACGGGATACAGAATTAATGTTTATTGAACAACAACGACTCGACGACCAATGATACAAAACACAGTCAGCCAACAATAACTACATACGTATAGTGTAAGGGAGACAACTCACACTTAAGGTGTGTGACCACTAAATTATAATACATAGTGGCGTGACTTCTTTTTCTCATCTTCCTGAAACAATTACATAACGTGTAACCATCGTACAAAATGAATAATCAATGAATTAATATTAGTACCAACTAATGAATATATGCATACTGAAGGATTACATACATGATTAACATAAATGAACACATGTCTATGTTAAAATAATGTCACCGAACAAGTCATCAGTCATAACAAGATACATCAGCATATCATCAGGTAACTAACATATCAATATGTCCCATACTAAGATAGCTGATAGTCACTGAGATAGCCAGGAGGCTTTCGGACCCTTTGTGGTCTATCACTGGTATTACTGTCTGGCAGTTCACCAATTGAATCACTACAGTTTATATCATATCATCAACTATTTCTGTGGATAATTCCATAGGAACCGTTTCATTTTGAATCCGAATGTGTGGCTCATATGCTGGAGAAGAAAACGTCTCAGTAATGTCAATAATTGATGGTATTGTGTCTTGATGTTCATCAACATCATCAATATTTTCAAATGTCACTGGTTTGTGTAACCCACTAATTTGACTGGCAACTTTATAACACTCATTTGTTTTTACTTTGTATGATGTTTTCCTTAATTGGTTTCCAGCAAATTTCTTGATAAAGCACCATGGAGTATCAACACTAACAATGATATATCGATCCCGACCCTTTAGCTTGCTGTTCTCATTGTATATGTAAACAATGTCTCCGACTGATAGTTCTTGGTGACATGCGAATGGCTTATCTCCCTTCCCTTTTGATTTTTCACTGAACTTGTGATTACGGAGACGGTTTTCATGTTGGTCTAAAATAAGATCTCTATCAGACATTGGTAATTGTTCGTTGGTGAACTGGCTTCGTTGGGTCCACAGCTCACGTGAAGATAACGTCCATAATTACGAATACGGGAATTCAACCTAGCGATAATAATTGACAGGCCCATATCTGAAATTGAGCCACCAGATGGGTCATGGCGGAGTAGTTCGTTTTCAATTTCAAGGATTGCCCTTTCAGCTACTGGATTCTTATTAATATGTTTCACATTACCAATTTCCAGAACAATCCTGTAAGATTTTAGAGTCTCGTCATTTTGCAAGGCTGCAAAACTTGGAGCTGCATCACATCTGACAATAGCTTGAGGGCCCTCAAGAGGATGCAATTCAATGAGTAGTTTTAATAAAGCATTTCGAAGAACATCATGCTTTTCACTTTCAATAAATCACGCTTTAGTGTACGAGCTCACTGTTTCACGTAGCACAAGTATCAATTGTTTATAACGTTTCAGCACGTCCACTGCGAATGAAATTCCAACCACCTCTGGAGGGGGTGTAGTTTTTTTTGATGGGCGAGTGCCCTGTTTTAGATGAGCATGAGTTCTGCGAAGATCTGGACATTCAGATTGAATATCGGACCATGCGGAACGCGTAGTGAACGGTAAATTTGACAAATTGTTTAGCATGTCGTTAACCCGGACTGATCTGACCACCGAATCTTCGGTTTCAACTATGAAAGAACATATCTGACAGTGTTGATCCGTGCAGTCAGGAGCATTGCGACTTGCGAAGTCTGATGGTATGTTCGCAGATCCGGCTAAATGCCTAATGTTAAGGCTGTACCGACTAACCAACGATTAAACCGATGTCAATCTAGGACTGGCTGAAAACTCGCCGCGGTAGAGTTTCTCAACAGCCTGAACACAAGGTTTGCTATCTGTCAAAACACATGACTTATGTCTTGACTGAACAATATATGGACTGAAATGTTTAATCGCAGCGGCAATCGCGAGTGCCTCAATTTCACAAGGGAGCCATGTTACTTGGTGCTTTCTTAGCTTAGCACTAAAGAAGCCAGCCAGTGAAAGTTTGTTGTTTCTTGTCACATAAAGAGTTGCGCCTATGCCGCGTCTTACAACCGAACCGTCTGTAACTATCCATAACTGGTCTGAAGCCATAGGAAGTTTAATCGATTTATGTTTAACAATAAGTTTTTGAGCGTTCACAAACTGCAGGTTTAAGGCATCGGTCCACTCGAGTTTATCCTGTGGAGGTCGACCTGCAATTGCATTGTCTAGTGGGGCGAGTATAGAGGAGCAATTAGGTATGACCCTTGCTAGTACCTTGTTAGCGCCAATGAAAGACCTAAGGCCACGTACTGTTGTAGGCGGTGGGCAGGAAGATAGCACAGCAATGCGGTGGGCATTGGCTGTGATTGTACCATTTGACCATGTCCAACCCAAAATTGTTGTTGAATTTGGAGCTATAACAGTTTTAGAAGGTGATAACCTCAAATTGGACTTGTGAAGGGCTGGGGAACACGTTTCCAATTTGTGTATAACTCATCTGGACTATTACCCCCACAGTATAGGTCATCAGCCAACTTGGCTACAATACCATCCTGAAGGCAGTCACCCAGAACCCGACACATGAGTTCTTCCAATGCAGTCTCAGACCCAGGAATACCCATAGCGGTGCGGGTATATACTCTGACGCCTTTAAATGGTGTTGCCACACCACAGTACTTCATAGATTCCTTGGAAAGCGGGATTTGATAGAAAGCACTTGTAAGGTCAGTTTTAATGATGTACTTCCAGGGAGCAATGGTGCGAAGGATAGAATCTACATCAGGCATAAGAGATGGTTGGGGCTTACTGTACCGACCGACATCATTGAACTCAGTAACCAATCTGTAGCCTCCCTGGGGTTTTTTAACCAAAAATGATGGGTTAAGGTATTCCACAGATATATTAATATCTTCAGGACGACTGAAAACTCCTTGAGATTCCAGTTCATCAAATTTTTGCTGTAACTGAATTAACTTATCTCTATTATACTGGGGCACTCTCCCTTTTCGTTGTGGAGGTTGTACAGGACCCATATTGACTTTAGCCTGAAAGGGCCTACAGCACCGTTATAGCTTTTCGCTATATTAGTGCTGAAAACGTCATCAAACTGGTCATGAAGGGACTGAAATGCAGAGCGTGATTGGGGTGGAAGGACATTATCAGGATCTAGGCTTACAGAATCATAGTTAGCACAAATATTGTCATAGGACTCTTGGAATTTGTTGATGGGGATGACATATGCAAGTCTGAAGCAGGTATAGTATTTGTAACAACGAATGTTAGACGTGCCTGACAAAAGTGGTCATGCTTATGAAGTTTTTGCGGATCGGTGGAATCATTAAGTATGCGGATCTTGCCATCCACGGCTTCTATTATCCGAGACTTTGAGTTTTTCACAATGGAGTTCCGTGAGATAACCGGACAATAGTTCGCAATTTGGCCAAGCATCAAATCCAGATGCGCAACTTTCTGTTCTTTTGTTCTTCTTTTAGCCTCCAGAATGTCTTCCCCATCGTCTACGAGCCCACGTAATGGATTTCCTGGTTTTCTAAGCCAACTAAAGCCTTCCACTAAAAACGGGGCGAAGTTGCTATCTAAAGACAATATATACTGTAAATTTTGTCGCCAAGCTTCATATGACGTGATAGTCTCGTGTTTTGAAAGTGTCCACTGTTTTGGAGCACGAGGAGTAGCCATCTTGAAAGTTGAATGGTCGATTGTTGAAACCGAAACTGATCTGTCCCCGGCCTCTCTCGGCTTTATTGTGTTAACTGTTACCTATAAAATGGCGTTTGAACTTGAAACTGGAGTAGTATGGTCTTTACCACCGCTGTGCCGCCACGCCAGTAAACAACAATATACGGGATACAGAATTAATGTTTATTGAACAACAACGACTCGACGACCAATGATACAAAACACAGTCAGCCAACAATAACTACATACGTATAGTGTAAGGGAGACAACTCACACTTAAGGTGTGTGACCACTTAATTATAACACATAGCGGCGCTTAATAATGCTGAGAAAAATAAGTGGTCGTATATTTTCTATGCATTATGGTGAAATATGGTATCTCACTGATGTTATGGCGAATACTAATCTGGGTTATGACAATTTGATTCTTGTTGCCAGGCAACCAAATAGGACAACTCGAGGGCATGCGTTCATGCTGTTAGTAGCACACAAGTTTGCATTGCTATGGAAACATAAAGATATATCTGACATTTTCAAACGTATTATTTAGTTTGTAATACATTAATCTATCAGATAAACTTAATTCTAATTGATTTATTCAACCAATATAGAAAATATATTTGACGAAAACGTAAATTGTCATTTTATTTAATGGTATTAAAACCACAATTTTACCCCACCCAAAAGAACGAATCATTTTTTTCCAAAGCATAGTTATACATTTTATTTATATAACGGTTATTGGACTCCTTGAGATATATTCATAATCTTATTGAAAAGAAAAGGTGAAATTAGTTATAAGTTTTAGAACATCATGGCAACGAAAAGAACGCGTGCCAAGAAAATTGATGAAATGCGGGTAAAATTGTTGCTAGGCAACAAAATAACACAGCATAAGTGACCATTCTGAAATAATTGCTAATTATTATTTGAGATATGCTATTCTACAATATACACGTGTTAGTTGTAATAAATCACGGTGTATAAGGTTGACAGAAACTGTTGAATTTACAACAATTCAATCTTCATGTCGGTGGCGTAAACGCATACCTCTTAGTGACGTTCTTTGATTGCTTGGCAACTATATTTATAAGCCTATATCTGATGACAGAATTCTTCAGAAGATCCACAGGGGATAATATTTGAAGATGCATAATAGAAAGTACAACTACAAACAGATTTTAAGGCTTAAATTACCAACTCTCAGTTTTTCTTGACTGACCCTCGTATAATGTTAGATTTAATGTTTCAGAAAGCTACAGGACAGTGTACGGCAATACTTATTCCTTGATTCCGAAGGAAAATCAATGGACTTGGCAGCGGTGAATATACAACGGTATGTCTCTTCTGTTTGATCTTTCCCGTACCCAACCTATACTCGGAGAGAATTGTTCTAACCAATTGATCAGTAATACTTCCGAGCTATAAATTACACCAAACATGGTGTTGAATTGCCGATTAGACAAAACTAGGTACGATCAAATAAATAAACACTAACTATTCACATGCATCTTTTATTATCTAGTTATTCTTCCAGTTGTGATTTAGGAAGTCTTTCCTTTATTTATCATATCGGTAATAAGTACGAACACAGGACTCATTTAAAGTAAAACTCTTACTTTTGAAAGTGTTTGGACGTCGGTAAAGAATCTCCGCAAGCGTACCGGATTGAAGGGTAAATCACTGGCTTAGAATTTGAAGGTCGTAAGTACAAAATCAATATTTTTAGGAAAAAAGAAAAACCGTCTGAACAAAACTCTTTACTTTTGGACCAACAAACATTTTAAACTTCAGTTTGGTCAACATGGCCACTTCAACGACCTTCTAATTCTTAGCCAGCGAATTAATGAACACTTGTAAATGTAATTTTATTTTGTTTAACTACAGTGGCAGAGACCACGGGACTCCTGGATACACTGCATTCCGTAGATTATGTGGTCTCAGTGATGTCAGACATTTCGGCACCGGACAAGGTGGACTTGTCGATCATGATCTAGAGACAGCTAGGCTGCTGGAAGATACATATTCGTAAGTACAATTTAAACATAAGCTCACGACAACATAATGCTACTTCATAACAAGTTACATCACTCTAGCTTCAATATTGGAAGAATTCCTCATGTGTCATGTTTTCCTTCGTAACTTCAGAACAATAATATATATTCAAATGAACCTTGCCATACAGGTTGACTGCAAAAATACGCCTATTTGCAGCCAAGTGCAACAATTCTAGCTGTTATAAGTTTTGACTTACACCCCCTTTTTCTGCTAAAAAAACTTTTACCTTGGCCATAGCTCAAAAACCGTTCAAGATATTTAAATGGAACTTGCTATTTTCATTGACAATGACAAAAAGCCAACGTGATGCAAACAGCAACACAACGGCGCACATTATTCGCAAAGGGCAACAACTCTACCTTTAATAAGTTTTGACTTATTCCCCTGAACAAAACACAAACATATTAATGTAGTTACCCTGTGTGTATTTCCATCTCTGGCAAATATTGATGATGTAGAAACAGGACATTGTCAATGAAACCAATATAAATCTTATACGGTGACTTAAGTCATAGATAATTAGGAAATAGGAAAACAGGTTTATGTTACACAACATTAAACATACTGTGGTTTTTTGGCATCGTAGATCCACTTGGTGGCACTAGTCCATTCCTTTGACAATATCCTTTGCTTCTGTTAAAACATAAATCTCGGTATTGGCAGATCGAGTCATTGATTGGCATCCTGCCAGGCCCCGTTCTCTCGAAACATCTCAAGTGGAAATCTCAGCTAAACTTTTGATACCGGTACACCAGAAGCTTTTTTTCTTGAGATTTTACTGTAATTAACTCTGAATACTGTGTCTGTTCTGTGATGCCAATTTTTAGTGCGCAGCCTTCAATAAATATTACTTCAGACTCATGACAATATTTGAGATGAGTATTAACTCAAATCGAGATGCCCCGGGAGATCGGGGCCATGTAATTATGTAGATAAGTTGCTTTTACCGAACGGAGGTTCAAGTTATCGTGTGTCTTATACGTTACAGCTGTCCAAGCGACATCGATTTATTTACTGGAATGATGTCTGAAACACGTACAGGTGATGGAAGTCTTCTAGGACCAACATGGCAATGCTTATTTGTCTCAGAGTTTAGGAGACTGAGAAATGGTGATAGGTTCTTTTATGAGAGATGGGATCCACTTAATCCTGAAATAGGATTTACTCAAGGTAAATGGCTAAATTATTTTACACTTTGTTATGATTTACGAGTATGGTTTGTTCAGTTGGACATTGTGCTTTGTAAGTTTTCAATGTTTTCTGTGCTCGGCTGGTTAAGTTGAGTGCTGCCTTCCGGTTTAACCTAATATTATCTTTTTACAGAAAACAGTTGATAAGTATGAGCCGTTCTTTAGGAAAACCTGGCTTAGTGACAAAATTAGGAAAATCATGATAATATATTGTTAGAAAGATGAGACTTTTATGAACAGTTTCTGAAAATTTGAACAAACTATTAGATTCTACATACATTTTCAAAGTTATAGACTTTTAAAACTAACCACCCCGCCTACTTTTTGAGGGACGTCGCAAATGTCATGCAAACGTTTGCGACGTAACTTAAACAAGCATTTCACAAATGCAGTATTTGATAAAAAAATATGTAACCTTTTTAAAATTGTGTTACATTTTAGAATTATATTTTTTTTAATAAATCAAGTCAAAATTGTTAGTTTTTAAGAAATAAAAATCTGTTCGCGTATTTTATCGGTAAATAAAACTTGGCAGGATTTAATTTTCCGCATCCGAACGAGTGCCCGTGTTTTATTCACCGACAAAATACAAGAACAGAGTTTTTATTTCGATTCTAAATACGATAATATCCCGTACTATTTAACTGCGCGCGTTCCATTTTCACTCATTTGACATTGAACATAATTCCACGCTGAAATTGAGTGGCTTATTGGCTGGAACAATTACCTCCCTCGTTAATGAAAACGACCTTCGTAATTTCTGAAGGAAACAACACATATTAAACATTGAAACAATTTTAATAACACGAGTATAAGATATCTATTGCATAAAATGAAAAATATGTATGAATTTATTATCAGAGGTTTTTATGAAACGAAGTGTCGAGAGTAAGTTGGAGTTTCTAAAAATAGCTGTAACACATGATACTGGTGCAACTTGCCTCGTTGGAGTTTTTACTATAAAGTTTACGTTCATTCATTCATAAATATGTCACGTGATACGGGGAGTAAATAGTAACAGCCACTTTGATAGGTATGTATTATTGCGGTAATAATACATGGCCTTGCTTGCTATATGTGTATATGGATTAATCCACAGATCGTGTTAGAATTGCTAATATAATAAAGTAGCTACTGTTTTTAACCACTTACCCCTTGTTTCTCTCAATATGGGTATTTTTCAGAAATTGGTCACCATAGCGACGACAGAAGTTATCTTAACATAATTTAAGAGAAAAATTAAATCTAAGAGATTTAGTACTATCTTGTCTATTAACTTAAACTTAAATCAAAGGACATGACTTTTTTCACATTTTAGACACTTCTAAATCTTACCACATTATTGCTATATATATAACGTCACTAACCTGGTTTTCCTGGAGAACGGCTCATATGTATTTACTATCTTGAAGAATGTTATTTTATTTCTTTTGTTTTTAATTTTTCTTGATATATTTTAATCCCATAATAAAGCAAATTGCAAATGGATTGAGTGACAAGTAACGGCTCGCCCCATATGTGTGAATGAGTACTATCAAGGGCACGGTTCTTGATTCAAAGTGTGGCAGATTTATACTGACCTCAGACTCACACCAGTTATACTGAATATTACAAATAGTCCATTCTAATTACTGTCATAATGGTTGTGTCCTATGTTATAGCTCAGAGAATTCGACATGATCCTGACATTTATGCATTGATGTTTTACAACGTTCTTGCGTTGAATATATAAATGTTTGCAAGCAAATCGTGCAATACACACCGGTCCTTTAGATTGGTGTTGGTATTACACGATCAAGCGTCTTCGTGATACTCCCCGCTTATGAAAAATTACAACCGGTATTACATGTACCAAATAGACAATATATCAGCTGTTAAATTATGTAAATAGAACGTCAAGAGTCGTGGCAAATTCTCTGGACTATAGTTGTTATGTAAATGTTATTAATATTAATTAATATATTTCAGATAGAAGACCACATTGTAAAAAAAAGATTGTCATATTGTTTATATTGTTTTAATCTAAAGCTGTCACATTCTTGGTATGTTTATTATGCACATATAGTTTTTTCCTTTCATTTCAGCTCAATTGAATTCGGTCAAAAACATAAAAATATCCAACATTATTTGTCAGAATACAGATATACGTTCTATGCAGCGGTATGGACTTTATAAACCTGATAGGTATGTGTATCAAGTTGATGTACGTTGACTCTTAGTCTGGCTACCCGACTATATAATATTTTGTAATCAATTATCATTATTTTATTTTCTGTTTTAGCTAGATTTTATTTTGGGCTTGATTAAAATTGAAAACACAGTTATGATAATTGATTGATAAAATATATTATCTAGTCGTGTAGCCAGACTAGATGTTATAGTCCGTCTATACAGAGCATATGTTTAATTAAAGAAGACAACTCATCAGTCTACTACATTTTCATGAAATAATTTCATACAAAAAAAGAGTAGACTGATGAGTTTTCACAAACTTCTCATGTATCTAAAATTCAGATTCTGATTTGACAAAAATTTCAATTCGAGCTGAGATTTCTACTTGAGATACTTCGGGAGATCGGGGACAGAGTCCCTGACCCAATTGTCGTGGATTCGATACCCATGTTGGGCTTGAGCTGGACACGTCATACATTTTAAGGAAATAATTAGCTCATAACCCAAGTAGCAATGTACAAAGCGATTTTGAGGTTTAACTTAAAATCAAACTTAATTCAAATCATGACCAGGTTTACATGCAACTGTCATACTGAGATTATCCTGCCTTTGCTTGTGTATTTGGGTCGTAAGTACAAAATCAATACTTTTAGAAAACAAGTAAAAAACTGTCTGAAAACTTTAAACTTCATTTTGATCAACATGACTACTTCCGTTTTTTCATGAGAATAGGCTCATATGAAGCGCCTTGATATGCAGATACTTACGACCTTCTTATTATAAGCCAGCGATATGTCCTCCATCTATTGTCTTAGTATATTTTCGTTATGTTTTTATGTTTTCTGTGCTCGGCTGGTTAAGTTGAGTGCTGCCTTCCCCGTCCGACTTTCGATTATCATTTCGTAACTTGTACATGTAAGTGGCCGGCGAAAGTAATAATCATTTTGTGTATATTTCAGAGGTTGGAATCGGTTAAGGAGTTGCCGAAGTTTCCGAGGAGTCGATATAAATCTTTGGAGAGAAAGAACGCACAGGCGCTATGGAAATCAAAGTATCGGCAAATAATGTGCAATAACTAAAGTAACAGAAGATAGTCTTTATGTGACTTAAGATTCTAAGGCAAAAGTTGACAATATTAAGTTTTGTATCTATTTGAGAGAAGCTGATTCGAAACCAGGGTACTGTTTCGTCAAAGCACTTACGAAAATCTTAAAGTTACGCTCAAATTTAAATTATTTATAATTCTTTAACATCTGCACATAGGGGGGGGGGGGGGGGTAGGGTTTGTAGGGGTCCAGTTACTGAATCATTATAAGTATTGAAGCTCAATTTACCATACTTTATAATTGTAAAAAAGGTATGAAGAAATTAAATTTGATCGTAATTTTACTATTTCCGTTAGTGCTTTGATACAACAGTACCCTCATCCGACATCGTAATCTTGAAATGGTTTAAAAACTTGTAAACAAGGAGTATGTAACATCGCTCATACATTAATACGTACATATACCAATAGAGTCAGCAATAAAGAAACTCACTACCTCAAAAATGTACCGTTAATTATGTACTGATAAACAATCCGTTCAAGTGTTACATTGGTTTTCAGTTCCGTCTGAGCCATATAAAAACTGAACAATTCTCTGACGGAACTGCTAAGCGGTGTATCAGGATTCATACGGTGTTCCTACACACGTGTTGAATGCGTGGACTTTAAAGGGACTGCCTCACATATTGGTGTATTGCAAAAATAAAATAAAATTGTCAAATATTCGCGTAATTTTGGTGTAGTTGCCTGTATATCCCATAAACAACCACACTGACATCTAAAATAACTTGAGAAACTTTAGCGTTTTGTAGTTATTTAGTATTTTTACATGAAAAATTCTATAGGGTATTAATACCGTATAGAATTAACACTACTATTACTTAAATTGCCTGAAATTTGTTTGCCTTTGGTGAAAATGAATCGGAAAACGAACCAAATACCTCACTGGTGTTTACGCTGTAGTTTGTTGATGTTACAGTTCGATCACGTTTATATTCCATAATTCACAAAGCATGTTGGAAGGAAACTTAGCGCTTTTCTTCAAGAAAGAAAAACTCAGTGGACGATATCCAGAGTGGTTGAATTGCTTGTTTGCACCAAATCTTTCATAAAGCAACCGTCAGTGGTTTTCTAATACATCAATACTTGGTTAGGTTGGAAAATAACGATATACAAAAAATTTAGCCTAATCTGTGAGGCAGCATCTTTAAACCTATAAGAATAGTCATCAGTTTCGATGGCGTCTTTCCACACATATACTTGTACTAGGGGTGTTCAAATATTAATGTTGTTTTTTAATGACTTTATTTTACGAGGTTAACACATTTGCATATCAACACAATCTTCCATGCGGACCTCAACATATAATACATACATTTAACATGATAGTTGCAAACAGAGTACACTTAACAAATGAAATGAAAGTAGGCAAACGTAACAATTGAATGAAAGTAGATAAAACATATTAACTAAGATGAATAATGAAAAGTTTGTATAAACACGACTTTGCTATTAAAATACTCACTATGATACAACGACATAATATAAACAAGTTAAGAGACAATAACATAATATTTACAATGATTATAGAACATACTTATTTTATTGGTAGTGCCAGTCGGGAAACTTTTAACTTTTAAATACATTCTTTTGGATCGTTCGAGAGAGCTAGCAGTTCTTATATAAAAAGGGATCTTTTCCCAAAGTATTGGTCCAGTGTAGCTTAATGACTTTCGAAAGAATTCCTTTTTTGGTTTTGGTTTATGAAGTAATTTTTGACTAGAAGACCTAAGGCCTGATTCTATAACATATTCAAATTTATTTGAGATATATTCAGGACATTTTGGGTTTTTAATCGTGGAAATGTTCTCGTATTGCCTGTTTTCGTGAACATTTCCGCTAAAGAAAATTACAACTTCTGATCACCATATCACAACCAGAATAAACAAATGATGGCATCAACAACAATTAATGTTGAGTATATTTTATCGTGTGTCACTTGGCGTTTGTCAGGAAATTAAAGCTGTACGAATATGAGTGTTTGTCACGGAGACAGAATTAAAGAAAACATGATAAAATAATTTAGGTTTAGAAACAACGAATTTTCCCACTGGTGGGACATGGCTAACAAACGGATTACCTCTACAGATATTGTTTATTGCAACAGATGAATCTCACAGAGAACAAGATAGGACACATACGGATAATTGGGAACAGCCTTTTTCCTTTAGTTATAAGAATGTCGCGTATAATGACCGCTTCGTAAAAAGGTACATTGCCATGCAGGACCTTGCCATTCATGACTTCCTACAAATCTGTGGCTGGTCTGCGTAATGCATCGATTTGGTTTTTTGTTTTATAAAATTTAAGACATGTGAATTTGTACTGAAATGGTCAGATTTTCATGGTATCAAAAACAAGACTTGGCTTTCGATACCTTCATTTATTAATAACATTCATACACAACATTGTGAGACCGACCTCTGTGCAAATCCCATCGAACTTGATCAACTAGTTTAAAAGTTATGCCATGAAGTGTATATCACGGTTTCCATTTAATGAAAACGACAATGTTTTTTTCACGGGGTTCATTTTCTTATTTATGGACGGATTATTAAGTTATTGGTATCAAATTAAAGATGAAGCTCTCCAGTTTCTGATTATTGAAATATATTTAAAATAACAACATTAAGGAAATGTTTCTACTAAACAAAATGCACATCAGTGACTGTCTGGTCAATATTTCGTGTTATGAACCTTTCTAAGATAAATGTATTCCGTGACGAGAATACAAGAGTAAAACATATTTTTTTCTTAAATAAATTTGGGAAGAATATTATTCTTCCCAGATTTATTTAAGAAAAAATATGTTTTACTCTTAATCAATGATACAGTTATCTGAGGTAAAAGATCTTCATTATATATATTCGTACATCATTTTGCAATGCCAACTATTGTTTATTCAATTGACATTAAAGACTTAGTGATAACTTGTTACCTAAAATACTTGATCACAAAGGCGATTCGCCGAGTCACGGAAGATTTCATTCGGTACAATTAAGCACAGGAATTTGAAATTCCATCAATAAAATTTCATAGCCGTCGATCTAATCAAAATCGCTCTATACTTATATATAATACTGAAGGAACGCAACGCACTTTCGTCCTCCAAATGGAATCCCATAGCCAGTGCTAACAAAATCAAATATACAAGTGACCAAGTTAGATCATTTGATGAAGACTATTCACATGTACCTCAAGCAATCGAAAATATTCAATTTCGCCTGATATTACAAGATATATTCCTTATTTCTATTACGAAATAAAAATATCTAGTACATCGTCGGTGCCGTTCTGTGCGTCACCAAACCACGCCCACAGGCAAATATTAAATACTTTTAAGGATAGGGTGGACGAGCAAGATTTGCAATGCAAGTGCTGTCAGGCTTTGATAAATTCGCTTGATTAATGCGTATTTGTTGATTTACTCCAAGGGTGAATATAGTAAAATGTAATGCTATGTTTGTTATGTCCACGAGGAAAGCATTAATCAAGCGAATTTATCAAAGCCTGACAGCACTTGCAAGAAATTGACTGTTCTGTATGTCCGACATTTTCAAACTGATCATTTTACGTTCGTCTCCAACCGCTACACGCTTTCCTCGTGGAAAATCAGTAATATTTACGAACCAAATACATTCCTTAGCTACTCGCTTGGATCGGTGTACATGTTTATCGTGCGCAAATCACGGGCCGATGTGTTAAAATGTCAAAATCAACTGACCGTAAGTGGAAAATACCGGGTTTATCTTACAAAAACTCAGCTTGGGGCGTGGTTTAGTGACGCACAGAATGGCACCGACGATGTACTAGATATTGAACTTTGTGAAGTAAATCACGAATATTTCGCATAAAATCAGGAAAATATATTGATTGTCGACTGGACAAGGTACATATAAGTGTTCATTGTCGAATGAGCTCATTTGACCGCTTGCATTATTTTGCATTTGATAGCACTGGCTACGGGATTCCATTTTGAAAGACGAAAATGTGTTGCGTTCCTTTAGTATTATACACTCGGCAAAACTTAGTACACACGTCGTTTTATCGTTATAACTTTTTTAGTTTTTATTATTTTGTGCATGAAATTTTGTGTACATGGTATTGTCTATCAAAGGACTGGATAAAAAGAGTTTTTTCTTCAAAATTAAATACAGCGGTCATTGGACCATGAAAGGTCAAAAACCGTAAAATGGCCGTGAAATTGACGCGTATTTGCAAAATATTTTGATGTAAGGTAAATTTGAATTTTAGATTTATTGTCAAATTAAAAAAACACAAAATAATTCAATTTTTCAAACAACAACATGGTGTTTTTTACTTTTAAAAATAGTTTTTATTGTTATGGTCAAGGGGAGTTTACCATGTTCCAAATTGCTATTTTTATCAGAAGTTGATATTTTTAAACCTAAATTGTGCTTGTTCCTATCATTGTTTTCTTTATTACTGTGTCTGTGATAGAACTGTACTGTATCAGCGCAGCGGGGCCATAAATTATGTGCATTAGCAACCTGACAATCGCCCGATGAACTAACGGCATTATTGTGTTTTTTTTAGATTCTGCTGTTGTCATCATTAGTTTATCCTGTTTGTGACAATTTAAATCAGATGTTAAAAACATCGATTGTATTGTAACTCTACATATCCAATCTACATAATAAATCATGTTGAAATTATCAGCACGATCATGCATGCATTGACCGAGCTATGGGCAAATAAACAAGTGTGTATTTATAAGTTTTGCCGAGTGTATATACGTAAAGAGCGATTTTGATTAGATCGACTGCTATGATATTTTATTGATTCCTTTTATTAAATTCCTGTGGTACAAGATAAGGTAACTGTTGATAGTAATGATGGAGCTATTGCTCATTTTTAACAAAGAAGTTATGCTTTTGGTATTAATTTCTCATTATCTATTATAGTGCGTTCAAAGTCAAATGATAACGGTTACAAACATAAACTCGCCCGTCAGGTAAACTTGATATTGGTTTGATATCAAATTGTGTGCAAATCTCATTCCATGTATCAAAGGCGCGGTAGTGTAGTGGATAAATCCTCAATTCCTTCAAGTTTCTATTTTACTCTGAGATGTAGGTTCGAACCCCACTTCGGTCAACTTTTTTATTGCATGTATCCATGTTATAAAGTCTAATATTATAATGCTGTCTTAATGAATCGATACTTCAAAGTGATCAAAGTTTCATGTTGTAGTGAAAATATTAAAACCCATTATATGAGTGTTGTACTGCATATAAAAATAAAATAATTGAAATACGACTTTATAAAGAATTAAAACATCACACCAAAATTAATCTACGTAATGCATACCTTACTTCGTGTACGTTATTATATAAGTTACACATAAAAATACTCGTAGGTACTTGTAAAAAGATAAAAAAAAACTTTTAAAATTAAAGTAACTTGGATGGGTGTAGAACCAGTGGCGAGATTGAACAAAATCACTTGTATAATAGCGGCATGCTTACCCACTCGACTAACGAGGCGATGTGAAAACTGGTTTCCAAGTGTTATACTATTGATTGAAAGTATCTATTTTATTATATAAAACATATGCCTCCCCTATTCTTTTGAATGGGACAGTTCCCTCATTAGTATTACTTATTGAACCGACAGTAGAGGTAGTGGCTTCAAGCTCAACACACTTGATCACAGCGAAGATCGAGTAGACAAGGGGAGGTAACTCTATGAAGGATTTTAAAGTTAATATGTTGGATTATTGCCCTTTTACACTTATAATTTTCGGGGACAGATGAGCACGGACCCGTAATATCAAGCATGAAAAAGTCGCGCGTCTCACACTCGTTGCAGTGCTCTTGTTTCACAAAGGGACGGTGTGTCGTACGGATCTTTTACGTCAATATCTCAAAGGTCTATATATCACCGTTTGAGTCTAAAGTAACAAATGACCATATGTCAGGTAAACTTGGCTATTTTGCTACGGTCACAAAGCTCGTACGATATCCGTACGAATTTACCAACTCGTACGAGTCCACAACGTTTGAAATCCTAACGGTATTTTTACATTCGTAGGGTCTGGTCACAGCTCGTACGGACCTCGTACGATTTATAGAGATGCAATCGTACGATATCCGTACGGACATCGTAATATCCTTACGGACACCGTACGGTGCTCGCAAGGAGCCCGGCCGTACATCGCACGGTGCTCGTAGATCTATCAGAGCTCGCAGATAACTCGTACGGTGTCCGTACGGTGACCGCACGGTGTCCGCGCGACAATAATGGATATATTCAGCGAATTTTAATTTACTATTTTAAGACCCTGGTCACATTGATCGTACGAGCTCCGTGCGAGTCGAATTTTAGCAAGTTCGTACGGAGTCCGTACGGACATCGTAAACTCGTAAGGGCATCGTACGGATTTTTGTAACTCGTAGAGGACTCGGGAGCTCGGTGAAAATGTTTCACCGATCTCCGAGTTGTCTACGAGCTCGCAGAGATTTTTTAAGTAGAAAGCTCACAAGGAAGCTGTCCTCACCCATTTTATGTATTATTATATTATGTAATATGATTATAAATTGGTTGATGTTTCATGTCATGTTTATATATGCAAGGAAAAATGCATAATTGGTTCTCGACAGACTCTGAAATTCAGCTAATTTCGCCATAACGTTTTGAATAGTACAATGGGTATATATGTGTCTCATGTGTACCACGCCAAATATATAGTTTTACCAAAATAATTAAATGAATGCAGTAGAAATCCAAGGATATACATATGTAAGTAAGTAAGTAAGTAAGTAAGTAAGTAAGTAAGTAAGTAAGTAAGTAACGTCTTTATTTAACGAGGCTGACACATTCGGTTTCCCGATCTTCCATGTGGACCTCAAAGTAGTATGTAGGTGCATAGACAATGGTTAAATGTGTACTCATAAGTTCTGTGCACGAGAATCACGGAAATAACAATTATCATACACTGAGCGTTTGCGGATCCAAATGGGGTGGGTCTGCGCCCTGGAATTGTGGTGAATTGTGGTCATCTAATACAATGAGAGGAGTACGTCTTGGTGGGAGTCTACTGGGTACCAACTTGGATAAAATATAGCTGGTCGGACCCCTCTCTAGCAAAATAACCCGAATCCATTCTCATACATGTATTGCCGGGTGCCTGGCAGAGTTGGGCCTACAGTTACCATTCGTGAACTAGCTGGCGTCTTACAAAACGACTACATCGGTTATAACCTAACTTTCTCCTGGGTTCGAACTTTCGATCTCCCGCTTCCTATACGGACGCCAAAAGCACCCAGCCACGGTCGCAGGAATATTTCATGGATGAAAGTCTGGTGCGTACCTACCTTGAGAATGGTCGCTGGTCGGATATTACGATGATGATAATACGAGAATACGATGATGACAATACAATAATAGGATTACGATAATACGAGAATACGATAGTATGATGATGATAATACGAGAATACGATAATGATAATACAATGATAAGATAATGATAATACGAGGATACGGTGATGATAATACGAGAATAAGATGATGATAATACGATATGACGACAATGATAATACAATAACAGGATGATGATAATACGAGAATACGATAATGATAATACAATAATAAGATGATGATTTACGAGAATACGATGAGGATAATGCAATGATAAGATAATGGTAATACGAAAATACGATGATGATAATACAGATAATGATAATAAAATACTAAGATAATGATAATACGACAATACGATGATGATAATGCAATAGAACGATGATGATAATTACGAGAAAACGATAATAATAATACGATAGCTCGATGATGATATAACGAGAATACGATTATGGTGACACGATAATACGATAATGGTAATATAAGAATACCATAATGATAATATAAAAATACGATATCGTTTTCATGAATTAATCAATGTTGTGTTTTTGCTGTTGGCAGAGTCTTTCTACCAGAACTTGTATACATGATACAGTTGCAGTATCAACATAATAGCAGTGAATGTTATTGTGTGTACAACAATGCCATAGTGTGTACAACAATGGCATGTGTTATTACATTTACATTCGAAATAAAGATATTAAACGTACGTGTACAAATGTTGTTATGCTCGCACAGTCTGTCTGTCTTCCAAAATTTTAATGTTTCAATATTTCAATATACACCATACTCATAACAATTCATTGTCACAAGTTAATCAGTTGAGATAATGTTCACTGTCTACATCCTAATGGCGTCCCATGCGATGCAAAACCATGGAAATTTACATATCCGTAAGGATATCGTACGATACTCGCACGAGTATTTCGTAGCTCGTGCGATGTCCGCACGAGCCTCGTGCGAGATAATACAGACTTGAAAAATATCTACGAGCTCGTAGACAACTCGGGAGCTCGGTGAAACATTTTCATCAAGTCGCCAAGTCCTCTACGAGTCACGAAAATCCGTACGATGCTCGTACGAATTTCGATATCCGTACGGGCTCCGTACGGACGCCGTGCGAGTTCGCCAAAATCAACTCGTACGGAGCTCGTAAGGAGCTCGTAGGGCAAATGTGACCGTAGCATTAACTGGAAATGAATGGCTTCGATATATAATGGTGAACCGCATTCAATCTATCGAAGTTGCTGTGGTGTAGTGGTTAAAGCACACTTCATACAAGTTGTAATTCAATTTAGAGTTGTACATGACATTGTATCAACGTAGTCTGTCTATACAGACCCTGTGTTTAATTAAAGGAGACAACTCATCAGTTTACTCGTTTTTTATGACATTATTTCCCTTTGCACCCTCAAATATATAATCTAATTTTGTTATATAAATATATCATAATAATTGCATGGTTATTATCTTGTAGATAATAATGAAATAATTAAAAAGATACAAATTAATAGATAAGAATCAATCTGTACAATGTGTACTTTTTTACTTGTATATGTGTTGTATATAGGTGTTGTAGATTGGCCAAAGGCATATGATTTGCCGATTGTACTGATAAATCTTGAAAACTTGAATAAATTACTACGTGTTTCTTTTATCATGTAAGTTACAAATTAAAAAAAAATATGGTAATAAAATGATACAAACTTTAAACAATTATGTAGCTTGGACGTGTGTGTTAAACCGAATATAGCTCGCCCCGAAAGGAATAAACTTCTGAATAAACTTCTGGAATAAACTTCTGGAATAAACTTCTGGAATAAATTTCTGAAATAAACTTCTGGAATAAACTTCTGGAATAAACTTCTGAATAAACTTCTGGAATAAACTTCTGAATAAACTTCTGAATAAACTTCTGAATAAACTTCTGGAATAAACTTCTGAATAAATTTCTGGAATAAACTTCTAGAATAAACTTCTGAATAAACTTCTGAATAAACTATTGGAATAAACTTATGAATAATCTTCTAAATGAACTTCTGTCAAAAGTAAATTCGAATAACAAATTTTGAATTAACTTCTGAATGAACAACTAACTGCCAACTTCATAGACCTTCAGAGACCACGTTTCTTTCACGACTTCCTTAAGATCACAGGATTTACATCACGGGGAATGCAATCCGCATACTTGAGAATGACGAATACCCCCATACATAAACACCCGCTATGAAAGCCAAGCTACAAACATACTCAGTGTAGCAATACCACGTGACTTTTACATCACTAAAGGCTACAAATCCAAGACGACATTTGTCAACATTGGAGTACAAAAATAACAGTAAGTATTTTTTTCTATACCGATTTCTATGAACCATAAGATAGTCTAAATGTAAGCTTTCAACGAAATGTAGAATTCCTATTAGATTCAAAAATGAAAAATAGCCGTAATTTAACTTGTCCGGAACCTATCCATTGGAGTGAAAAAGAAAATTTGGCCACAATTCAGCTTGTAATAGTAGAGCAGTATAACTCTTAGACAGAGTACCATGTATTAACCAGTCCTGTCAATATATCTGGGGCTATATGGTTGAAATGTCTCATTAATTTCATAAGAAAAAAACACGAATTGACTAGATATTAATCAAGTTTCAATGTTTAATTGCATTACACAGGCATCCGTCCCAGGCATAGATAAAACATTATTAGATCTAATTATCATCAATCATACAGCCATATCGCTCGATCAATCAAACATACTGGTATAGCAGATATCACTGGTTATTACGAGGGTCATTCAAAAAATAATTTCATTTTACAAGATAAGTAAACAAATCATTAGTATGCTGTAGCTGTATCTTTATTTGTCTAAATCTCAAAACCATAAAAATCGGCCCGAAGATTAAGCGAGGAACTTGTTGTATGGATTGTACCTATAGTGACCACGGGGCAAGTCCCGACGTCGTTGTTGACGTCATAAAATTTGGTAACTTCACCATTTTTCTAAATGCTCCGCATATACACTTAGTTACAACTCTGCCACTAACCACAGTCTGTATAGTCATATATATTTCTTTATTACCATACGGATTTAATTTATTGATGATAGACAATTATTTCTTCCAAATGTGATGAAATTCCGATGATGAATAGTTAAAAAAACAATGGGATCACTACGTATTTTGAATGACCCTCGTATACCTCACGTGATTCTTTTACTATATATATCGCCTTATGTGACGTCAGATATTCACAATTTGCATTATTAGTTTATTCACGCACGTTAATTAAATGTGCGTGGTTTATTTTACATATGATAATTATTTTTCATTAGCAATCTAGACGTTTAGATTTTCCGAAAGCACACTGCGTGATATGTGACATTCTGAATGATACCCTTGGCGTAAGGATAACATTTTCAACGGTAAGGGGCTTAAAAGTTATAATGGAACCTGAGAATTACTTATACATACTTATATTCAGTGATTAAATATCAAACATACTCGTGAAATGCATTTGTCTAAGTGTTTGCAAATACCATCAAATAAAATTTGTAATTCCTAGCCCTACTGTTAAAACACACAACATTAAAAGAGTCTATCTGAAAGTATGACAACTGATGTCGCTCATGAATATTCTGTGAAAACACTGTAATATCAATGCTCTCAGCGCTTTGATAATTGTGTCGCTAAACTCTGTACAACCAGGGCTATCAGCGCTTTGATTATTCGTTTTATTCGTTTCCTCATGATGACTGGTACAATAATCATAAATCAGTGAAGTAGATAACAACAATTTGTCTTAATGAAAACAATGTTTATAGTACGGCATGGTACTAATTACCAGATCCGCTTTTGTCTGTGTCAGTCTATTTTAGTTTTTGTTGTATTTATTTATCTTATCAAAAGTTTAAATGTTTCATTTACAATTATGCAGATGGTTTGTTGACATGACATGGATGTTTTCCATCAAAATGACTTTGGTTAATTCGGCGCAAATACATAAAAAGCGTACTACAAATAAAAACGTTGACTGAACATGATAGCGGTTTATGTTTCAGTCTCTCGAGGGGACATTAAGGTGCTCTATTGTTCAGTCTAACATCACTAAACTATGTGGTGGAAAAAATACAGACATCAAACCAGTTCTGAATTAATCAACTTTATTGTCGGTACTTGTCATCATAAACTATGTGAAACAACTACGAAAACAATAATACATACAGACACACTCAGGTTCAAGATCTAAATGTTGTCTAACCACATTAAAATGAAACTCTAAGCCTATGTTCGTTTATGTTTGACGAGGCTCAGTTTAATGTGGTTTCCTAATAAAAAATTTAATTTAACAATGATAATAAAACGATGAACCATTGACGCGTTAAAACACATATTTAACACAATGACGATTTGTTTGTTGTTTAAGAAATAAAAATCTGTTCGCGTATTTTGTCGGTGATTAAAACACGGACAGGTTCACCGACAAAATACAAGTTTTTATTTCGATTCTAAATACGATAATATCCCGTACTATATAACTGCACGCATTCCATTTTCACCCATTTGACATTGAACATAATTCCACGCTGAAATTGAGTGGCTATAATAATTAGCTGGCACAATTACCTCCCTCGTTAATGAAAACGATTTTCGTAATTTTCTGAAGGAAATAACACATTTTAATCATTAAAACAATTTTCATAACACGAGTATAGGGTGTCTATTTCATGAAATGTAAAATATAAATAAATTGATTATCAGAAGTTTTTTGAGAAAAAGGCAGTGAAACCAATACCTTATTCACGAAGCTACAAACTAATACACATAATGTACTTTCAAATAATACATAAATAAGAGAAAATACAATGTTTATGAACACAATGTTATGTAATCACGTGACAGACCTGATTAATCGATTTTTTATACGAACGTATTTGTTTTTTATTAGTCCACTAGGCTATCGCAACCACAAAGGTTGCACAAATAACTACAGTATAGTAACAATGTGATTGGGGCGATTGTTTGCGTAAACAGTCAACAATGTTAATGTACTAGTCAATATAATGCCCGCCCGGGGGGCGGCGAGGATACAGGGGGAATAAGACAGACGAATCTTCCCGACGGCGGGAATTAGACGACCTACCGACTGTAAGCATTGTCTCCTCTCAAAAAAATGAAATTGTCTAATTCCCCCTGGGTCGCCTGGCGCCCCCGCCTCTCGGGCGGGCAAAATATTTACAGGTGCATAAATACACATGCTTTGCAGCCAAGTCCCAATAAGGTTTAAATTGGTAGTATTTTCTGTCTACAAAGACTATCGAAAGATCTAGATATTAAATTAGACCAAAAATGGTACAGAAGGGACCATGTCTGATCCCTTCTTTGAGAAATAATGAACCGAAAACGCTTATTTGTATTTGGTCCTCCGTACAAAATACTAAATAGTGTTTACGTTTAAATTGTCCGAAGAATTCCGAAGAACTGGCCCTGTAACTCAAAAACCAACAACAAATACGAAGTTTGTATGCTTGAAATGATAGTATAATAGAATTTCGGGCTTCATATGTAAATTTTAGTACAATGTTTGAACGATAAAAAAAACTTATGACCTATTTTGGGATAACATACATTGTACATGTATTAATCGATAAATACGAAGAGAACATGCGCTATAACTCAATAATAATGTGTACATAAAATGATTTAAAGTAGGGGTGGGCCGATGCATCGAAAAATCGATGCATTGCGATTCCGATTGTCCCGATAGTATGGATCGATAGTAAAAGTCTCGATCCAATAACTATCGCCGATAGTTAGCTCAACTATCGATATTTACGATAGTTTGCTTTTTATAAATAAAGTTTATTATTAATTTAAAACAACTTCCGTTTTCGCATCAAAACAGCCACAATGGACCAATATCGCCTTAATTTTATGTATCTATTTCTGTCAAATTCATTTTAAATCATTTCCACAAATAAAAGATGTGTATGTTGTACAACAAAATGATATCTTACACAGTGCAAAATTGCATTTACAAGTCAATCTCTGGTTTTCAAAGCTTGGCAATAACTATTGCAATAGTATCGCAATAGTTTCCAGCAATACAATAGTATCGCAATAGTACTTTCAGCAATAGCAATAGTATTGCAATAGTCAAAATTGGACTCAATAGTCACCGCTAATTTAAAGGTATTAAATGGAAGCTGATAGTATTTGGGGCTTATTGTGTGAATTTCAGGACAATTGGAAGGATAAACATAACTTATGACAAATGTTGTTATCACCATTGTGAACGTCACTTCATGTAAAGTCAAGACTTGGGTCTATGAAAATTAGACTAACTCGGCTTTAACTCGTGTTTGAACAATCCAATAGTATTTGTGTTTGGTTTTTGAATTATAGGGCCAGTTTGTAAGAACTTGCGCCGGACGCCAGTTCTTTAGTGTAAGATAGTGCAATAGGTGTGATATCCATTCATTGGTTATCAGAAACTGGCGGAAAATTCTCGGTAGTCTCCGGAAAGTGACGGAGAAGCTGTTAAATGCTGTATTTGTAAACAAACCGGGCTAGTTATGCCAATCTTCCAGGAAAGATTATTTCACATACCCGGTATATGACAGTTAGCGCGTGTTCAAATGGCTCATTGTGTTCATTATTTGTCCCTCATCAAATCAGTAACACAGAAATGTGTTTTCTATATGAAGAAAATACGTTGTTCCGGAACCTTAACCTTATTGTGACTTTAAGACTGACATACAAAAAACAGTAGTGCCACATTCGTTTCTGTATGACTTCTGGTTAATGACGATGTACGTGCTTCTGTCCGAGATAGCGATATATCTTGACATTCTAATGGGTGGTTACTTCAATTACATGGTTTTGTATTTTATAAACGTGGTAGGGGCTCAATACTCATAGTTGCCTCGAAAATTTAAATGAGCGAAGGACAATATAATGAAAAATG
Source organism: Spisula solida (assembly GCA_947247005.1). Lineage (NCBI taxonomy): Eukaryota > Metazoa > Mollusca > Bivalvia > Venerida > Mactridae > Spisula > Spisula solida. The sequence goes on along the minus strand of OX365956.1, from coordinate 37,487,624 downwards.
TTGCAGAGTGCAGATACTCTAAAATTCAGATGATCACTTAAAGTTTTCTATGACATTGTAGACTCCCTATGAGAAATATACAATTTAGTGAACGTCTTCGTTGCATGTGTCTATAAGAGACACCATACTACGATTCTAACTAGCACAAAACGCGCCTAATACGATAGCCTATAACGCTGAGACGGCGAGTCAGTTTTTAATGAAATTTCGCAGAATTTTCGAGGAGTCATATATTTATCATTCGTGTAGTGCATGAGTCCTTTGCAAGCCAAACTTTTACGGCAGCATAACAATGTCATTATTTATAGAACGACCCTATTATGACAAGAAATGTTACTATATGTTAAGAAACTTTGACAACATAGGATACAGAAACTGGGTTAGTAAGCTCAGGCTCCATTTATACAGAGTAGGATTTGGGTATCTTTGGGAAAATCAAATGTAGAAAATGTACCTATGTTCCTGAGCATATATACCAGCGTCTGACTGATATAGACGCTCAGTTCACTCGAGGTCTACAAAAAGTACAAACCAAATGTTGGGTTTAAATGTTAGCTAGATATGATAGACAAGTCAACATTTCCTTCGAACTTCATCTTACGAACTGATGATTGAGAATGGGTGGCATATGTGTATTCCTAGAGAGGAACGCTTCTGCATACCCTGTAAATCTTTAGTGGAGTCCGAATTTCATGTTGTTATGATATGCCCTTTGTATATTGATTTGAGAATGAAGTATTTACCAAAAAAGTTTGTTTTGCATTCTAGATTACATTAGTTTGTATGAAAATAGAAGCACTGTATAGATGAACTAACAAATAAATTGGTGGGTTAAAGCCATGCAGTTGTAGTACAGTGTTTCCTCCCGTTACGTCACCTCTCTCAAACGAAATGGGAGAATCGGCGAAATAATGTACCTTTATAGAATTAATAAGATCATAATCTGGCCAGGAGTTAATTAGCAACCTCAATATATTTTATTCATCTTTACTAATTATAACACGCTGCTTGTGTACATCATGTACATATGTTGAAGGTTAAATCATGCTACTTATGCCAGTCCGTTAGAAGTACAACCCCTCTTCGCAACGGCTCCCTCTCTACAAAAACACTCTGTCCGTCTACCACAAATGTCGCTCAAGGGAGGGGCCACTGTATACATGTAACATGCATAACTATGTTATGCCATGTCAATTTTATTGTATCTATATTAGCTTATGTTACTTGTATGTGTGTTTTGGTCGGTAAATCGAATTGCCTGCAATGTAGAGTTGTGCGACGATTGCCTTACAAAAATAGAAGAATTCGGGTCCGGAAAGCGTTTGTGAAATTGAGTTGGCTGAGGTTTTGCAGTATATACTCGTACTAGTAAACAAATGTCAAAATAACGTTATAGTCTTATCTTATGGACAAGGTTATTACAGTATATTTTGGATGATATCTCAGTTTAGACATCGATATGCAAGAAACAGGAACATGTCGAATGCTAGAATAGAAGCAAAATTATCATAAATGTCGGACTGAACTAATTATAAACTCATCTTTATCCTGTCAACATTAAATGTTGTCTTTCATAAATAGCTTGGTCAGCGAATTATTATACAACATAGATAAGGCCAAACTAATTTATGTATAGTATTCCGTAGAATGTTCTTCAATTTGTTTTCAAAAAAAACTTGCGTAAGCATGCCTCTGATTTTGCTTCTGGTGCTGATAATTTCCTACTAATACGATAGTCTAGAGTGGTAGAGTGTGACCTTTGAGTGCGGCCGGTCCGGGACACAGGTAATTGTATCATTAATAAAGAGTAAAAACAAATATTTTTGTACATATACGAATAACATTTATGTTATCTAAGAAAGGTACTTTAATTTGATACCAATATTTTAAAAAATACGTCAATAAATAAGACAATAAACCCCTAGGGCTGTGAGATCACTTTTTTTTGTTTAAAACAGCATTGTCGTTGTATTGAATGCACCTCAATGATTGACTGGACACCGTGATGTACACTTCGACTTCATAGAATAGTTACGTTTAACTAGTTGATCAATTTCGATGGGATTTTGCATGGTGGTAGTTGTAACACTGTTGAGTATGAATGTGACTACTTCATGAAAATATCGAAAGACAATTCTTGTTTTTTATACCATGAAAATCTGACCATTTCAGTACAAATGCACCTTTCTAAGATAACATAAATTTTATAAAAGAAAAGACTATTTATTTTATATGATACAGTTATCTGTGGTCCGGGGTTCCGTAAGACGAAACGATGTAAAAAATATTTGTCAGATTATGCAGTTTCAAACCAGTAGGATATGCTAGTCACGACAAGCAGTGTTTCCTGATTGATTTGGTTTGACTGAAACAAACAACAATAATGCGTGGTCTTTGTTAATTTACGGTCAAAGTCAAACTTAAATGTTAAACGTCATGCGTCATATCAATCATATTCCATTTTGCTGGAAAATTTAATTGTGCGATCGTGTTTCATGTCACCGAATTAAATGTGTACTGTCCGCAATAATGGTTTAACTTGTATTTTAATTTGTACGTTATCATGTGCACATCCGTATATATAACCATTATAAATGCATACCACCTGGAACCGTTGACGGTGTTGGTTTTGTTTAATTGAGTTGATCACTAATTAGACGTGTTACATTTGGATGGTGTTATTTTTTGTGAATTTGTCTTGGGATACATGACATTGAAGGATACCGTACGTATATATATTTTTATTCAACAAAACCGAGTGTGTTTCGTTTTAATAAAGGCACACGTTTAATATTGTGTTTTTTTCAACAAGTTGGAAAATACAGGGTGTTAAAAAAGTTCGTTCCCAATGTTTAAGTTTCAATAGTTTTTTCTGACATCATGCAGATCAATGTAAAATTTTCAGATTAAATTTCAAAGGGTTCAACCATTGGTCTACTCTGTTTGGCATTATATGAAGCTATTAGAGTAAGAAATTGAAATTGTACACTGTATATTTAGCTCAGGTAAAATTAGTATGAATTTCGATTTTGAGAACAAACTTTTTAATGCCCTGTAAATTGAATTTAAATTGTATTGACATACTACGAGGGTCATTCAATATACACGTACATTTTATATGCAATAGCAATAATTCAAACATAGACATAATCATTCAAAGTAACCTTCAGCATATTGAATGACCGACCTCCATCATTTCGATAGACCTTCTATTTGCGTTGCTAGGCAATTGCGCACACACACTCATAACCGCATGACCGCGGCCTACTCACTGCAATGCAAATCAGGATTTCGAATCTCCAGGTAACAGTCGTTTCATTTCTGGTTGGTATGAACGTATATACGTCTCATCTTTAGTTAAAAGTATGGATAAAAGGTTTCGCCCTTCCACAATAAAGCGCTAAAGCAAGCCGGTAACGTGTTGGACGCGACGTTCTATCTGTTCTAACGTCAACATTGTGGACGCTCACCGAGCACAATCCTTGCACATGGTTAACCCGTTCCGCAAAATCGACTTTCTTTTCGCATGTGAATATTCTTATTTTTTTGTTGTTTAGTATGGGACGTTGCATAGATATCCTGCTCTGCACACTGGCATTCTTTGATTGCAATTCTGCTGATCTTATTTTCATTTGATAGTCTCACTACTTCGGAATATGAAGAAGTTTATTTCGAATTCAAAAGGCCACATGGCCCACGAGAACATCAATATACAATACACAATTTATACAATGACACAACAAAATGACACTATTTAGCAACATAAATGCAACAGAGTGAGTGCGTGTACACGCTCAAAGATGTGACAATAGAGTAATAATAAACAAGAGAGAAAGATGGAGTGGTTAGAGAGTGGGATGGCATAACACGGAAGTAATGTGGGTATTGAAAAGACGAAAAACGAAATATGTATAGCAACGTAAGAATGAACTTCGGCGATATTAACTAAAGCTGCATAACAGAAAGAAAAGGTTGAGTGGATAGGGCATACAGAGCAAGAGTGTTAAGCGGAGAAAGATGCATAGTCCGTTTAGAAATGACAATACACGACATGAATATATGAGAGGCATATACATAAAGGCAAATCAACAATCAACATATGTACATTTTTGAGAACATATATATATAAAGCAAACATACACACAGTCGTTATTCATAATAATATAGGTATGTAGCAAATTAATTGCTTCACAAAATGTATTTACATTAAAGGTTTACAAACAACACTGTTCAAATAAGTAAGACCCAGTGACGCATCCAATTTAATTATTTGATGTTGTGAATAATTGAATATGAAAGAGGGCATTTTAACACAAGCCTCTGGTAAGGCAATACTAAATTTGGGAACTTTTGTTTCGACGGCATTCGATTGTTATATTAACTACGTTAGCCTTGTGACATTATCGGGTCGGTGCTGTATTTAGTGACGTCGAAGGAAGACGCGCGCTGATGACGTCATCGACGTAAAAGTCCTTAAAAAATTTAACAACACGAAAACGACTTTCAAGTTAATATGCGAAATTTCGTTTAAATATATTCATAATTGTCGGGTTTTAAAGATAATTCATAGTTTGCATTATATAATGACCCTCGTAAATACATGCATAAATACTAAAAAAAAGTCGATAAAGGACCGTAATAATTTTGTTTGATACAACATGTATATAAACTTTATGTTATGTTATGTATATAGAGGATGTTTGTTTATTTTAATACACGATCGAATTATGTTTCACTAAGTGATGAAAAGCACTATCATTACTAGCGAAATACAATTTGACATTTCCGCGAATTCAACGTATTTGTGATAGAACTGATTAGTGGATGCCGTAGTCTCCTTATGCTGTATCAATAGAATAAGGAATATTTTGAAAAGACAACTAACGGAGGAAAAGGTTTAACATAATCACTTGGAGTTCTTGGCCTCAAATCGGCTAAGAGCTACTCTCACCACACAATTGTTAATTTTGTTCAAACCATATTGCATATACAATTTACAGTGATTTTATCTAGAATTACCTGTATAAAAATTATGTATTACTTAGTGCATTGATTTACACGATTTCAAGAATGGATATTATTCATTTCATTGTATGCACATAAACCAAGTTGATGTTCATTTCTGTCCAAATATAAGTTAACATATCTCGTTATAATTATCAATTAAAACTGCCCTCCGGGCCTTCCATAATGCATGCACTTACCTATTCAGAAATGAAAACGTTTCTGCGGTTAAGACACAATTAATATTCTTGAACTGTCTACTAGCCCACAGGTGCTTGGCATGTGGATATGACCCCATTGATCCCCTCTACAACCAAACATCAAATTAAAGATCTGATATCCACATGCCAAGCACCTATGTAATAGCCCAGAAAAATCTACATCATATGCCTTAAATGCACTAATCTAATTAATGTTTCTGTTTTCAAAAGTTATCTCCCTTTTGTATTGATAACGACCATTTAATTGAATTATTTACCTTTAGTCTATTTCATTATTATCTTGTTCATCTCATTTTAATACAATGGGTACCGAATATCGAATTTTAATCCCCTTATCTAGGTAATTCTTGATTAATCAATCACAAGTTTATGCTTAGTTTAGCTGATAAACTTAAGAAGAGTATATGATTTAAACAAGATCTTAAGATTTGTTTTAATATGCTTTATATTATATTGACATTGAACATTTTATTTCTTGATTTCTCAGAAGTAAGGCATCAACAATGAGGGGCAGTGTTGTAACCGTATTATTGTATGTCACAATAATCATACCTTCTATGGTGAATGGACAAGCGGCAGTATGTAACAGGGCCGTGACGGTCGCCAGTGTAGAATTCACTCGAGGTAATCCGTCATCATGTTACTGTTCATGCATTGCAATTTTGCATCGATCTTAACAAAGCCCTATTATAATTAAGCCCTAAACGGCTATTTTCAATAAGCAATAATTTTGTAACCTATCTGCAGAATGATGCGTTTTGAACACTTCAGTCGAGTCCCAAAGGTGGAAACACCGTTATGTGGTAAAAACGAAATACAGCATCCTGTCAAGGGGAGAGCCGTAACTAAGTTTTAGAACTTGTGGCTCGACCCTTTTACCCATGTATGTATATATCGATATGTATTTATAGATCTATATGTATGTCATTGTTTGGGTAATAAAATATGTTTAAACTAAACTAAGCATCCTGTTGGTTGGTATAGACAATATAAATTGTAAACACAAAATGCATGATTTATAGTTTAAGAGAAGCAACTCATCAGAATATAATACAAGTGCGTTCAAACCTTTTTAGACATATATTGTTATTAAACATTACGTCGTCAATTATTGGTAATTTGTGAAAAACATCCTAATTCCTTGTATTAACTGGATGATCGGAAAAACGTTTTGGGGATGCATTTAACATGCTGGAAAATCACTAAATTTGCTGGTAATTGAACATCATAGAGTTTGATGAATTTACATTATCATGTCAACTGTTGGTGGATTTTAAATATGTTACAAAATTCGGAGTTTTTCAAGACATGAATGAAGTTTCATCACTACAAATATTAAGGTGTTATAGTATTTTTTGACGAATTTACGAATTTACGATTTTATCTAGCTAAATATACATAATGTCCAGTAAACGTAGAATAAGACGAATACCTTCTTTACGCTATTTTCTCTTCAGCTATGATAAGTTAATAACTCTAGACATTCATGCCATCACATCACTTTCGGAGCTTCGGTGTAATTAAAGAGTTGTTCCTGCCGTAATTAAAATGCAATAATAGCACATGCGACAGAGTACTACAAGTTTAGTCTAGTCTGTACTTTTCTTACAAATAAAAATGACAATTAAATGCGTTTCCGGTGTTCATTTCAGTTCAATCTTTTGTATATATTAACTTTTGATGATAATTATATTCTTTAAATCTACACTAATAACAAGCGGTCAGTCGACCATGCATTGTGTATATTATGCATATTTGTTTATTGATAAGTCTAGAGTTATCTCCGGCGAACTATAGCTCAGCCGCTGTCAGTGAAAGGGGTCCGGGATTAATTAATATGGTACCAGTATTTCCCTTGAATCGAGGAATCTAGGTAAAAAAATATTAAATGTCTCCTCAAGTGGCCCATACAGATACGTTTGGTTTGACTGAAATGGTGGTATGTCTTGACAAGTCTGCATTAAACATATGAACTTGAGATTAATTTTATAATGCTATGTGTAATGAAGTGAAACTGGTTCATTTGGATGTCTTTGACATTCTGACCTCAATATGAAAATAAAACCAGGGTAGGTGAATTTGAGCTGAGATTTGTACTTGAGATGCTTTGGGAGATCGGGGCATGTAGTCTAATACGCACTCTGACAATGGACCGACCAACTGCGAGTTTCGGGCAGTCACTCGGCCTAAGCCATATCACATTATTAGCGAATCTATATGGTTACCAAAGCAACGACACCTTACAATAATGTTGATCTTATTTAGGACCAGCAAATGTAAAAACTCGAGACGTGCTGTTGGGTATTGCCCATGGAAATAGACGTACTTCAAAATGTATGTTTCTAGAAGCTGTGATGACGCGTAGCGGACTCAGGTAAAGGCTTATAAGAGTATCAATACTGTCGAGATTGACTTACTTAAAGTACCCTTTATTTGAAGATCCGGTTGGTACGTACAGTGTCTGTCTGTTGGGTGGATAGGCGCTGTCGTCACTTTTGTATGATTTTAAATTGTCTCTGCATTACAGTATTTAAAACATTTTACTTGTTTTTAGTAGTTTTGTTTATTTTTATCAAATGTACGAGCGTACATATTATAGCAGTATATATTTCGGTTATTAGCTACGTTCTGTGGACAACATACCGCCGAGTGAAGGTTATTTGACCTTTTGAGGGTCAATATTTCTCTTCAGTTGGAGCAGATTTTCGTCCAGTTGTATTAACTTGGTACTCATTATTGTTCGTGTGTTTTCGGTTCTGTGTTATATAATTTTCAAGTTCGTTTAAATTAACAAAACATTAAGTACGACGGAAATACATGTCATATGCATGAGTCCGTGTAAAATGTATTAAAAGTATTACACTCGAACACCATACGCTCGGTAGTGGACACATTCATACATATATTATGTCGTTATCATGCTAGTAATTGAGTATTATTTCAATCTTACAACTGGTTCGAAACCCTTCCAAGACATATAATTTCGTATTTAATCTCTATCTTATATATTTTTAAATTAAATTTGTAACTTATATAATAATAATAAGAAAAAGTAATGTATGTCGATTTATTTTTGTGTTATTTTTCATCATTATATGTCATCAGTCTTTATCAAGCGATTCGTATCTTTTTTATCATTTTATCAGTTTTATCTACAATAAAAATACTATACAATTATATAATATTTTCATTTAACATAAGATAAGATAATTTATTTGAATTTCCAGAAGGTCACAGACCCATGTGGACATACATAACATATATACAATAATTATATTGCATAACATTATTAAACAATAGGTAATGAAATATAAAAATGTGATCAAATTAAATATCAGTTCATCACAGTCTCATTATTTCACAAAATCTGGTATTTTTAATGTCCATTTGTTTAAATGTTTGATCGTGTGCATATGATGGTTTTACAAGCACTGTTCAGCTATTCAACACTAAATTGACTACCATCTATCTAAAATTAGAAATATTCCGTTTCATGATGAGTTGAGTTGAGTTGAGTTGACAGACTTGAGCGATATGCATGTGGGTATCCACTATATAAAGCGTATTGCAAAAAGTGCAGTCACGGCTCAATACATGTTTTTGAACAATACTTATAGTCTGCCGATGATAACAATAGCCTTTGTTGACAAATATAAAAGAAAATTCAATGCATTTTCGATGTCCATTTTTTGTCCAATCTTAGTATGCAACATGTCCAAGTTTGATTTCATCAGAACCAATGTTCTAATCGTTAGAGTACTGTTTTATCAAAGCACCAAAGAAAATATTAAAGTTACGCTCAAATTTAAATTCTTTCAATCTATAAAAACTGCAAATTTGTGTCGCATTAGGTTTGTAGTAGTTCATTAACTAAACAGTATCAGTCTTGCAGCTCCATTTACTACATTATATAAGTGTAAACAAATAATAAATCATTTAAATGTGATCGCAGGTTTACGTTTTACGTAAGCGCTTTAATAAAACAGCACACTGTTTGACTTTTAGCGGTGAGTGTGGTGGAATGTTATTTGCAACATGTCCAGCGGTTCCGGCTGGGGCGGGATTTGCGGGAGTCCCCTCCGGCTGCCCTCCAGCAATGCCAGTATGTGATCCCTCATACCCTTATCGTATGCTTGATGGAAGCTGCAATAATTTGGCGAATACTCATTGGGGTCGAGTTAAAAGTCAGCAGTTGAGATTTCTTCCAAACGCTTACGATGATGGTAAGGCACTAACATTCTTTGTACACGGTTGCTTGGTAACTACCAGTTTTATGAGCCTCAGAGAGTAATTACTATAACAAATCTATTAATAGTAACAAAGTCAGTGGGTTTCCTCGTGCGGATCACCTCGGTCTTCATGCATTGTATTAATTTATTTACTGAAGAAAACAGAAATAGTCGACGTTTCAAGGTATGAATTATATTTCAACTGCTGTAAATGGGGTCTACAATCACTTAATTAATATCGTTTTTGTATGAAATACAGGTAGTATGTTTTGGATGTATGCACTATGAATATGGGTGTTTGATCTACGCATGGGAATGCTGGCTCTATAGTTGTTTTTAAAGTAAAGTGTATACCAAACTTATTCAACAACTGTTCCTTTTGTGAATATGTAATAAGATTGATTTTGATTTTGTCATTACAGGGTTAGGATTACCTAGAACCAGGGATTGTAATGGAAACCCTCTACCCAGTGCACGTACAGTTAGCAATATGATACACAGCGCAGGACCTGGCACAGAGTTTGAGCACGACTTGTCACTTCTAATTATGCAAATGGGTCAATTTCTAGTACACGACCTGGTTATCACACACCATCATACAAGTAAGTATTATTTCACTTTTATTATATCAATGTAGCAATACTACAGATCCAAGACGAAATAGTCAAAATTGGAAAACAAAACTAGTATTTTCCACGGTTTCACAAGGTGCTGGACAAAACGGCACAGCTGTTACAAATTGTCTTATATTTCATGGAATACAATTTTCCCCTTAGCGTGGAGTATATTTCATAGAAATCGAAGAAGAAATAAAATACTTATGACTAATTTTGTTTTCCAATGTTTCGTCTTGAACCTGTAGCACCTCAATTCCGTTCAACTGTTTCTTTGTTATTACAATCAGTCAGTCTATCCAGCGATAGACTGACTGACTTGCATGTTCTAAATACAGCAGCCGGTCCATTTAAAATATATTGGACAACTATTTTAGAACATAATTTACACAATTGGCTTCAGTCCATACACAACACTAGGACTGAGTAGCCAGTCCATAAAATGCCATAGGGCACTCAGTGGTGTGTACTATTTCTAAAACCAGAGTAGAGATCCCTCCGCCTAGGAGCTTGTCGAAGGTTCCTTAACGGAAGTTTTTCAGATTCATTCACTAGACGATGTTCCTTAATATACTGTTATATAGTGTTTACACCAAGTGCTTGCAATGTAAACAGCAATTGTATTTCTTGACACATGTTCATGAACTTTCGGATATCTGCTCGGAACATATTTATAAGATATCTGTGAAAATTTGAAGTTAATCATTTGAATACATTTATGCTTTGTGCAAAGTACTGGGACAACCCTCCTATATTATGTTACTCCCAATGAACCAAATGGTACAATTGTCAATTGTCATGGTTGGTAGAATGAACGTACGTTCGTGTTTTTCTGTCAATTGTTGACGACCAGGGCATGTAGGGATTCTTATTGATGAGGAACATCCGGTTGTTTCCTTTTATCCTTACTGCCGTCAATATCAGACGATCTTCAATAAATGTCAGCTAAATGAGCACTCCCCACACATTCTTTTTTCATTCTGCGTGGACTTTGAACTCACGTCTGTGAGGGTCAATCGGTTGTAAGGTTGGAGTCTTATCCACTAAATAATGAATTATTCACTATTATATAGCATGTGAAACAAAACGATTAAACTACTACGAATTCAGGGGTTCCATTTGACCCGGTAGTAGGGGGTTAAATCCTTGAAATTTTCAAAAAGTCACAATGTGACTCTCAAGATTTTGGTATGAAGCGTCATTTTCTTTTAAAATCATGGGTGTTTTGCCTATTAAATAGTAAAATTTAGTCAAGAATATTAAATGACCCTTCAGATTCAGAAGCTAGTGGAACCCATGAATATGATTACAAAGCATGTTTACTTTCTATTGACAGGAGGTAATGGAGATCCTCTGTTGTGTTGTACTGCGGATTTGGGTCAGTAAGTGGCTTTATCATACTAGCGCCTTTGTATTGTATCACGGTATAGATCGTTCTACAGGATATGTACGGGGAACCAGTCGCTTTCCTGCTTTCACTTACATTTCCGCGCGTTCTGTTCAGGGGTTGTATTCGATAATGATCTTACTTGACTTAAGGATAAGGACAACCAATAAAATCACAGCATATTAAACTCTTGGTCAGTAACAAGCGATATGATTGGCTGTCCTTATACGTACTCCGATTAAATAAGATCAATACTGAATACCACTCTTGGTCTGTTTCTTGCAATTTGAGTGGAGAATCTTGTAAAGGTGTCGTTTTGTATAATAACGTAGATACTGTTTACTCGATCTTCCCAACACCAACAAACCGTATGTGAAACGTTTAATAAAGAGATAAGTTTAGTCAGATTAGTCCTATAAGATGCTTTATACGAGGGACGTTCAAAAATAAACAGGACTGGAGCCCTCATGGGTACAGGTTTAAATATTATTCAAATACAATAACATAATATTGAATCGGAATTCAAGTGCGAAGACTCGATATCTGATATATCGAGTAACGTTATCACATCCGTTCATAGTAGTCCATTCTACAACCATGGTAACACACACCCGGTGCAGCATCATTAACTATTGATTGTACCAGCACCAGAATCATACAAATTGTCTGTTTATATGTTTAACCAAATGAGAAATACCTACGCATTCGTAACTTATATTCATAAATTCATTTTGAGAAAATCGACTTAAAGGAGTTTTACCTCTCGATATCACTGAGTAACTTGAGATAGAACAAAATTGCACAGTCAGTTTATTGTTTATCTTTAATGTCACAATGTCACAATGTTCTAAGACTTTTCAATATATAGATCTTGAAAAACGATTTCAAACGATACCAAAAACACTTTATTTTTAAAAACAACGAGTTAGAACATTCTGGAATTGAGGGGACGAATATTTGTACAATTCTGTTGATTTAATGAACGTGTTTGTTTGATTACAGCGAACAATGTAACCCGATAACTATACCAGCGAACGATCCGTTCTTCACTGAAACTTGTATGAACTTCGCAAGATCTGAAGCTACCCTGGATTGTAATGGTAAGTTAAATGTTGTACAATATGCATAACTTGACTTTGGAACGTTGGCTGATAATTGCTGTGTTGGACTAAGTTAATTAAAAAAGTTAAGTTGGCTGTTTTTTAGCACTTAAGCCGTTCAGCCACCCTTTGACATTTTAGCTTCCCCTGGTCATTGAGCTACCTAACGAAACCTACGTTCGAGTCTCCCTAATTTCTCTCCTGGAAAGATCGACCTGCGGTGCCAAGGACTATAGAACATGTACAGACACCGCCCTCACAGCTAGGTACCAATTCACACCTTGGTCGAGTGGATCATGTCGGGTTATATTCTAGCTCAGAGAAATTAAGCAGTGGTCCACACCAGGGCTGAACCCGGGACCTCTCGATCCCGAAGCGCGCGTCCTGCCTCTAGGCCACCGCTCCCCACCTAAGTTCATTTTTGTGTTGTTCTTATGCACCTAAACACCCTACCATTATGCAGAGCGTATATACCAAATAACCCCAGAAACACAGTACGACTCAATACAGATGAATGGTAATTCGAAAAAAAATATTATTTAAAGAATATTCTGTTACAAGGATTATTAGATATTTTGCCTAGAGTATGAAGATAGATAAATCATGATTCAATGGAGTATTGAAGGGGGCGGAGCAAATGTAATTTGTCTTTTGTACTAAGCAAAAAACTAGAAATATGCATTTTTTAATATTCGCTTCGCTGGCTAATTAACTTCCAAGGCATGCTGCTGATATAAACAATCCATTTTTATTCCAGCTCAATTTTCCTACAATTGGGGGCATGTCAATAATTGCGCCCCCTAACGCCCAATCCTGAATCCACCCGGGCATGTCAATACTTACCCCAACCCCCACTCACGCCAAATTCTGAATCCACCCAGTGGTGTGAGTGTGATAACAATGTAAAATGTCCCGTCAGTCACTAAACTATCTAAACACTCACTACCATCTGACCACTGAAAGGTCAAACTATAAAGGTGTACATATAGAATTATTTATTTGTTTGTTTTGCTTTCAGGTGTCCGTCAGGTGATCAACTCCCAGACGTCATGGTTCGATCTCTCTCAGACGTACGGATCAACAGATGCTGAGGCAATGACACTACGAGCACCATTTGGAGGTCAGTAATGGTTCCGTCAAATATGTATACTGGGCGAAACAGAAAAGATATCATTTATATATACCTCTGTATTTTGTATACAATATGACCTATCGGTACAAAAGTTTTATAGTATGTGCATTTGAATATTGTTAAATACCATAGCTGTGACTACACAGTTATGTCAAAACATAGTCGTGTTCGGCTTTCAACACAGTGCAACGTGCACTTCAAAATATAAGATTCAATAGGGTGGCAACTTTTCATTGACGCTGAGTTTATATCATCGCTTCAAAATGTGTACATAATATTTGTTGGTCAAAACATGTTTTCATTTTCAGACCATTGAAAGAATCCGCCTTGCGACAGTCGTGCGATTACTCTTTTTTGGGGACAAATTGATGGGCACTTTCAAAATATATATCTGTACGAAATCTTAATGCCATAAGATGAACGCATGGTCGCAAACCAACTTCGCGACATGTCTACCTTTATACTCGCAGACCGATATTTGGGCAGGCGCACGAAACAATATAGCAATTTCCCCAAAAGTGCTCCAAAATGACCATAGACAAAATCACGACTATCGCAATGCTAGAATCCCCTAGGCTTTATAGTCATGCATGGTTTGATGTCCAACCGAAAGTTTACACATATCATGATAATAAACAATATATAGCATGAACTTCACCTGACCTTCGTAAGTAGCGTCAAGGTCGTAGGTCACTGCGGTATACCGTACACCGGATATTGCACGTTAATTATTATTTTACGACATTGGACTGGAAACAAGCGTAAGTTATGCCACGATATTTTCCAAACGACTGATTCCTTCACGCATCCCAAAATGTTTTAAGCATCTTCTGATATCTATATAGGCACAGAAGGCATCTTACTATAGCATGTATTCGTTTAAGTGCTTGAATTCCTTGAAATGGGCAACTGCTTACTCTCAATATTTTGATAGTAATGCTTAAAATGTGTTTGGAATGATTGTATAACCAAGTTATTGTTTTTGAATTGAGCATTCTTTTTGTGATAAGCTAAACTATGTTTAGTTCATATTTCAGTAGAAATGACGAAAGCGCAAAATGATACTTACTAAAACAGATACATGTACAAGTAACTGTACAAAGTATTGATTTTTACTGTACCGAGTATTGCCGAGTATATCGTCAGTGTGCGGAGTATTGAACAACACTATGACTACATTACTCATTTACTCGCACTATCCAGTGTACCGATGGTATACCACAGTGACGGTGGTTGATTGACAATGGTCGTAATGTTATGATGATTACTTTGCTGAATTTGGATGGGTTGGAATAATAGTATTTGTTTCTTTATCATTAACACACTACAATTGTATGTTAAATTCATTTTCATTTCAGGTAAAATGAACTGTAACATACATTAGATAAATACAGTAATGTATTTGGTTTTTTACAGGACGACTTCGAGAGGTTAATAACAAACTACCCGTTGATTTAACAGACTCAACATGTGTTCTCTCCCGGGATTTAGATCCACCCCACTATTATTGTCCAATAGCAGGTATTTGATTTCGTGCTTACAATTTATATTTGGATAGGACACTGTACTTTAACTTAGAAACATTCTGACACTTATACTCTAGATAAAATGTTTTTATTATCTAGGTTTAATGGCAAGCTTTTGATATTATGTTTGGGTGGACATTTCGAATGTGCCACACCTTTGTCTAGAAATATTTAGGTTTAGATAACTGTTCTGTTAACTACGAAATTTGGATCATTTGCTTCTTTTTGTCGTTGACCAGTTCGTGATTTTCTGAAATTTCCATTATTCTAATCATCATGGAAGGTAACTGCAGCAGTCCGCTATATATTTAAAAGTTGGTAAGGAAATAGCCAATGGAGACTTTCCTGGATTAGTCGGTTTTCTTACAAGGATCCTTTCCATTGTTTCGGACAGTCCTATTCCAAAAAAGATTTCCTTTCAAGATTTGCTATTTTCTCAATATGGTTCAAATATACTGGTATAGTACAAATGGTGGTACTTTGCCTTCGAATACTTTTTATCAAACAATATCATCTTACGTAAGTTATTTGCATTGAATTTATACTATAATATAAGCGAGATCGATTGGCATAACATTTGCTTTCATCTCGCACATAAAGTTTATAAAGGAGTCACTTATGGACATCACTCTTCTTTGTTAGTCTACATACTATTAGTCCAGTCATTCTTGTCCAAAAATGGTCTAACATAGACAAAATTGCAAAAGGTTTGGTTGATAATTTATGTATTTTCAAGTTTTATAATGTCTAAACTGTTACCTGGGAAAATTCCCTTGTGCAGAAAGTTGCGGAAGTACCTACAATTGCGATTTTGTCACTACAGTTTTCACAACTTCGTTCCATGAAAATTTGGATGAAATATTTTATCAATAGTTTAATGTTTTGCACACACGCTTGTTAAAATATCAAACTATCTTGTTGATAAAAGGAGTATTCAAGAAAAATTGTTCAATAAAACATTTATTTCATTTTTTAACAAATAATGTAAAAAATGAAGGGGTAGATTTTACCCACCCAATTAATATGGTAATTCTTGTAAATGTGTTCAGGTGACGGTCGGGTGATCGAACAACCAGGACTTGCATCATTGCATACAATATTTATGCGGGAACACAATCGCCTTGCCGAGGGTTTAGCCATCATTAACCCTCTTTGGGATAACGATCGTTTGTACCAGGAAGCCAGGAAAATCAACATTGGACAATGGCAGCATATCGTGTATGCTGAGTATCTGCCTAAGGTGCTGGGGCATCATGCTATAAAGAAATATAACTTGATTGTTCCGGTGAGTAGTGAATACACTACTTTTGCTTTTTCCTTTGGTATTACACCATCTTCTGAATCAATAATTCGCTGGCTTAGAATTATCAGACTCATGCATATTTGAAAGCTGCATCTCAAAGCGCTTCTAATGAGCCTATTTTGATGAAAATCGGAAGTGGTCAACAAAACTAAAGTTTAAAAAGTTTGTTTTTCCCTAAGTAAAGACTAGTTTTCAGACAGCTTTTTCTTGTTTTCTCAAAATATTGATTTTGTACTTACGACCTTCTAATTCTACGCCAGCGAATTGTCATACACGGCCATCCGTCATTCTCAATAAATGTCAACCTCTAAAATATGAAAAACCATCAACTGTGCACCCCGACCATTGTATTAGGTTTGCTCGAATTGCACTCGTGCATTTAAACAACTGTGTATGCTCGTTGATTCACCGACATAGTTTACCGAAGGTTGTATTTAGTTGCAATACGATTGTAGGTCCCTTGTGTTGGCCAAAATATGAATGGGCATATTTGATTTGTTTACGTAGCACTTGCAGTACTCTGTTTTTTAAACATTGGGAATCTTTCAATTTGAGTTTAGCGATACATACAGTTAGTCATCAATACCACCACACTGTGTATTATGTATTGAAATCTCATTACAGCCTTATGGATATAACGATCACTACAACCCAGCAGTGGATGGTACCATTTCTAACGCATTTGCAGTAGCTGCATTCCGATTCGGACACTCTTTAGTTACTGAAGTCCTTGGTATGTTAGATAACTTAAACCAACTGTCCACGCAACCTCTTGAACGTCACTTCTTTGAACCGGACTGGTATCATGCTGGTAATGGCGCTGGACTGGAACACATACTGAACTGGATAACAAAAACAGGCTGTCCATTTGCAGACAGGTTTGTAACCATCATGTACTAATATAGAATACAATAATTATTCGAATTATAGTAACACTACTCCTGAAGAATAAAGCGGCTTCGTTTATTTAAACTGGCATGGTCCTTGTTTATAATGGGATTGTTTTCTTTCTGGGTTGACCTTGTGATGTGTTGTTGTGACGTCCTTGTGATGTGCATTCACCTTATTTGTGCTGGGTCGTTCTACTGTTACGCTCGACTTGTTCAGACGGGCCATCTAGCTAAGGCATTGTCCTTGTTGAAACTGTGTCCTCCGGCTGGGTCGTTCAGCCGTTTTTATTACTGCAACTAAGTTGATTGATTCAGCTGTATACTTGACTTTCAGCTTTGCAATACTGTTAATTTTATACTTTTTAGGATTTCTGACAGCTTAATCTAGGTATTGAAGCCGTTTTGCTGTTAGAATGGTTGGAACTATTGAAACTGGGTCATTCAGCTAGGGCATTCAGCTTTTTGATTGCTGAAACTAATTTATTCTACTTTTCGACAGATTGGACTTGGGCGGATCTTTTTACTGTTTAGTTGGGCATTCTGTCCTGTATGTGTTTGTTGTTTTCTGTGCCCGGTTGTTTGGCATTGTGTCTTGTATTGTTTTAATGTGTTCTGTGCTGCCTTTCCTGTCTGGCTTAATATTATTATCTTTTTGCACTTGATATTTATATATATTAAGATTTTTCTTTTGTATGTGTTATTGTTGTGTCTTTCTTGCTCTAGCTTTTCCTTGTCGGATGCTGCCTTCCTTGTTCCTTGTCGGGTGCTGCCTTCCTTTTTCTAGCTGTTCCTTGTCGGGTGCTGCCTTCCTTGTTCGATTAGTTACACTTTTACAAATTCGAAGACACAGTAACAATGTTCCAACGTTTGTATTGTTATCGTTGGATTTTAGTACATGACTTACTATACATGTATGTGATACATGGCATCTGGGTGCGCTACGCAAGCTCTTTCCGAATATACGCCTTGCACGCGAGACTTCCTCCGGGTTGCCAATCAGTTCAACTCTAGTTGGATGAGAATAAGTCAAAAACATTTGAGCAAAGTAATGTACGTTTTCATCTGAAATAGTTTGCATTATAAGTTGCACTGAATATGGGTGTAATTCGTCAGCTACATTTTACACACATTATTATATTTCCAGGAAAATACAAGACAGCATACGACAAACACTCTTCCTTGATGATAACGGCAATTCATTCGATTTAGCAACATTGAATATTCATCGGTAAGTCATTGTCAGTTGTATTCATTCTAAGGCCATTCCAAATAAGCGGACTGATTTGGGCGTCTTGTGAAGAAATTATCGAGTTTTATAATTTTATCATATCCTTATGTTTATGATTTTAGCATATCCTTCGCTCGTATTCAATGGGATTTGTAAAGATTGTGTAATATTAAATATTGACTCTAAATTTAAGCTCAGTATTAGTTTTTCATGATTTCACACTAACACGTTTACAGTTACTAGTATTTTAGTAAGTTATTATGATTGCTGAGTTTGTTAGCCATATAATGATGAGGATAGAAGTCAGATGTCGGATCAATTTCAAAATAGATTGAACAGCTATTTTGCGCTGACGTTTTTGAATTCCTTTTTGTAACTTTTCGCTGAGCGCTTTTTTACCAAACAAGCCAAAAATATTATCCCATAAAGCGCTCTATTTTAGAAAAAAAATAAAAAAATAAAGCAGAACTAGGCGAACTTTCCACCATACACAGGAGTTGTTTGGTATAGGTAGGTGACCCTGTTGTACCGGTTAGGTCAATCGACGACTGTATGTTACTGAACACGGCGAAGTCTCTGAATCAATTTTAATCTAAAACAAATTTAATACCATTTTAGAGGGTACCAACTGGCTATTCATGTTACTTATTTTCTACAGGGGAAGAGACCATGGTACTCCAGGATATACAGAATTCCGTAAGTTATGTGGTCTCAGTGAGGTATTCCATTTCGGGCCCGGGCCAGGAGGACTTATAGATCATGACCTGGAAGCTGCCACGCTGCTAGAACAAACATACGCGTAAGTACAACTGGATTAGTACATTTTGCTACACGTATTTCTCGCAAAATATAGATAACCCATGTACACTATATTCTCTCGGAAATTGAAGCAAACCCATGCATATTGTATTCTCTCGCTGTAAGTCAAATAAAATAACCCATGTTTTCTCTCGCAAGTTGATGAATACCTCATGTTCTTCTTGGTGAATGTTGTAGTTCTTCGCATAATGCTTGATAACTAAATAAATAACATCTTCATTTTCTATTAAAATGATTTGTGTGATATTGAATACCATACGTGGCAATTTATATAAATGTTTTTGGTTATAGTGCCAATTCATTGAACCAACTTATATTTTAATTGCGTACCGTCATGGAATAATCGGAATTCATTTATTTCAGTTGCCCTAGAGACATTGACCTGTTCCCTGGTTTATTGTCGGAGCGAAGAACTGGTGGGGCTGTTTTAGGACCGACATGGCAATGTCTGATTGCGTCAGAGTTTTTAAGGCTCAGAGATGGAGACCGGTTCTTCTACGAGAGACGAGACCCACTGCACCCCGAGATAGGATTTACCGAGTGTAATTATTTTATTTTGAAAAATTCCCTTTCATGCTAACGTTCTGTTGGTCGTAACCAAATGACAATTGAATTGTCAGATTTACAGCCTGGTTTAATATTTTAGTCCTTAACATAAAAATGCGTTATGATTAAAGTGTCATGTAAATTGTTTTTGATCGGGATGTTAATCTTCAAATATCAAGTAAGACATTATTTTCGTGTTTTCTTAAAGTTGCTTTGAACATGTGTGTGTTATTATTATCATTTAGTGTATCAATATTTACATACATTGGTGTTTTAATCACCACCGATTGCAAATGTTTCATTGCTGATTTCTATAAGTATGTTTCTAAAACATATAATAGTTATTTATCTTTTCTAATGTAATTATTATAAATACAGTCTGATCCAAAACACCTGTCCCTGTAACAAAATTTAATATCGTTTAAAATAATGGAGGTATTCTTGGTATCAAATGGAAATAGGGGGAAATAAAATTAATACGCACATAGAACATATTATATAGACATTTTGTTCTACATATGATGTAAAATATAACCGAGCTAGAATGAAACTTTTTTCTTGAGCAACATCCATTGTGACACCTTGGGATGTGGCTATTATCAAGGGATTGTTACTTTAAGCCTATTAAGTCTCACTGAGGAATTCCTTATCGACGATGTTCTCACGATATCTTCAGATTCCACCCGATTCATCACGATTCCTTCCTATATCACAATGTTCTCATATCTTTTCCCCGAAGCTTCCCCTAGAACACGATGTACCTGTTGATGAACATCGGGAGAACATGGTCGAGGCAAATGCTCAAAATTGATTAGAGAATAAAATGTTCAGTGTTTCAAGTATATAGGTACTCTGCAAGCTCACCCTCAGACACTGATGTAACCATTACATATAAGCACTGTACCTCAGTGATACTATACAGAGCGTAAAGACACAGCTAGCTCATAACGAATTATCCTACATCAAAAATATAACAAATCGGTCAGGGTGGGGAAGCAGCACTCTTGGTGGAGACTTTAACGCTCAACTTGTAACAAAATCACGACAATTTCCTAACAGAAAATCCAGATTCTTCTCGGAGTTCGTACGTAATAACAGTCTGATATCCCTCCACAATCTTTTTAATTGCAATGCTTATACCTTTGTACCAACCAGAACAAATATCGACCATATACTTGTTGAGACTAATTCCAGCCATCTTTTCTCTAACTATAGTATAGCCGACCCACACGATATCCTCACATCCGACCACCTACCAATAATGGTCACGGTCAACGTTACAGGCAACGGGATAACTCCAACCCTCCGCCCCAGTGCAAATATAAATTGGTCAAAATGCACACCAATACAAATCTATAACTTCAACAAGGAAATAGAAAATCACGTCGCAAAAATGCATCAGACCCATGATATCGAGACGCTCGGCCCCGACATTATAAACTCCGCCATAACAAATTTCATTCGAGAAGCTGAAAAGCACCTCCCTAAGTCAAGATTCAATAAGGCCGCGAAACCGTACTGGTGCTCGGAACTTAAGCACGCGCACGCGCAAGCTAGGCACTTCCGGTCGATATGGAAACAATCTGGGCGACCGAGGGGTTTTGCTCACGAATCGTATACCAATTATAAGGCAGCTAAACGGACATTTAGACGCATACAAAGGCGTTGTATAGACGAACACGAGAATTCCGTTTTTGACCAACTAAACAAGACAGCTGAAACTGATTATAAGTTATTCTGGAAGTTGCTTAAGAGAAACAATGGAAAGAATTTCGACATATGTACCACCATTAATGTAAACGGTCAAAGCTTTCAAGACTCGGAAGTAATAAACGGGTTTTTACAACATTTCAACGGCGTGTTTGGGAGCCACGACGAAGGCGACGAACTATCTCAGTATTACCGCGCGGAATTAGATAACTACATTAGCATGGAACCAAATGCTCAGACGCAGCGCCTAACCCGACCCTTCGAATTCCAAGAACTTAATAAAGTTCTACCTTCCTTGTCACGGAAGAAATCTCCCGGTCACGATCAGCTTGTAAATGAGCATATATTATACGGTGGAGACACAATCAAACTCATGTTGCTTTCACTATTTAACTCTATTTTAACCCACGTCAAGGTGCCTGGAGACTGGCAAACAAGCATTATTATCCCCATATACAAGGGAAAGGGTAAGGTTAAGACAGATCCCTCCAGCTATCGCCCTATCTCCCTTATACCTGCTTTCTGCAAAGTATTTGAAAAAGTTCTTCTTAATCGAGTCAACTTTCATCTGAAAAATTGGGTCTCTACCTTCCCAAATAGGCAACAACAGGGCTTTCAACCCAATCTGAGCTGTTTATCAACGGCCTTCGCAGTACAAGAAACAATTTTATACAATATTGAACGTCATTCTGACGTATATGTTGCCTGTCTCGATCAAAAAGCTGCATTCGACACAGTGCGCTTTGAAGCTCTTTTTCTTAAACTCGGTAGACTGCACTTCACTGGAAACTTCCTAAGACTTATAATATCAACATATACTAACCTTAAAGCTATGGTACGAATTCAAGGTCACACATCAGACATAGTTCACATAAAAAGAGGTGTACGACAAGGTGGTGTATTGTCTACCTTCTTCTACTTGGTATACATAAACGACCTACTAAATGAACTTGAACAAAACAGGAACGGGTCCAAGGTCTTGACCGTAAAAACCGGAAATCCCGCATTTGCTGATGATATTTCGCTTTTATGCCTAACACCCCTACACCTCCAAAAACAGGTCGATATCGTATATAATTACTGTAATCACTGGAATATTGCTATTAATGTTCACAAAAGTAGCGTTACAGTCTTCACTAAGAAACGGTCCCAACCAAGAGTGGGTATTTTGTACGGCAACCAGTTCATTGATCAGACTGACAATTTCGTCCATCTTGGTATTTTGCACTCGTTTAATTTAAAAAACAAAGACAGGATTAATGAGCGTCTACTCAAAGCAAGAAATGCTTTCTTCGCATTATCAGCGCAGGGTGTGCATGTCTGTGGCGTCAACCCACGTATATCCGCAAGTATCTATAATAAAATCATAATTCCGATAGCCCTGTATGGCTCGGAGTTGTGGAACAACATTCTAACCTCAGACTTTACTGCAATATCTCGATTTCAACATTCTGCTGTTAAGCGCATTCAAGGGTTACCAATAGCTACCCGTTCTGATATGGCAGAACCTATGCTAGGTCTGAACCGACTGCCGTCCAAGATAGAATCTCGCAAACTTATGTTCTTACTCAAACTTATGACCCTTCCATCGGGCTCTGTAACAAGAGATATTTTTATTCGAAAACTTGTACTATTTCTAAGTGATCGATCAAAAGTAACTCTTGGATTCATCCCTGACATTTGTAACATTCTGACTAAATATGGCTTACAGTCAATTATTAATACTTTCATAACCACTCCGCAATCTATACCGTCCAAGCAACAGTGGAAACATGCTGTAACGTCTGCAGTACAACGGAATGAAACTCTCTTGTGGGACAATAGAATGTCCCAGGACACTGATTTTACTTTCTTCCGGATTCTTCACCCACAAATAACTCCATCAATAATATATAACGTTTGTAAATTAAAAACTTTTAATTACATCATGTGCGTTATAGCCAGACTATGGACACGAAGAGTTCTACTGGAAAATAATATCTGTGAAATATGTGAATCCATTTATCAGGAAGAACTTGTACATGTGATTAGTGAATGTAACTGTACTGAGACAATCAGATCTCTCTTTTTAGACTCGCTTGTTGAATACATCAGCCGAGACGATATAAATGAAATAACATCACTTGACAGTATTTCGCTCTCACTTAAGCTCTTAGGAGCTCCGTTAGAACCAGTGTTTGATGTTGATACTGAGCACGAATTCCTTAGTTCATCTTATAAGTATGTGAACAACTGTCTGAACATATACTCTGCTTATAGTGTAAACTAAGGCATGTCGGTAATACATGTAAACTGAACGGTCAAATAACTGACCAATAATCTTTTGAGGCATGTAATGCCTATTCATGTACATGTACATTTTGTAATTATTATCATGTTCCAAATTGTATAACCATTTATTACTCTGTTACTTTGTACATATTGTGTTCAATATCCTCTTCACAGAGGGAAATAAAGAATTGAATTGAATTGAATTGAATCACCACCGATTGCAAATGTTTCATTGCTGATTTCTATAAGTATGTTTCTAAAACATATAATAGTTATTTATCTTTTCTAATGTAATTATTATAAATACAGTCTGATCCAAAACACCTGTCCCTGTAACAAAATTTAATATCGTTTAAAATAATGGAGGTATTCTTGGTATCAAATGGAAATAGGGGGAAATAAAATTAATACGCACATAAAACATATTATATAGACATTTTGTTCTACATATGATGTAAAATATAACCGAGCTAGCATGAAACTTTTTTCTTGAGCAACATCCATTGTGACACCTTGGGATGTGGCTATTATCAAGGGATTGTTACTTTAAGCCTAAGTCTCAATGAGGAATTCCTTATCGACGATGTTCTCCCGATATCTTCAGATTCCACCCGATTCATCACGATTCCTTCCTATATCACAATGTTCTCATATCTTTTCCCCGAAGCTTCCCCTAGAACACGATGTACCTGTTGATGAACATCGGGAGAACATGGTCGAGGCAAATGCTCAAAATTGATTAGAGAATAAAATGTTCAGTGTTTCAAGTATATAGGTACTCTGCAAGCTCACCCTCAGACACTGATGTAACCATTACATATAAGCACTGTACCTCAGTGATACTATACAGAGCGTAAAGACACAGCTAGCTCATAACGAATTATCCTACATCAAAAATATAACAAATCGGTCAGGGTGGGGAAGCAGCACTCAGCAGACACAGCATTGCACGAATGACACAAAAAGGAACACACAAAAACGAAAAATCACAGTCCACAAGTACAAGATGTCGATACACCGAGATGTGAATATAAAGCCTAGGTACCACTGAGGAATTCCACATCGGCGATGTTCTCCCGATTTCTTCCTATACCACCCAATCCATTACAATTTCTTCCGATATCTTAAACTGTCGCGTGACTTCCCCGAAGCTTCCCCTAGGAAGATAGCTCATTAATTTCAATCGGGAGTACATCGCCGAGGCAAAAAATGCTCAGTGGGACCTAGTCTTAACGTAGTGAATCTCGTTCTTAATGCTTTCTAATCCATTAATTTTTCTCCAGTTCCTCACCAAATATGTATGCTTTCATTTCAGTTCAATTGAACTCAATCAAGTCTGTGACAATGTCCGATATAATTTGCCGCAATACGGGTATAGGCTTCGTTCAGCTAGATGCGTTTAAACGACCAAAATACAAATCAAAAGGGTATGTATCTAAACACAAGTAGATCTACATTGTATTCGCATATTTTAGCTTCTACATACATGTGCGTTAACGGGCAAAATGACTACACGTACCCCCGCATTCAACACAGATATTTTTAATATTGCTGGTCAGCAGTGTTTTCAGTCATATGGAGATTGCTCAACTTAAATATTTTTACTTAAATTAAGCGTTAGTGCATCACATATTTTCTACTTATTGAAGATTAACCTAAGTTTTCTTATTAGTAAGTGAAGCTCTTAACATACTGCGTTTAAAACCTATTGAAGTAATTGAAGTTGCCTTGTTTAGCTGACACACTTAAGGAATGTTTATGTTTTTAAGAACTATCAAAGTTTTCTTCCTATAAGGAGAGATCACCGTATTCATATGCAAAATGCCCACCGGCAATCTATTGGATGAATGAACAATAAAAACCTGCCATTCACCAATAGCTATTTTAAACTGGTGGTACTAATCCCTTTGTATACAAACATGATCTCTCCTATACTAAAATGCTTTGTGAATACCAGTCCTGTTGTTTCGGTTGAATGCTGCCTTCCCTGTTCTATCTATTATCATTTGTTTACATATTTTAGTGTTTTCTGTTTCAGGCACCCGTGTAACAATAAGTTGAAGAGCTGTCAAAGCCATTGCTTCCAAGGAGTCAACCTAAAACTATGGGCAGATAACAGGAGTTTTTGAGAAGCATCATTTATCAGCATAAACAAATGGGAATTAACAATGTTTTAATACAATCGCAATAACACCATTTTTATGACATGCTTGATAATATTAAAGGTGTTGAATTTAAGATGATCTCAAAAATCTTCATTTTTTAAAGCCACATTAGGCATTAAACGGCTGTTTTCAAAAAGCAATTACTTGGTAACCTATTTGAAGAACCATGGATTTTTAGCACTTTAGTTGAGTCCCAAAGTTGGAAAACACAATTAGATGGAAGAAAACGAAATACAAGCTCCAATAGTGAATTGCAAACAAAAAATGCACAATTTATAATCTAAGGAAAGCATCTCTTGCATAATTAGTATTTTGTCATCCATAAATTGTACTGAAATGTGATTTTGGCATACTATTTCGACAGATATATTTAACCTTCTTTCTTCAATTATTGGTCATTTGTGAAAAATATTCTAATTCCTTGTAATTAGTCTATTTACTGGCTGATCGGAAAAAGGTCTTGGGAGAGATAATGTGGCTTTAATGTTTCCAAATGAATATACGATTTCAAAATGAAGAACATTTTCAAGGCTATGACGAGTGGTGTTATCACTGAAGTTGTATCTCATAAACTATTAAACGTAAGTTACATATTCAGACACATAAAATTATATATATACGAATTGCGGATGTGTTTTTTATATAAATATACCTAATTGTCTCCGCATAATGTTAATTCAGTATGTTCAAGATGTTTAATGAATCATTTTATATAACGGGTCTGAAAGTTGACATAAATTATGTATTACAAACGAAGCGGCCACCGTCAATATGATACAAATGTACTATCATATTGACGGTGGCCGCTTCGTTTGTAATACATAATTCATATAATATACAAACATTGTTCCTAGATTACTTTACTTAATGTGAAACTAGTATTTTAAGCTTTGCTTCTGACTGATATATTATATTATTTCCTTTTACTAAGAAGCGAGTACTCGTACACTGTATAGTTTCGAAGAAAGAAAAAGGGGGAAGATTTGATACCTCCCTGTTTTCTAAAGACTAGGTCCCACTGAGCATTTTTTGCATCGGCGATGTACACCCGACGGAAATTAATGAGCTATCAGGACATCGGGAACAGGTTCCGCTAGGCCTAGGGGAAGTTTCGGGGAAGTCATGAGACAGTTTGTTATATCAAAAGGAATTGTGATGAATCGGGTGGTATCGGAAGAAATCGGGAGAACATCGTCGATGTTGACTTCCTCAGTGGAACCTAGGCTTCAGACAACAAAAAATTATTTCGTTCTTTACGAATGTAAAAAGTCGAAATAAACGCCAGACAAGACGTTCGTCAAATTCATTTTGCTGAGAAATAGAAGTGAGATCGTGTCTTAAGCGGCTGAATTAAGTATGCATTTTCTTTTAATTTCCGCAAGCTTTGTGACGGTTAAAAATGTACGTGTCAGCCACTTAATACTTGCGGTTAAAAAACATTGAAACGTTGACTGTCTCCGCTGAGTTTAATTTATACGAGGGTGTTACATATGTAATTTTATCGGGTCCTTAATTTATGTATCATAGAAAGAATCTTCATTCCTTTGCATTGTATGCATTAATTATTCTTAGTTATGTTTTATGAATGATGTGTATGTCAGCCCTCATTCATTAGCGAAAATGGTACGCAAGTGTACAGGGTGATCCCAAAAACATGTCCCACAAACAATGTGTAATAAAATAATACTGTTTAAATTTTAAAATATTTTTTTTTACCTTTACACGATTAAAGCACATACATGTAAGATTTTGTCAAACAAAACTTTATACCGACTTCCTTAACATTTTCCTGTCGGATTGGTGACTCAACATTGCGGTGTATCTCTCGATGGTCCGTAAAATTCCATACGTTTCTTATCAGAACTGTGACGTTTATACGTACATGTACAAGTCCTACTATTACACATAGAGTCATTATCAAATGAGTAAGCATATCACCGACGCATAGTGTTAGCGTACTAGTATTAGGCAAATATGGATATTTATGTGTTGATTCTGACAGTGACCAGCCTTCAGGTTGGAGTAATCTTTTGTCAAGATAACCTGGCGGAAGTAAGTGCGGTAGATTATTTTGACCTCGTTCAGCGATTGGACGAGTTTGAAAAACGCGAGACAGAACGAGAAAACGAGCGACGTCAATGGAAACAACAGATGGAAGATACGCAGTCTAAGCTCAACGATGTTCTGAATGAAAATAAACAGCTAAAAGGTGATATTGACGAACTAAAAGACAGAATTACTGAAGTTGAAAATAAAAGTGAAGAAATAAAGAAAGAATTGATGAGCATTAAAACGGACAATCGCGAAAGGAAAGAAAACGTCATAAACACAGACAATGAACTCGAATCAAAGATTCATAAAATATTCGGAGGATCGAACAAGCCGACAGAGAATGACAACGACAGTGAAATAAAAGCCAGTCCTATGCGCAATGCAAGAGATGGTAATACGTCAATATTAGATATATCTTATTCGCTGTATATAATATCATCAACATTGAGTGTCCCCTTTTTAATCAATTTCAGCCATATACTAGTATGGTGGACATTTGACCGAACGAATTGAGGTGGCATAAGTGTAACCAGTACTTCTGCAAATAACTCATATTTTGTCCACATGTGTCTCATATAATATCCATAGCCCTCAATTATATAAATCGATAGAAACTGGGATTCGAGTCGATGAAATGCAGGACGGAAGCTTGGCTGTATGAAGTCTTTGTATCCGTCAGTGTATGAGTTTAACAAGGAGCATACGTATAAGGTTATAACCTGTCCAGGCTCTAGTACATGATATGTGTAAACACAGAAATCACACAGTAATCACTATGCATAGTAGCTCAATCTCCCATAGTTCACTAAACCAGAATTCCTCACGTTTATACATTATCCGGGGAAGATTGTATTTTTTACGAGTTAGAAATATCTTATGTTTACGTAATAATTGAATAATTAAAGCCACACTAGGCCTTAAACGGCTATTTTCAAAAAGCAAGAACTTGATAACCCATTTGAAGAGTCATGGATTTTGAGCACTATAGTTGAGTCCCAATGGTGGAAGCACATATGATGGAAGAAAACGAAATGCAACTTCCACCAACCACCAGTTGGTTTGTTAACAAAATAATGGATTGCAAAAATAAAATTGCGCAATTTGTAATCAAAGGGAAGCAACTATTTCAAAATTAGTAATTTGTCATCCATACATTATTCTGTCGTCAATTTTGTTCATTTGTGAAAAATATCCTAATTCCTTATAATAAGTCTAAACTGGATGTTGGGGAAAAATGTCTTGGAAGAGATCATTTAGAGGTTAAGTGGCATTAACGAATATACAATGTACCTCGAATTTCGTATATCTAAGATATACGTGTTACTTCAAGACGAATGCTCATGTTAAGATATATTCCTATCATTTACTATCACCACCAATTCATCCTCGGTCATAGAGTCACCTTCTCAGATCGGTTCATCGTAACATGATTGGCT
The DNA here is from genome assembly GCA_947247005.1 of Spisula solida. Classification (NCBI taxonomy): domain Eukaryota; kingdom Metazoa; phylum Mollusca; class Bivalvia; order Venerida; family Mactridae; genus Spisula; species Spisula solida. The sequence continues at coordinate 37,457,991 of OX365956.1, read as the reverse complement.
TCTGTTCAACTCGTGTTAACTAACGTCGCTGATGTGTGTTAAGGTTCCCCCGCCTCATCAAGACCGATCGACCTCTCATACCTATTTATAAAAGGACTACAATTCTTGGAAGCTTCATTTGACACTTTACATCGGTGTCTAATATAGTTTAATTTCTACCCCACAGAATCCGATGTTCACAGAATCAGAAGAGCTGACAACGAGGTTGAAGTAGCCTTTTACGTCTCATTGACCAACCATTTGCAACACGCTGGTGCCAACCAAAACATTGCCTTTGACAACATCATCACTAACGAGGGAAATGCATACAACAACCATGCTGGTGATTTCCGTGCTCCTGTTTCTGGAATGTATGTATTCTCTACTTCACTTATGGCATATGGGTCACACACCACACATTACTATTTTGCAAGAAATGGGGCTAATGTCGGCAAGTTATACGTCCGTGGAAGTGAATCTCCAAACATGTCGTCCGCAAAGACCATAGTACTACGTCTAAATGCAGGAGACGATGTAGCAGTAAGAAATGTTGATCCTGATGAAAGTTTGAACGGATATTCCTACTGCTCGTTCTCCGGATTTCTGCTGCAACAAGACTACAACGATCCTGCTGGAACTATAGTCGGTTGAATGCAAGTTTCATCATCCTATTAAATAAACCAGTAAAATGTTCAAAAAATAATTTTCGGATTTTTTCGTTTGTGTTGATCGTCAAGTGTTGTGCAAGCCAGTATCCTGTAAATCAAATAGGGGCTGGTTTAGCAGATACCATTTGGCTCAAATCCCGGTATGTAGAATATGGCAGTTATGAAGACAACGCAGTTTCGAAATGGTACGTGTGATAAAATATAAAACTGTTAACTTCGATGGTTATGGCATAGACTGTAGATGGCGCAAACATATTGTATGTTTGGTCCATGTGGTCCATTAATCAATGTATTTCAATGTCCTATAAAAAAGATTAATGGCCATTTTTAAGGTACGATACTGTCGTATGTACAAATCATAGTACATGTATGTGTTTTTATCACATGAACTTTTCCAGCGGGTCTGATTGGTTTTTAATTCCGGTATCATTGTATTGTATTGGGAAGAGTCATGTCATTAAATATCTAAAGAAAAAAATCACAAACATTTAGATAAGAGTTCGGTGCATAACACCGACGATATAGTAATCTCCTTATTCAGTGGCAAAAAGATAATAGAAAATCGGACAGGGAAGCCAGCACTCGACTTAACCAGCAGAAATTCAGATGTTTCCAAGGAAATACTACAGAAAATCACACGAAAAAGAGTTGTGTTTTGTTTTGAAAAAGATACTCCAATAATAGAATTCATATAATACATGTATATGTTGTTAGAGACATGTCAATATACGATAATGTACATAATAGCTACTCGATGTTGTGACCAAAACTTCTTACAAGTTATGAAAATTATGTATTTATTACATAATGTGTTAAAGAAAATGTGAAGCGCGTCTGACAAGAACATAGGAACAATATGCCCTTCCCAAAAACGCATCACAAAGTCCATTTAAAATAATTAACTTCGTTTAACCAAAGTGAACGAGTCGACTTTCGCAAGCAGAGTGACAAGCATTTTGTATATTTTCTTTTATTTATCCATGTCACCGGAAATCCTTATGGACGAGGCCCCCAGAAGAGGTAAGTCACTTTAGTTCCTGGTCATGATACAGAAGATACCCCAGTTCCAGAAGCATCCGTGGTTCTTTTTACGTGCCGATGTAAAGCATTATACACGGGAACTCGCTTAACATCTCGTCCGAAAGACTGTTAGTAATTTTAGTTATGTTGGGTGGGAAACACTGAAAAGCATTTCTAGTTTTGACCAACTGGAGGAGGGATCGAACCCATACCCTTCGGAATAGTAGTCAGTACCTCTTACCATTAGACCACTTGTCCACTGACAAGCACAATGCCCGCTGTCGTATTCATACTGTACCAAAACTCATTCGGTTCGACACACACTTTAATTTTCTATTGAACTCAATGAAACATTCGCCACCTCGCGGGTTCAGAATGTAAACTCACGGAAATAACCGATACGTACCGACGTACTTTTAACCAATGGTTTAGGCTATGTAGGCGATCTCTCGCAACTTTACCAATAAATATAATAACTATGCAGTGTATAAATCGATTATTGAGGTCGGTCACTTGTTTACATAACATTTTGTACATAAACTTTGAAATCGCTCTAACTAATGTATTTTTGGGAGGCGTTTAAGCCTCTCATTACTACCATTGCCCATTTCTTAATACAAAATTAACCGCCTTTAGGCTGCTATGTGAATCCGCATTTAAATAGTTCCAGAAACTGTCAACATTCCCAATACTGCTACACATGTTTCTCCAAATTTTAACTGATTTAAGCCAATCAGCAACATTTGTTAATTCTAAGATAAAAAATTATTGTGAAACTGTTCGTTAAATCGATATTTTTGCAAAAAAATCACTACATCGGCCGATACCGAACTTGTTTAATAATACGAAAATGACGTGTTCATCAAATGTCCCGGCTGTAAAGCTATTTTTAGAAACTTCAGACTACGGTCAAGTGATGGTTTTATCAATGAATCGTATACGGTCTGCAAAGTACTGTTACGCAATCATATAGTGTCGCTGTACTAGCTAGCCGCTTCCTATAGACTGTCTCACGCTGTGAGGGAAGTGATTACAAGAGGTTACTGTAGAATCTGATAAATAGGCGCGTAGTATTATTTTAAAGCCACTTAGATATACGCATTCAATACACGTATTATATATAAATTAATATGCACCTTTAAACAATTATTTAGATACCCAACATGCCTATATAGTCACATATGCCTATTTTGACATTCAAGACAAGATCGGCAGTAAGAAAACGAACATTAAACGTGTAAGGTCGGTTTAAGCTTTAGTAGCAGCAACCAGATCGCCTCCCACCAATACTCTCAGTGCTTTGATTTAATATATATTTTGTGTATTAGTATGCGGCTTTATCAATAAGGTATTATATGGTTTGCACTGCCATTTTCTCCAATCAAAATGTTTAAAAAAATTAAAAATACAATGTTATCTGGGGCGGATCCAGGATTTGGTGTTAGGGGGGGGGGCGTACATTCATGTATTGATATCCCCCTCAAGAGATGTGTGAGCGAAGGTATCTCTGTGAAGCACTCCACACAATTTCGTTCTTTATCTTATAATATTAATTGATAAAGTTAATGTTAGAGCAAGGCCGTGCGTATCATACCCTGCGAACTTCAGGGCTTCATTTTGTTTAAGTGGAAATGGGATCCAGGGACTATGAGATCAAGTGGCTTTCTGCCTCGTGACTTTTTAAATAGAACCACAGAATTCGTCAGCTGCATACTGAGATATCATTTTTTTAATGAAAAGGGCGGGTTTACTAGAAAATCAAGCCAACTGTATTAATATTTTATGACTTGTCGGACATTTTTAATCTGCAAGAATCTCGGCATTTCTTGTAGCCGATGTTTGGCACGATGCTTCCAATGAGTCCCATATCTAGTGTTTTGCATACAGCAATAAGTTCACTTTAAATTCGCTAAATTGATAATTGATCTACTGACGCGAGCGTAGCGAGCGAAAAAAATTACATATCAATATTGTTCTTACATCCAAAATATGGTAAATTACCTAGGGCTCCGGCGATTTTAGGGGTGGGGGCGCCGGGTGCGCCCCTCTAAATCCGCTAGTGGACCTGATTAAACGGGCTTTACTTACAATTACAGTAGACAATAAACCCACATGACCTACCTAATGTGCTTAATTAATAAAAATACAACCAATAACCGATACATACCGAATTGTGTTGACTTTGATGGAAATGGTGTAAAGTTAGCGAAGGGGTACACCTCCCGATATCTTAATAAAGGATAGGGTCCAAATCCCTATACGTTACATTTGTCACAACCGCTGCCGTTATCTCAGTAATTTAAATAAATGTTAGTTGTCAATTGAAGAGCGAGGTTAAGACGTAATATAAGCTATAGGTCATATCAGCAAATAGCGTACATAGTAGTTTATTTCAAAATCCAAAAAGGTCGTAGACCTATGAGGACAACATATACATGTATGTACATGTAAGTGAAATCGCCCGCCTGCCTAGTGATAGAGCATTGCGATGTACCATCCGAAGACAGGTCTACGGAATTCCGTTAGGGCCTACACCTCTGAATATCTATCTTTAGCACGAACATACACAATGACGATGTAGGATACGAAGGTACAATGACGATGAAACGCGAGAATATTTACGATGACGAAAGTACGAAAACGCAAAAATACGATGACGAAAATACAAAACTACACGTACGATGAAACGCGAAAGTGTGTAAAGAAACACTCCCGTTTGCGTCACAGTATGCATACGTAAACTAGTATTCATTATCATATTTCATCATACTAGTTTCGTGTTTTCGTCATCATTAGTTCGTTGTTTCGTGATTTCAAGTTACATACAGACACTTTGAAGGCAATGACCGTAATGGAATACCATAATGATAGGACTATAGGATCCCATGTCTTTTATCTGATATGTTATACAAATTTATGTACATTGTACATGTATACGCAAATTAGTGCGTTCAACCAATACACATAGAAACACAAAAAACGTGTACATTATTCGGTGACCATAGACACTTCAACATGCGATAACTTTTTAACCGTTAACGATAAAGACCTCATTTAAATTGCAATGACATGCATTTGAAAACATCTTTCCATCGACATATAACATGTTATAGTTTAATTGAATGAAAAAAATGACCTGTACTTGCTAACATTAACACTTTCCCTGCCAACTTCGATTTTAGTCGAAAATGCGCATGGTATGATTTAACTGCTTTAATTACATTATTAAAGGGTGGAAACTCAAATTGATCACCACAGAAGTGTTCCATAATGACCTTATAGGATTCCGTATTTAATTTTTATCTGATAATTATGTTACACGAAGTTATTGTATACAGTACGCAAACCAGTACGTCCAACCAATTTACATAGAAACATACGAAAACGTGTACAGTAACGATATCTTTTGTGAGAGAGTTCGGAAAATATGAAGATTTATGTGTTGATTCTGGTAGTCACCAGTCTTCAAGTTGGAATAATTTTCTGTCTTGATAATAATGCGGAAATAAAAACGGATGGCTTTGCTGACGTCCTTCATCACATGGAAGAGTTAGAAAAACGCGACATAGAACGAGAAAACGAGCGACATCAATGGAAACAATTGATTGACGATATGCTATCAAAAGTTTCGGATGTCTTACATGAAAATAAACAACTAAAAGGTGACCTGAACGAACTAAAGGAGAAAGTTATTACTATAGAAAATGAACGCGAAGAACTAAAACAGGAACTGATTAACATTAAAACAGCTAGTCATGAAAACGAAGGACCCGCCATTATCACAGGCAGTGAACTCGAATCAAATATTCACCAAATTCTCGGAGGATTAGACAAACCGACCAGGAGTGACAATGAGAGGCATATGAAAGCCAGTCGTAAGCGCAATGCGAGAGATGGTAAATACATGTATATATAATGAGATTTATTTTTCTTGCTCGTGTACTGGGGCGGTTTTCAATATTGATATTATTTAATTGTGGAATAAAAATAGCCAATCATATCGCCTGTTACTGACAAATAGATAAACAGGGTGTGATCTGATTGGTTGTCATTATTCTTAAGTGAAGTAAGATCAATACTGAATACCACAAGGAGTGGTTTAACGTTGATTAGTCATTATCAGTTTTGCTGGAATGTAGTTATAACAAATACTTTCACGAGCAACTGACGCCCATTCCACATTTATTTGTGAGGACCGTAGATACATAACAGAAGAAAGTAACCAACCCATAATGGAATCTAACTTTGGTCGTCAGTCGTATACAGCCTCTTTGCTCTTGATATTGTTGTAGTTAGGATTTAACAAGATATGGCCAACTGTCCTAATTGGTGTTTAACGGATGCATTTGTTTTAACTAAAACATTCAGTGTACGGTATTTATAAATGTTCTGTTTTCATATGGCTCTGACGCAACTGAAGACCGATGTAACGCTCTGACGGAACTCAAATGTCATGTATCTTGAGTTCCGCCAGAGCGTTACATCGGTTTTCAGTTCCGTCAGAGTCATGAAACAGAACAATTATCTGACGGAACTTGGAAACGGTGTATCGGGATACATACCGTGCCAATACGTACATTGCCAAATATACTGCAGTACTTGAGTAGTTAGTGCTCATAACAATGTATATCATTAGGGATAATGAATACGTTTCGGATTTCCCGTTTTGCTCCAAAGTATACGCATGTCCTTCCCACGCGATTTGTCGTGTTAATATAAATTCATTTCAATACGAACTACATGTATCATTTAATTACTAAATAAAACATTATACTTATTTCACTTAAGTGTTTATTGTTTACTTCACAGCACCAGAGGGACAAAGATTCCGTAGGGCAGAAAGTGAGATGGGTGTAGCATTTTACGTTTCTTTATCAAGTCATCTACACCACATTGGCGCTAACCAAACCATTGCCTTCGACGATATCATTACAAACGTCGGAAACGCCTACAACAACCATGCTGGTGATTTCCGTGCTCCTGTGTCTGGAACATACGTATTCTCTACATCGCTTGTGGCTTATGGGACACAAACAACTGACCATTACTTCGCAAGAAACGGAGCGAACGTTGGAGATTTATACGTAAGCGGACAGGCATCTCCGAATTCCGGGACATCATTGACTATTGTACTTCGACTAAATGCTGGTGACGATGTGGCCGTGAGAAATATTGGTCCTGATAAGTCGTTGCATACATATAGCTCCTTCTCCGGCTTTCTGTTGCAGGAAGACTTCACCATTGCTGCTGGAAATATAGTCGGTTAACGAGACATTAGAGCTAGATGTTGTGTCATCCATTTGAAAATGAATCAATTAAAAATTGCAGTATCCGATATCGTTTCTTCTGTCTTTTAGTTTGGTAGCTATACATAGACATAATGAAAGTCTGTATTTAAGCATAACCCAGCGTTCCTCAACGTTATTTGCTTGAATTATAGGTACAAAGTCGTGATGTTTAAATACGCTGTGTGATCATCTCAACACGTTATGTGTAGGAATCGTGCTATGTGGTCCGGGTGTATCTGCTTAATCTGGCAGTCCATGATAGGGTATGTCTGATATGTTGGATATCATTTATTTGAGAAAGTCCTTGTTAGATTATATGGTCCGGTCGGATTTCTAAATTTCGGGAAAATCCGTGTTAGGCTATTGGTTGGATCTCATTAATTTGGGTAAGTGTTATACTATATTGTTCGGGTGAATCTTCTGAATTTTTCTTTGATTGGTGAAACGAAACGTTTTGACCAGCTACATGTGAAAATGTCGCAGCTTCGGCAAAACAGCAACATTAGCCTGCACTAAATATGTAAAGTAGAATACCGAGCATGCATTGTCACAAGAAGTACAGTTCGTTTTATGTTTTCTGTGCTCGGCTGGTTAAGTTGAGTGCTGCCTTCCCTGTCTGACTTAATATTATCTCTTTCCCAAAACCTTTGCACAAGAACATGCACACATATTACAACTTTACTGTATTAATGTAAGATTTTTATTTTGTATAATAAGATTTCACTATAAAAGAAGGTACTATTAACGAAGTAAAAGACGGAGTTACCGAAACTGACAATAAGAATGAAGAGAAAAGAAATGACTAACATTAAAATAACAAATCATGAATACAAGAAAATGAAATAAGCGTCATAAACCAAGACAATGAACTCGAATCAAATATTCACAATAGAGGATTGACGAAGCTGACTGAGAGAGTGCCAATGAGAATCATAACAAAAGCAAGTCATGTGCGCAAGGCACGAGATGGTAATAGTTATTTTCAGATAAATGGTACTTTCCTGTGTAAAATAATACTTTTGAGTACCGATAGCGTTTTATGAAGGTCTCATCTAAGTTCAGTAAAAGCTCTCAAAATTAAGACCACGATTTCAGATCAATGTTCATTACAAACGTAGTTTATTCTTTATTTAACCAACTTCATAATGAGACAGATCAGTTTTCAAGGGTCCCAAGGGTGATCGTATTATTGAGGTTTTACTCACTAACAACGAATAGTTTTGTTCCTGATTTACTACCACGAGTTGACATCTGTCGTGTACGGTCAATGTGTAAAGGTCTGTGATAATGCGGTGTCAACCGTGAGTATATGCCTTATCTGTCCTGGATTTCAGGAGTAAAAATAAATATTCAAACGTTTTCTGTGGTTGCAAGATCGACCGATGTACGCCAAATAAATCTTTGGTGGAGTTCAACAAAGCTGTATAATCATGTGGTATCTTCTGTTTGTGCTTGTTGGTGTCGGCGCCAACATTGCGCTCGGTATTGATCGCGAACCTTATGCAGCGGATCCCAGTGAAATCGACTTAGTAAACTTGGTCCGTCGCTTGGAAGAATTTGAACGGCATGATAGTGATAGAGAAAATGAACGTAAATTGTGGAAAGAAAAACTGGATGATATGCAGATAGAGTTTGCCGTTATTCAAGCTGAAAATAAACAAATGAAAGATGACATTGTTACGCTTAAGGATATAATCGGTAACATTGAACGTGAAAACAAGCACTTAAAAGACATACTTCTAAACATTGAAACAGACAACTTAATACGTGATCAACTTGATACAGTGTTCGGGAACAATGGTACACGACGCATGAACCAAACTCCGACATCGAAATTACTGAAAAGGAGTGAAAGCGTGCGTCGAAACGTTGATTTCCTTTCTGCGACAAACAGCAAATCGAACAGACGGATAAGACGTGGTAAACTTATTTGTATAATAATAATTATTATAATATAATAATAATGATATTAACACTTTGTTTTAATCAATGCTAAACAAGTGCATAAGAAACTTTGTTAGTAACATTACATATTTATTTTATTTCTTTTGATTTAGTGACTCGGATTACAATATTGCTACGCTGCGCAAACAGTGGGGTGTACCATAATATATATTCTCACAAACAAGTGACATGTTCATTTTTATAAGAAACTGTCGGTCAAAAGAATCATCTGCAATGAACTGCTTTAAGTGTTTTGTCGGTTCACGCTTTGAAAATGAATGCACCAGGGCATCGTTTGCTATATAGGCAAATAGAAGCATGCTGTTCTTACAACATAGTGCGGAGCAGTGCCATAGAGAAAGGAGTGTGCGCTTTGGGATCAAGAGATTCCAGGTTCGATCCCCGTCTGCGCCACTGCTTAATTTCTCTGAGCAAGAATAACCCATAATGCTTCACTCGACCATGATGTGAATTGGTACCTGAGAGGGTGGTGTCTGTACACGTTTTCCTGGGCGCACATTAACCAGGAGAGAAGTGCTTTCCCCAGGTAGACTCGAACGCATGTTTCCTTAGGAAGTCAAATGACCAGGGGAAGTTAAAATGCCAAAGGGTGGCTGAACGACTGAATTGCGGAAAGCGGCCCTCGAAGAAAAACTTGTATCTTCTTTATAAGCTTGTATCCAAGCATTAAACGTGCTGTTCTCATATATTTCAGCTGGAATTGTTCACCGTCAACAGCGTTTAGAGAACGAGCGTGGTGTTGCATTCTACGCAGTGCTCACGAACCATCTCAAACACGTTGGTGCTGGACAAAGTATCGTGTTCGATTCTACAATAACGAACGTGGGCAACGCATACAACGTTCTTGCTGGTGATTTTCGCGCCCCGGTTGATGGTACGTACTCGTTCTCCGCCACATTGAGAGCTCATGGAACCAATGCTACCCATTACTACATAAATAGAAACAGTACGACGGTTGGTAAACTGGCAGTGATGGGAAACCACGCCCCGTATTCGTCATCGTCCATGACAGTTGTCCTGAAGTTGATTAAAGGTGACAGTGTGTCAGTTCATAATGTTGATTCTGATGAAACTCTAAATGGAAATTTGTACAGCGTATTCTCAGGATTCCTATTACAAGAAGATTATTCCTCTATAAGTACTGCAGGGACAATCATCGGATAAACCTTTAAGTGACAGATCTATAAACGTAAAGCCCCAATATTTCTCAAAACTTTTTTCAAACTATCCAAGGAATTAAATACAAGGAATTAGGATGTTGTTCACAAATGACGAATAATTGACTACAAAATGTTAACTGAACATGTCGAAATAGTATGCCAAAAGTCACATTTAAGTAAAATGTATTGAAGATGCAGGTGTTGCTTCCCTTCGAGTAAAAAATCTGCTTTTATTGTTTACAATACGTTATTTTGGAGGATGTATTTCGCTTTCTACTATTTTATCAAGTTTTCCACCCTTGAGACTCAATTAAAGTGCTCAAAATACATCATTCTGCAGATAGGTTACCAAGTTAAAAAAAAGCTTTTTGATATTAGCCGTTTAGGACTTAATGGGGCTTTAATTGAACACATCGATAGTCTTTTAATGACATTTTCAGTTAACGTTTTAGCTATTAACTGAAGAAACTATTGAAATAATTGGATGTGATAATGTATAACTGTTTTTAATGGAACAGTAGATCTTGCTATTCTTGTTTGCACTTACTTCTTAAACATTATTATTTAGTTCTTAAACAGCAGATTTACTATGTCCCGAGTCCATTAAGTGAAACAGATACCTAAAGTTTTATGAAACAACAGTTTGAGTTATGTTTATTTGAATCAAACTGTATGGTGTGGGTATGTTGGTGAAACAATACCTTGCATGGTGACCAGTCCCTGCGGTATTTATATGGTACAACATAATGCCGTCCCTCGCACCGACATGTGTGTAGCCAGTGTCCTTGGTGAATACGGAGTTTAATCTCACCTGAGCACGTATATACTAAACAACAAAAACATATACATAGGGAAGCTTAGGTTTCTATTCACACCACATGTTTTAACGTTTCGTTATCAAAAAGGATCGTCACAAACCAGGGAGTATATATACTACAGAACAGGTCTTGCACAAACAGTCAGATTGGTGAAATCAATGTCCTATGCTCCAAAATGCCGCACGTAAATGGTCGGAGAAAAGCTAGTCTAGTTCCCGGTCTTTAGTGTTACAGTATTCAAGGCAAGTGTACAGGGAGGGGCAGATAATCCAAACAATCCTGAAGTTATTCTGGTTCCCGATCTCCAGTCTTAATTTTAAGGCAAGTGGATAGGGGCAGATAATATAGACTATCCTAAAGCAAGTCTGGTTCCCCGTCTCTAATCTTACAGTATTAAAGGCAATTGGACAGGGGCAGGTAACCCTGACTATCCTCAAGCTAGTCTGGTTCCCGTCACTAGTTTTAAAATATTAAAGGCAAGTTTACAGGGGTAGATAATCCAGACTATCCTCAAGCTAGTCTGGTTCCCCGTCACTAGTTTTACAGTGTATTAAAGGCAGATTTACAGGGGTAGATAATCCAGACTATCCTCAAGCTAGTCTGGTTCCCCGTCACTAGTTTTACAGTATTAAAGGCAAGTAGATAGGGGTAGATAATCCAGACTGTCAGAGTATAGAAACAAGCAATAACAAAAGACTACAAAATATAGATGCGCCAAACAGCATTTTATTCATAAAAGAAAACAGAAAGCAAGAATATTTATAATAGCACTATTTAGTATTATACAGAATCCTATTTGTGAATAGAGAATTCAGTTCCTGGACCAGAAAAACACAAGTATAGAATAGACACGCCTACTGACAAAGCAGCATCTATAACCATCTCTTCTTTCACAGAGCATTAAATGAACAACATATAACTGTAACAAACTATAAATTTATTGCAACCTAAGAATAAAACATGAGGTGTTTGTAAAACACGTATGCCACCATGGCAGCCAAATAGTCAGAAATGGTAATCGTCATTAAGACCTTGACCTTTGACCTACTGACCTAAAAATCTATAGGAATCATTTGCTGTTAATGACCAACCTTCAGGTAAAGTTTGAGGATCCAAGGGGAAAGTGTTCTTGAACGGAAACCATTTGGTCTTCCAACCGACCAACCTACCAACTGACAAACAGACCGACCATCATGTGTAAAGCAATATACCCCTCATCAAAGATGGGGGACAAAACTACTGTAACTAAGGAAATAACAATATTATATATGAACGTATAACTACATAAACATCCATCATTATGATTGCTATGACTAATATAGTGAACAGACGATATCACAAAGTAGAAGAAATTTTGACAAAAAAACATACATCTCCCACAAAGAACCTTAACTCTGGCAAAAATCATTTGAATTAGCATTTCTGACAATATGCACAACTATGCTTAGTACAAGATATTCATGTGAAGTTTCATTGAAATCCAACAAGCTGTGAATGAGACCTATATTAAGCACCGATAAACATCATGACATCCATCCAGACATCCAGCAAGAAATCAAAATGTCTCTCCCACATACAGTAGAACTTCGATGCCTCGAACAGTACTTGCCTCGAACACCCTAAATGCCTCAAACTGGTTCTTTGGTCCCGGCAAAATCCCTTCTTTATTCATATGGTAAAACAGTAGATGACTCGAACAATATCTAGGTCGAACACTCGAACTGATGGAACGGTCCCTTGCTATGATTTACCCATAGATGAGTCGAACAATACAAGTTTTTGCAACTTTCATTGACTGTTGAAATCCATTGTTCGACCGCGGGTAGTCAGCGACAAGTTGTGATAATTACTGAACCAAACAATTGTTTGTGTTCGACTGCATTTTAACGGGTTTTTAAACACGCATACATCCATGAAATAGTTAATGAAGGCCCTCCAGGAAATTGTAACTTATTTATTTTTCGTTAATAAACTTCAGAAACCACAATAAATCAGAATAAAGTAATCATGTCAAAAGAATCTATTACATTTTTACATGTATTCATTTATAGTGCAACTTGACATTGGGCATGAAGATATTCCATGGCTCGCTGTTTTATACTCGTATATAAATATGCTATTTAACAAGAAACCTTACACATGCGGGGATAAATCAGATTTCATGTCAATTTTGTCGAACTATATATATTGTTTCATTATTGTTATGAATAATATTACAAAAATATGATGCACCTATATTAGTTATACACATTAATTATGCAATATACATACACGATTTGTACGTGTACACGTACCGACAACAGTTCAAACTTATACTCATGCATATTCTTAAATACTATAGATGCCTCGAACAGGTAGATGGCTCGAACTATTTCCCCGGTCCAAAGGTAGTTTGAGGCATCGAAGTTCTACTGTATAGCGCAAGACATAACCAATGTTTACCGTGATAAATATAATATAGTATATTTGTACATTATTTTTTATAAATAATTTCATCAAAATAATCAATAAATACAAAACATTGTATAGACCAAAAACAACCTGATAGCACTTAATCTATAAATACTAGGGGTGATCAATAAATAGTTCAGCAATATAATGGTCATGTTTATAAAGATGATTTCAGAGCATTTTTCTGAGAGGTTGTTGATCACCCCTCTAACATGTATACCAGATGATCACAGTGCATGCAGCCATCCATTATGAAACTGTTAAGTTGGAAAAAAATCACTGTGTAGGTAATATAATTTGCATGTATTATTATTTTACAAAAGTTCCCCATTCAAATCACAGGTGGTCTCTCTTCAAATGTCAGATTAAAAATGGTCTGATTGGAGATAAAATTGGTGGTCCTTGCAGACAGGTTTTGTAATTATCATAGTGGTCTTTGTTCACAGGTGGTCTTTAAAACAGCTATGCAAAGTTACAATCCCCATTTTATGAGTGTAAAACCCATCTTATGGGTATATAAACAGTTTAACTGTCATGTCGTACAAAAATGTAAAATATATATCTCTACCTGCAGATCAAAGTAGATGTAATAAATAAATAATATTTATAAACTTATTTTGTGACATTTAATGTCATTTGCATAGTTGCTTCCTTTATCAAAGGCCAGGTCAGCCAAAACATGACAGTGAAATTACATATTATTACACAGAGGCTAGTACTGAACACAAACTAGCAACTACAGTAACCATGTATCCACTACAAGAATCAAAATAATGGTTTTGTGTGAATCTATTTACCTGAACCTCATTGAATATTCCAAACTTATCCGTTATAATGACAACAATTCTTTCATTAACACTTTTCCTGCCAACTTCGACTTTAGTCGAATTAATTGTATGGTATAATTTAACTAAATTTTACTGAAAAAATTGAGTTACATTTGTTTAGTTTCAGTTCAAATATTTTTTTATAAAAAATCAAATTTAAACTGCTTGACTGATTCAAAAAATCAAATTTATTTAAATAAAATTTGTTTTATTGATTAGACCAGGATATTTAGTGTTAGTGTTGAAAAATTCTACGAAATTGGCCAAGAAATAAAGATCTTACAGCATTTATATAACTACACTAGTTAAAACCAGATTTCCACTCAAGCTGCCTGGCACTGGGCTTATCAGTTTATGAGGGGCCCAGAAGTGAAAGTGATAACAGTTTTATATTCTATGATTTAATGGATGGAGTACCTGAGTTGTTGCAATGAATATCATTCAGTCTGTTTGATAACACTATGGTATAGTATTCTGATAGAAAAACAAGTAAGATATGTAACAAGAAACATTTGTAAAACATTCATGCCTCCATGGCAGCCAATTAAGTCAGTTGTGTTATAGGTCATGATGACCTTGACCCTTTACCTTCAGCCATCAAAACTAAGGGGTCATCTACTGTTGCTGACCAACCACCATGTAAAGTTTAAGGGATTCTTGGGATAAGAGTTTTTGAATAACTAAATGGAAACCGTTTGGTCTACAGACTGACAGACTTGAAGAAATGTGCAAAGCAATCTACCCCTTCATCAAAGAAGGGGAGCACAAAAAACATAATATTCTTATCCAGAAAAACACCTTCAAAGTATTTGGTTTAACAACAAGGCCAGGGCAATACATGTATATCACATAATGGCAAAGCAGAATAAATAACCAAACTTTAAGCAACAAGCTAATATTGTATGGCTGCTCCAGGGAAAATGGCTTGGGACAAGAAAGTTTAAAAAATGTCCCCACTAATTATTGTTAGAATAGTTTTAACACCCATACACACATTGTTATACGAGATGGGGTTTTTACACAAAAAGGTTTGTTACCATAAAGGGACATAAATCAGACAAAAATCATGTGATGTAAAATTCCTGACATATTGTACAACTAAGCTTGTATCAACTTTTCACATGAAATTTCATTGAAATCTGAACACTTTGTGACATCCATCCAGCACAAAATCAATCATGTCACTCCCAGTAATTTAGGAAACATAATTCTTCTGAAAGATATTAAACACACATTATTTTCTTGGCAGATGCTTAACGAGTTTGCTCCTACCCCCACTTTATGACGTTTTCCCTGGAACAATGTAATAAAGAATTATCTCAGAAGACGGACACATTTTTAATGGGTTTGAAAGGCACATAAGTAGAAAATGGCACAATATTATATTGATATGTCCACAATAAGCATTAACTTATCAACCAAGCATTCAGCAAAACATTCCGCATTTATGTTATTTTATAACATTGCTCATGATATCATTATATGTATAAATAGGATAAAAAACAAAGCATATATCAAAACAACTAAATATCTGTAGCAAAAAAAGCATGTAATGCCCACAACCAACAAAAACAAACAAGCAAACTCCACATTATAGTTTTGATAGGCTAAAATCATAGTATTTTACGAATAGGTTATTTTGACATTGTTATTGAATTTGTAAATATAGCAAAATTTAATCATAATCCTACGCCAAATTTCTGAGTTTTTAATATCAAGGGCCATAACTCTGCTAAAATTTGGTTCCAACTAACATAAACCCATGTTTAGTGCTTTATCAAATAACTTAAGACCACATAAAGTTTGAACACCTGGCTATAAATGTAGCCAAAAGATTGATTAAATAATGCCACAATGACTATGCACATCACACAAAGCTGTATATTTAATGTAAAACAATCTATGCAAATCGGCAGTCTTAAAATGTTCATAATGATTCATCCACATAATTATTTGTACGGCACTTTTAAACTTTTTGCATTGAAATCATCAGGTGTGCATCCTGTGTTAAAACTCATTGTTACAAAAGAGTTGCAACGTGTTGACAGTCATATTGAGCTGTCACTGAGACCCAACTGGTGTTGAAACAGAACTTAACAGGTAGATATGGTTATTTCAACACAAGAAATCATGAACTCAAAATAACTTGAGTATATTTCTGCCCCAAACTTCTGAAGCATCTCAACCTAGGTTACTATAAACAAATACTAACATTCGCGTTTTGATGATCATCAGCGTATTGGCGTTTGTATGTTTCCCACAATGTCAGTATTAATGTTTTTAGCACTTTCTAACTATGCAAAATAAAATTTCTTGGTTTAAAGTTCTCACATATCTTTAAGTTAAGTACCATGCAAGACCAGACTCAAACAAGGTATCATAATACAGAAACAATGTCCCGAGTAAATTACAGTTAAATTTCAAGAGCACCGCCTTTAAACTTGTCTCAAGCACAGATTCTGACTAGAGTACAATCTCAATTTGAGCTTAGAATTTGTACATGAGATGCTTCTGAAGATCACGACCTGGACATGAATACTCTGAGTATGAAATCAACATACAAATGTATTGATACAGTCATGGAAAATTGTCACACTAAATAATTTAAAATGAAATGCTCATATCTTCTTTACACATGAGAGTTAGTTAATGTACTTATAGGAATATTTTCAACGCAACAACTATGGGGATGGGTTCAGGAGGGGGTATTACCCCCTTCGGTGTATCGAAGAAATAAATGAAATTTCAACTTAAATGGTAATATATTATGTAAATAGTAACTGACAAGATTATTCCGCTTTTATTTGTTGTTTCTTGGATCGTGTTTGGTAAGTTCTTGCACAATTCGTTGTTGTTGTCTCTACCTCATGAATAATCTGCATTTCTCCAGCAAACTGTCCCTACAATACATAGTAACTCGATCGATAGATCAATTAAAGCATACGTATTTACATAACGGTTTGTAATTATACAAATTATCGTCAATCAAAAGTTCCTAATGGTGCCTCGTGAACACTGATTGGTTCACATATGTGGTAACTACCTCCGTCTCTCGTCTGTCAATTACTCGAAACGAGTGATACTTTATTGAATACGACGATTTTAATTTTTTAATTTTATGCGTCTTATTAAAAAAATATGTGTCAAATTATACAATACAGAAGACATGTCCTTTTTTGCATGGTATTGATTAGAGATGGGAACGAATACCAAAATCAGTATTCGAATATCCAAATTTGAATATTCGAAATACCTATTTGAATATTCTTTCCAAATCTAATGTATTTGTCCGTTTCCATTATCTCCCAAACTGACAACCATTTTTATTTAACTTTTCTGGATAAAACCAACTTGTTGAATAATAAAATTCAAATATTCGAATATTCAACCAGTTTCCTCATATTTGAATATTAGGATATTCAGTCTCATCCCTAGCATCAACTCAATACTGATATACAGTGACAGTAAACTGTGAAATGCAGCCCACACATTACCTGTATTGCATTCCATGATTGGATGAGTAACCCAACAGGAAAGACAACCCAGAGACCATTGAAGAACACCAGATACACCCAGAGAAACAGGAAGTTGTCAGTGTTGAGATATTTGTTGCCCGTCAACCATTCAGGACAGAACGTCATCCAACCTACAATAACAAGAGTTGTTTGAACACAGGAATTTGAAATTTTTCAACAAAATATCATAGCAGTCAATCCATTCAAATCACTCTATACATTTATTATACTGAAGGAACGCAACACATTTCCGGTCTGCATATCTAACACCCAATCATTGAGTCAAAAGTTGGCTATAACATTCTGCACTAATAGCAGCCCTGCACAATAATAGGTATTTGACCCTCTCATGAACCCATTTATACACCTTGATTAAGTGGAGCATTGTGGGTAATTCTTGGTCAGACAATTTAGCAGTGGAGCAGATAGGGATCATCCCCTGATGTCTTGATCACAGAGCATGCACCTAACCTCTAGGCCACCACTGCTCATAAATATATAATTCCTGTGCATATATATTTCTCCGCCGTTGCTAATGGAAGATAGGCCCGTTGCTAATGGAAGATAACTCTATCTTACATTAGCAACATCTTTCTTACATGAGCGACTAGCGCGTGATTTATTTCCGACCTTAGTTTTGGGATGTACGTGTTCATTGCGATATAAAGCTAATGAAGACGAACACCAATATGCTCTATACCATTTAAAAAGCATATTCTTGAGCGTACCACAACAGCGTACGCTTTATTACCGTTATTATTAATGATTGTTTTGAATGAGAACGTACGGCAAACAGCACGTTATGATGACGTTATGATGACGTCATGTTGACGCCATGAAAACTAATTTGTGTTATAAAGTCCCATTTTCTCAAATTACTTCGGAGAAAAATAATCCATCATGAGACGGTCGATGTAGGATAAGTATATCTCACCCTCGGGGTCGGAATTTTAACCAGGAACTCGGCAAGCCTCGTCCCTGGTTAAAATCCGACCCCTCGGGTGAGATATCCTTATCCTACATAGAAGCTCATGATGGATTCTTATATTCTACTGGATTTTGACCCAACTTCCTAAACTGAATAATCACAGGCAAAAACAAAATATTCAGTGGTATCAACTAACTCTACGTTTCAGATCCAGAAATGGGCTGCCATTGTGGCAGTCCAGACCGACGTTCAGTGGTTATGATAGATCGCATATATTTTACACTTCTTATAATACTAAAACTATCTCTTAGCTTAGGCTCTGGAGACGCGTATGGTGATTAGCAAATCAAAGGAACGGTAAGAACAGTGACCTTTTCTAGATTTCCGAGAGGCGATCGGTGCATAGGAACGTTGCCACGGTGTCGTTAATGGCGAGCTGCTTTTGCTTTGAAGGCTCCATATACTGGGATTCAGCCATGGCCCGAGCTTTGCCGTACTTCTCATGGCGGCGCCTTCTATCCTAACATGCGAGGAATCTAGCGCTCCGTAACTGCTTCAACTAAGTCGATGTTTTGCTTCTGTGACAGTTTATTCAGTGGTCACGAACCCAACAGCAACTACGCAAAGAGACGATAAAGGTGAACCTCTTGATGTTACGCCTATAGCTGAAATCGCCGTCTCGCTCTAGATAGCACTTCAGTTGTAGGCTATGTATAGTGGGGTAGCCGTTTTAAAATGGTAGACTGAGTCCGCACGACTGGTCCATCACATAGACTATGCAGGCCGGGTCGGTTCACCATTTCTTCTCTAGCAACAGCGTAGTTTCCTGTCTTTTCTTGAAAGACGTTTTGCAGATTACCGATTTGCTGCACTGAGTTGAGCAAGTTTCTAACGTGTACTTCTCCGCAGGCGTACACGCATAATCCATTGATTCAAGTTATGGACTTTGCAGTAAACATTGCTTGTGAAACTAGTTGCTGGCACCTTTACCTGGTCACACGTCGTAATGACTCTTAATGAACTTCATAACTTGAGATTCCCTCTTAATTAAATCAAACGAAATCCTAATTGTCGTTGGACAAAACCTAATCCAACACCTGTCCCTGAGAGAAAATGTAATTTTTGTAACTGTTTAGAAGACGAATTCCATTTCTTGTTTGAATGCAACTTATATGACCATTTTAGAAAAAAATATATTCCTTTACATTATAGACAACATCCAAACATTCTAAAGTTCATAGACTTGCTACAATCTAGTGATGAAAAAATCTTAAAAAATCTAGCTGTCTACCTTTTTAAAAGTTTTGAGTTAAGGGAAAAGTCTTTATAGATACTACTTGTATATATGTACCTATTATGTACATATTACCATGATTTAACTATTGCTCTGTGTGTGTTCTGTATGTAGTTTTTTTCATATACAACTTAACCTCAGGCATTCTTATTAAGTTCTTTAAAAAAATATGTTGTAACATACCCTCTCACCACGAAATATTTTGTAATATTCTACACGTAAAGTGTTGAAATGTGCATTTATATCATATGTGTATGCGTGTGTGGGTGCGTGCGCGTGTGTGTGTGAGTGAGTGAGTGAGTGCGTGTGTGTGAGGGTGTGTGTGTGTGTGCGTGCGTGTGTGTGTGAGTATGTGGGATGTGTGGTATTGCGTGTGAGTGCGTGTTCTTTGCATGCGTAGTTATACATGAATATATATATTTAAAATAACAATTGTAAACATGATCCATGGGCATTATGCCTTAATTTCTTGAATAAACTGTAAACTGTATATACGCGGTTGTACTGGGGTGAGTTGGTTAACGTCAAAGACTACTGCAACACCTACAGTACGGTATGTTGGTGGTGTCAGACATCAGTACAGCTTATAAAAGTAGCGTAAATAACCGGTTCGATGTCTGAGGATATCACAATGTGAATTCTATAGAAATTTGGAATACAGACACGACAAAGAAGGAAAGCGTTTAAAGTGAATTATTTTCCTGAAAAAATATATTTGTCAGAATCATGTGGATTCAGCTGCGTACTCGCGTATAGGTAGCTACGCGCCTGCACACAATATAACGGATGGTCACATTTAACCCAAATCTGTTATAGTCGGGAGTCCATACGGAGAAAATATTATGGGCCATGGCATCGGAGAGTAGAATGTGGCATCCATGCTATATGTTATCTTTGATATGTGTGTAATCTGAAACGGCCGGATGCCATCCGAGATTTTGCCTCGTTTTCTCAGAATTAGGTCAAAGGTCAAATAAGTGCATTTTTTATGTATCTCCCTTAAACTATCCTAATATCTTTGTCAGTTTTTGGTCAAAATTTATACAAATGGTATCAAAACGAAGCTAATGCACTGGGCTTTTAATCAAAATAACTTTTTAAAAATTTACGCATTTGTATACTCATGAATATTAATGAGAACACCAAAAATTAGCATATTTTTTTATAAAAATTCGAAGCGATGAACAATATATTTGTCATAATGTCGTCATTTATGGTATTTGAAAGCCTGAATGATTCTTTTTTAACGGTGCGATACTAAGCTATTGATATGTTAACTGGTCACATACCTTCTCATTGATTAAAGGGCACACGTTTGCTTTAAGTGGGTGGGGGTAAATTGACGCATTAAACCAAACTAACCCAATAGCGTCAAAAGTAATATAAAAGAGTAATATATGTTTGCGTTGATTTAAATGTGATAACAAGTAACAACTTTTACATTGGTTTTGGAATGTTCCAATTCATTTAAAATATGTCAAAGTTCATTTAAGGATGAATGAGCTGGGCCTACACGTGAGCTGTAACGTTCTTGGCAGTTTTAAACTGTGAATCTATATAGATAACGCTACAAATCAATCATAAAATAATAGTGTATGTACAAATAAGTAACAACTTCGCTGTTTAGTTTGACATTGGTAATGAACATTTGCAGTGGGTGTATTTTCACGTGAATTTACAAACATGCAAGCACTCGGTAGAATTAGTAGGCGTTTGTAGACGATTGCTAATACCTCAGTAATGTCTTGATTTCTGTATCCGTTATGGATAAATCGGCGTGTATCCGTATACAAGTACCTGATTGGTAGTTTGCTCTTGCGATGTACAGTTCGAGCGCATCACTTAACATAACTGGGGAGCTGTGACCTCGAGGTAGGGCACGCGCTTCGGGATCGAGAGGTCTCGGGTCTTGACCACTGCTTAATTTCTCTGAGCAGAAATAACCCACATGCTCAACTCGACCAAGGTGTGAATTGGTACCTGTGATGGTGGTGTCTGAACATGTTAGATAGTCTTGGACACCGCAGATCGATGTTTGCGGCACACACGCCAGGAGAGAAATCGTCTCCAAAGGAGACTCGAAAGCATGTTTCCTTAGGTAGACCAATGACCAGGGAAATTTAGAATGTCAAGAAGTGGTTGAACGGCTGAACTGATGAAAGCAGCCCTCGAAAATTGGTTAATTAACTTCTTTTTTAACTTCTTGGCGGAAGCATTTTCTAAGCCCCACAATGATACATGGTGGACATTTTGGGACATGTTCCGAGAACTATATGTTCAATACTAGTACTCGTATACAATTTGGTTTTCTTTGAGGCCACAGCAATCATAAAGACTTGAATATTTAGATGTCCCAGATAGTGATTCTATATAAAGAGTACATCTGTAGCATGACATCCGATAATTATTGTTAATACCCTTCATACTCTTCTCTAGCAAGTATGCAAACTAGGTTTGACTACAAATCAACACCAAAGTGACACAAGGCATGCTTCAGACCATTTCTTGAAGACTCTAAGACATTAGTAAGGTTGACAACATTATACACTTAGGTTCACTTCTCAGCACGAAAGACATACAAATGTAGTGAACCTACGTTGATCAGCATTATATTGACCACGTCAAATTTGAAAAATCTAAACAGTACAACCGAAAAACTAAGATGCAAATCTATAAATCTCTACAGAAGCGAATACATTGGAGTCTCCAAAGCTAACATGAAGACAATTATGAACTGTCAAGTTTTCACAATGGCTGCCAACACCAAATCTGAAGAAAAGTGCGGCCCGTATTTTTTAACATATTAGATCTTGACGAATTCTTCCTGTATCATTCAACTATGATCAGACGTAGACTTCCGGTGGCTGGGATAATTCGCCAGAATGCATGTCGAGGCCATGCCAAGGTACCACGATGAAAATTCATCAGCGATGAGGAATAACATATTTGTTTTCCCAATGTCTCTCGATACTCCCGATACTCTTGCAGAACCTGATTCCGACACCTCCCGAAGCTCTTAATTTCCACCGGGAGTAAAGCCTCCAGGCAGTGGGACAGACGCATAACATCAGGACCAGATCGGGAGTCGTCTGCTGTCTCCTGATACCCCACCCCCGATTTCTCCAGATGACACAAAATGTCTCAGACTTCCCGGAGCTTCCCTTCAGAAATGCAATCCCGAGACCGCGAATGTGTCCCCCAAATATCACCGAACGTTCTCCAAACAGTTAAATATCCCCTTAGGTTTGTGAAACTTGTATCAAGTAGCCTCTGGGATGCCCAGGGGCGTAACTGGAGCATATTTGATTGTACTCCTAATGGTAGGGGAGTCTGGGGGCATGCCCCCCCAGAAAAAATTTTTTGCAGGGAAACGATTTCCTGGCATTTGAGAGTGTAAGGACTATATTTTTACGCCATGCTTTAAGACAGAAAATAACTAAAAACTAACTTATATACATGGTTTTTTTTCGTTTTATTTTTTACACGTAGGCCTACGTGTAATATAGGCCTAACTACGATTTTTCAAAAGGTGGTGCGGAATCAGGTCGTGAAGGGGTGACGGGGGATGTTTGGATAAGGAGGGTGTGTAGAGCTGTTTCTCTTTGACGGAGGTTGTGGCTCAATGCACAGAACATTCATTGGACGAGCGAAGCGTGCTAGAACAAAAATGCATTCAGTTTTCTGACCTGCATGAAACACAAACTCGTTCTATATTTGATGTTATTCCAAGAAGCGAAGAAGAAGAAAATTGCATTGTTTATCTGACCACACAAACCCTTTCTCTACTTGATATAAGTTTTCACTGTAAAAAAACAGCGAGAAGAAAATTGCTTTGCATCTGACTGATGCTTACCACACAAACTCTTTTTAACTATTTACTGTTAACATTTATGAGCGAGCGAAGCAAAATAGAAAAATGGCTTTGTTGATCTAAACAGCATGTCAAGTAGAAGAAAAACGCATTCTTCATCATATCAGTGTACCAGACAAACTTGTGCTCTACTTGAAAATGGTCCATAAACAAGTTATTGAGCGAGCGAAGCGAGTTAGAAAAAATGCAAATTGTTTATCTGAACAGCGTGTCACAGGCTCGTTCTTAACACGGACCTTCGTGTAGTGTTATCTAATTCCCTGCTCTAAATTTGTAGACATTTACTGAAAAAGTTATTTTGCGAGCCAAATATCATACAAGCATTGCTTATCTGAACAGCAGGTCACAGACTCGTTCTAAATTTGAAGATATTGACTGAAGCGAGCGAAGTGATCTTGAAAAAATGCAAAGCCTTTTATAATTTTCATCCACTAAAAATGCATTGTTGATTGAACAGCATACCAGCTAGACGAAAATGCATTCTTATCCCTTGCAGCACACCAGACACACTTGTACTCTACTTGAAAACTATAATATGATAGTTATTTAGCGAGCGAAGCGAGCTAGAAAAAATGCATTGTTTATCTGAACAGCGTGTCAAAGACAAGCTTGAAGATATTTATTGAAAAAGTAAACTTGCGAGCGAAGCGAGCTTTACAAAAAGCAAAGTTTATAAATTTCACCAAATTAAAAGAATAGAGCTATTATTATAAATATACCTGAGAAATGATGGATCTTTATAATGGATATTATAAAGTGAATTGTTTGTACACACATTGTATCTGCATGCCCCTCACCCCCCTTAGACTCTGATTTTTATTAGTGAATTCGAGTTTTCATTTTTTTTAAAAAAAATTTGTCCATATTCGAATTGTACGCACGGGCGTACAGGAGTACGCCTAGTTACGCCCCTGATGCCTAGCAGTTTTGTTTTTGCGGAAGTATCCCCTATTACTGGTATTCCCGAGGCTCTGGTGCGCTTCGGGGATGCCTTCCCAGGATATTCCCAACATGACAGCGCGAATACATCGGGTAGAAATATGCATGCATTGAATTTTCACGACGTACGTACTCACAATATGTCTCAAGACTCCCCAAAACTTTCACGAAGCTTCCCAGAGACAAAGGGGACCTTCCCTGAGACACATGGGATCATAGACGACTTCCAAGCTCTTAAACCTATCGGGAGTACATCCCCGAAAACTGTCGCATAACATCGGGAACACATGTAATGCGTCCCGATATCCCTTGATTTATCACGATTCCTTATGATGTCTCAGAAGATCTCCCCAATACTTCCCCAAGACCACGAGGAACCTGTTTCCGATGCCTCCCGAATGTCCACCTAGACAAAGATATGATCAGTGGGACATAGGCTTCAAGCGTCTGAATTGATACCTCGTGGCATTAAGAGACCAACAAGACTGAAAACCGCCTAGTGAAGAACAGTAGAGTCTGAACCTGAGGAAAAGCGGAATCAATGAAGAGATCTTAATGATGAGTAAGTAAGGTATCCTTCGTTTGTAGCACCCAAAGCATGAGAATGACCCTCGTATCTTTTGATGACAGTTGGCATATTTCGCGTCTTTTCGTGGTCTATGTACATTCTGGTATTTCTCATACAACTAGCTCGTTCTCTCAGAAGCAACGTCTCTGACCTTGTTCGCAAACTAAAGGACAAGAACATAGCAATATCGACTTTGGTTTTACTCATTAGCGAGACGCTATCATTTGATTTTGCCAGGGGTATATCAGGACCAGGTATCATTCGACGAATCGGGTGGATTTTTCTACCACGTTTGCTTCTTTTGTTTGTCTTTATTGATGATCTTATGATTGGTATAGTCACAATAGAACCTTTCGAAAAGGTAATTACTCATTTGTTTATTCAATACCGTCATAATTATCATTACTTACTACACACTGCCACTGATTAAAACAGCAACAAACTGTATTAACTAAGGCTTTCTAAACATTATGAAAGTATAGTCCAGTTAGGATATGGTGACAGTGACGTAGTCGTTTATGTGTTCACAAAAGAATACAACCATTGTCTGAACAGGTAGTGGGAATATAGCATGTTAGTTCAGCATTGAAATTATAGCTGTCTGTTTTTAAGTCTTTATATTTGGTTTTACCGCTGTGTCACTCTATTCTTACCTTGACTGGACTATATGGGCAAGTCGGGGTACGAAGGAAATGAACGACAATTGGCTAAGAACAGCGTTTTCTTGTTCTCCAATACGAATCTATACAGGTTACTAAATGAACAAGAGGGCCCAAAGGGCCCTAGGTCGCTCACCTGTTATAGCAGTACATGCAAGACCTGTGATTTGACCTAGTGACCTAGTTCTTGGCCCCATATGACGCAATATCGAACTTGACCTAGAATTTGTTGAGATGATCATTGTGACCAAGTTTCATAAAGATTAGGTCAAAATTGTGACCTCTAGTGACTACACAAGGTTTTTCTATGATTTGACCTTGTGACCTAGTTTTCGACCCCGGATGACCCAATATCGAACTTGACCTAGATGTTGTTGTGATGATCATTGTGACCAAGTTTCATAAAGATTAGGTCAAAATTGTTACCTCTAGTGACTACAAAAGGTTTTTCTATGATTTAACCTTGTAACCTAGTTTTTGACCCCGGATGACCCAATATCGAACTTGACCTAGATTTTGTTGAGATGATCATTGTGACCAAGTTTCATAACGATTAAGTCAAAATTGTGACCTCTAGAGTCTACACAAGGTTTTTCTATGATTTGACCTTGTGACCTAGTTTTTGACCCCGGATGACCCAATATCGAACTTGACCTAGATTTTGTTATGATGATCATTGTGACTAAGTTTCATAAATATTAGGTCAAAATTGTGACCTCTAGTGACTACACAAGGTTTTTCTATAATTTGACCTTGTGACCTAGTTTTTAACCCCGGATGACCCAATATCGAACTTGACCTAGATGTTGTTGTGATGATTATTGTGACCGAGTTTCATAAAGATTAGGTCAAAATTGTGACCTCAAGTAACTACACAAGGTTTTTCTATGATTTAACCTTGTGACCTAGTTTTTGACCCCGAATTACCCAATATCGAACTTGACCTAGATTTTGTTGAGATGATCATTGTGACCAAGTTTCATAAAGATTAAGTCAAAATTGTGACCTCTAGTGTCTACACAAGCAAATTGTTGACGGACGGATGACGGACGGACGACGGACGGACGGACGACGGACGAAGAGTGATCACAAAAGCTCACTCTGTCACTATGTGACAGGTGAGCTAAAAAGGTATACCCGGTAGTTTGTAAACAAATACCAACTTATTAATTGAGTGGTTAATGTTAATATACCAGGCGACATTTTTACGTTGACGACACTATGTTTTCTTTGATTGGAATTGGTGTAATTGTAATAACGGTAGTAACTGTGGTTAAGATAATTATAAGAATAAATCATACAGTTCTAACTTCAAAAGGTCATACAAAACATACATGTACATTGTGTAATGAAACATACGTATTGCATTTTGTAAAAAAGATTCGAAGACACTTGTTTATCACGCAGATATAGATCCTTATTTCAATGCTATTTGTCACATAATTATGTTCAATAGATTATCAATATTCATAAATATGCAAATTAGCATAACGTTTAAGTACATCAAAATCTAAATCCACAAACAAATCATATTTGGATATAAGGAATATGTTTAGTGGGTGTTTAATGATGATTTTGGCCGTTTTGCGATTTTTACGTTCTGATTTTAATTTACCCCACTCACCTTTGGAGGTTGTTCTCGGTGAAATTAAATCATATTTATCCATAAAAATAATCATATAACGAAAGCGCTATGTCTTCTCATGATTTTGGTACAATTTAGTTCTTTAAATAGTAGAAATAACGAAGATATGGCATACATTTGTCAACTATACACATAGAATTTTAACGAAAATCTACCAGTTTTTGACATCCTCATTAATATTCATGAGTATGCAAATGATATAATTTGCATAAATTAATTGCATATTAAGGACCAATTCATTAGCTTCATTTTGATCATTATACATGTAGAATTGACCAAGATATGGCGCATTTTCAAGTTGACGTTTGATATATGCACTTAATTGACCTTTGACCTCTTTTATGACCTTCACAGAGGGTTTTGCGCGTGGCATCCGCCCAAACCATAGACAACTGGTATTGGGCAACTCAAATATGGTATTGAAACACTTCTACTAAAAAATGCCATGGACCATGAAAAATAAGCGACTTTTGTCCTGATGGACTCCCAACTATTATACCCTTACAGAATTTTTGTTTATCACAATGTTATTCTTAACAAGATTAAATCCACATTTCCAGAGTGATCTAAAACATTTGAAAACAAATACATCGCAGCCTGAATAATTCTAGAAATAACAAGAAATATCACGGAATGTGATGTATACCCCCAGATACTGCTTGACACAGTCACTCCAATGTTCTCTGACAATATGCACAACTAGGCTTTGAAATGATAAGTAATGCAAACTTTCGTTGTAATCAAACCAATGGTTACAGTCTGAGAGGAAAAGTGCAGACAAAACTTATACACTTAACAAATTTTATAAGTGTGCATGTATATATTTACCCATTACATGGTCAGTACGTGTTTGATCCTGTTGAAATTTTAAACATGTGCAGCCTGGATATGTGGAATTACAATTCAATTGATTTTAATACAATCTGACAACTTTTTTCACAAACAGAATAAACAAATGATGACATCAGCAAAAGTTAATGTTACACGTTTTTCCCGTGTGTTCATCGGATATTCATCAGGTTGTTAATGCAGCTATGCATCCTCTTTGCTAATCAAGTTCATGTTCAAGTGTATGTACTTATCACCGAGACAGAAATAAAGAAAACAATGATAAGAGTAAAGCACAATTTAGGTTTGTAACTACTCACTTTTTGTGTTAAAATGCAATTTTGGAAGAGTTATCTCCCTTTGACCATAAAATTTAAACTGTATTTTTAAAAGTTAAAAATCACCATTTTGTTGAGTGAAAAATCGCATAATTTTGTGTTTTTTGAATGTAACAATATATCTTAAATTTTAATTGACCATAAATAAAAATAATTTGCACCTACGCGTAAATTTCTCGTGCATTTTACGTGTTTTGATGTTTCATGGTTCAGTGATCCGCTGTATTTAATTTTGAAGAAAAAACTACATTAACCTCATCTTGTGTAATTCAATAGCATGTACACACAGTTTCATGCAGAAATATTTATAAATAAAAAAGTTATACGGTAAAAACACTTGCACACTTAAAAGATTTGTTAAGTGAATGTGTAACAAAACAAAGGGCCATAACTGCCTTAAAATCGATCCAAACATCTTGCGCAAAAAATCAGTCATGTATAGTTTTGTTGAAATCTGACCATTTGACGAACGTGTGCTGATGACATGCACAACTAGAATTGGTACTGATCATTCACACAATTTTTTTTTGAAATCCAACCATTAGTAACAGAGAAATAATGCAGACAAAATTTATAAGTGTAAAAAAACAAAAGGCCATAACTAAAATTGATCTGCCAAACGTGTGCCGACGATAGGGGTGTAACGATACGCTCACCTTGCGATATGATACTTATCACAGTACGGAGTATATGATACAATACGTATCGCGATACAAATAGTTTAACATGAAGACAGGATAATGAGCATCTTTTCTGTTTAAACTTTATAACATCACAGGAGTTTCCCCTTATAATTAAGCAAAGGCTTTATAAGACCTTTCCTAAACAAAATCAGTTCCCCATATCACATGTATCAGTCAGTTCTTTTTCCTAATTAAGGTCTTAAATGAAAGTAAAAAGACTTCTCATGAATGCCAGCAATAGCCCCATTTTAGCAATCAACTGTCACCTTTAGTTTCACTTAGTCATTTATCATGCTTCCTTTAAAGTTATTTTTAAAACAAAAATAACGTATTTGTTGTATGAGCTATCAAGGAGTCCACGTTTTTTGGCCGTCGTATTTGTATTTTCAGTCTGTATACGTACGGTCCCGAACGGACTTTAGTCATTCCGCATATAAAAAGGGCTGCCGATGTTGCCGCGAGTTTCACGCTCGACGATAACAAATGCATTATTTCTTCAGTGATGTCCGTTCGGAGTTTATCAATAACAATGGGCGACGTCCCGACGTTCGATATATTAATAATGTCAAGCAAATGATACTTAATATTACCTGATTTTAACTGGAGAATGTGTAGAGGCCGTATCGTAGCTGTACCGTTCCGGACCATCGTCGTACCGTGAACCGTACCGAGACCAGACAAATTCGGTATACCGTCCAACGGTACATCGTTACACCCTTAGCCGACGATATGCACAACTAGACTTGGTACTGATCATTCATGCAGTTTGCTTGAAATCTGACCAATGGTTACAAAAATAGCGCAGACAAATTTTGCACAGACCAACTGACAGACCGACCAACCTCAAGCATGACTCCAATATAGCCCCCATATACTTTGTATCTGGGGGTATAATAAAATACAAGAGCATTTCTCACAGGATCCACAGCTACACCTACAGCCACACCCAGATTGCTGTGGGTAGCGATTTAGTAATAGAAGTCAAACCTTACCGCCATACAGTTCACATACACACAGCGAGATCTGTAAGAAATGTCGATAGAAGCGATTATTCAGGATAGCGTAGATAAGAGCTATGGCAAACACTTCAACGATGGTAACAGTAAGTATTTCAAGGGAAACAATTGTCGGATCAGAGATACCCCAACGTCTATCTGCTTTTGCATATTCTTTCCCTGAAAATACAGATATACATGTACATGCATATTCTGATTCATATCAACAAAATTCAACATATATTTAGTTTATACTAATTTATTTAAGGTCGATTGTGAAACAAGGTTTTTCCAACTTATATTAATCACTCTCGACACCTCATTCCTGATGTTATCCATCGCCACGAGGGTATGAGAGAAGAGAAGCCAGTTTCCCTTTTATGCTGAGCGTCTAGCAAGGGAATTTCTGGTACCATTTTTATTTCGTCTTTGGTATGACGCAGCCAGGGATCGAACCCGAGACCTCCCGCACTCGAAGCAAACGCTCAACCATTAGGCTATCGAGGAGGGTACATTTGGGTACAGGGGTGTCAAAATGGCCAAATTAAAAATCAGGAAAATCGTGTGGGGTCGAACATTATTGCCAAACAAGAGGCCTTTGAACAATGAGATTGTTTCTATAATTAACTCATTTTGTATTAAGTAAATTCCTTCAGAGCAGATTAAAATTAATATAACCTAGCCATTTCCTGAGATATTTTCATCAAATAACTTTTATTTTGGTCAGAAGCCATTCCTCTTTCAGGAAATGTGCATGAATCAGGACAATTGACATCCCTGTTGGGTTACACAACAAAATAATAAGAAACTGGAAATTCCATCTGACATGCGAAGAGCAATATCTTTATACGAAGGTGTGTAAACTAGAAAAAAGTTCAGTGTTGCATACGCTTACAAGTTACAAGAGTAAATTGTTCACTGGTATAAGCACCAGGAGTTGGAGGAGTAAAATATTCACTGTTGTGCATGCACTTAGAAGTTAGAAGAGTAAGATGTTCATTGTTGAGGATACTTACAAGATAGAGCAATAAAATGTTCATCGTTGTGTGCACTCACAAGTTGGAGGAGTTAATTGTTCACTAGTATACACTTACAAGGTTAGGTAGAAGAGTAAAGTAAAACATTCACTGTTGTGTGCACTGACAAGTAGGAGGAGTAACATGTTCACTGTTGTGTGCACTGACAAGTAGGAGGAGTAACATGTTCACTGTTGTGTGCACTGACAAGTAGGAGGAGTAACATGTTCACTGTTGTGTGCACTAACATGTAAGAGGAGTTACATGTTCACTGTTGTGTGCACTAAGAAGTTAGAAGAGTAACATGTTCACTGTTGAGGATACTTACATGTTAAAGCAGTAAAATGTTCACTATCGTCCACAGTACTGATCAATGATATCACAACAAATGGAAGTTCCTGTAAAGATAATTTACAACCATAAAGTCCCTATATAAATATATTTTATAGTTTATTATATTGTTATACCCCTGAAGAGCCTGTAAGGCGAAATGCATTGGGTTTTTAATTAAACAAGAGATGTTTGTAAAACACGCATGCCCCCGTGGCAGCCCAATAGTCAGAAATGGTGAAGGTCGCAGTGACTTTGACCTACTGACCTCAAAATCAATAGGGGTCATCTACTGTTGCTGACCAACCTCAATGTAAAATTTGAAGATCCTAGGTCAAAGGGTTGCTGAGTTATTGAACGGAAACAATTTAAAGAGCCAGAAATGGTAAAGGTCACAGTGACCTTGACCTACTGACCTCAAAATCAATAGGGGTCATCAACTGTTGCTGACCAACCTCAATGTAAAATTTGAAGAGCCTAGGTCAAAGGGTTGCTGAGTTATTAAACGGAAACCATTTAAATAGCCAGAAATGGTAAAGGTCACAGTGACCTTGACCTTTGACCTACTGACCTCAAAATTAATAGGGGTTATCATCTACTGTTGCTGACCAACCTCCATGTAAAGTTTGCAGATCCAAGGTCAAAGCATTCTTGAGTTATTGAACGGAAACCATTCAAATAGTCAGAAATGGTAATAGTCACAGTGACTTTGACCTTTGAACGACTGACCTCAAAATCAATAGGGGTCATCTACTGTTGCTGACCAACCTCCATGTAAAGTTTAAAGATCCTAGGTCAAAACATTCTTGAGTTATTGAACGGAAACCATTCAAATAGTCTGAAATGGTAAAGGTCACAGTGACCTTGACCTTTGACCTACTGACCTCAAAATCAATAGGGGTCATCTACTGTTGCTGACCAACCTCCATGTAAAGTTTGAAGATCCTAGGTCAAAGCATTCTTGAGTTATTGAACGGAAACCATTTTATATGACCGACAGACAGACAGACCAACGGACCGACAGACATGTGCAAAGCAATATACCCCCTCATCAAAGATGGGGGGCATAGTTATGGAGTTAAAATAACTCATTTCGTCATTTTTTATTTTTTATAAATACATTCTGGGGACGGACATCATTCCTTTCTTGTATAAATATCTTTATATATACACTCAGCAGTATCAAGAATGTTGACAACGCCACCCGTCCACAAATGGTGTTCGCATAATACATCATATTTTCAACGGGCATATCAGAGGTGTTACTAGCTTCTAATCTGTAGGGTCATTTTCATTCTTTTGAGTAAATTTTAGCTTTTTATAGGCAAAATACCCATTATTTTAAGAGAAAATGACTCTTCAAACCAAATCTTCAGGGTTAAACTGTGGCTTATTGGAAAATTCTAGGGTCAAAACCCCTACTTCCGAGTCAAATGGCACCCCTGGTGTATAAACTAAATAAATAATGCCTGCAGTCAAGTATTGAGCAGTAATTTGAGTAAACAAATCAGCTTAAGTTTGGTTAAAATTGTTCAAATACATTTTGGTTGATAATATGCAGATTGAATTTCATGGTCAAGATCATTCAACAAAAGCCACATTCATTAACTTCACCTGGGGCATGTCATGATGATTAGTGGTGATATATATATATTGACCATATTTACAGGATAATTAATTCCACTTACCAAAGTAGCATGTATGAGTACATCATATACCAGCCACACTATAACATAATAATCTACTCTAGTTAACCTCTTCCTATAGATGGTTGCAATCACAAATGCTACCACTAAATGCACCGCAGTTAACAATAAGGAGTAGATGGCCACAGAGTTCAGAACAGGCTCGGCTTCGTCAGTGGAATTATACATCTTGAAATAAACCTGAAAACATAAGCATATTATACAGTTAACCCTGGATGGATTATGGTGTTCGAGTGGATAAAACCTGATTTCCATGAAGCATAAAACATATGCTTTATCGGCACATATTTATTCAGTCAGTAACTCGTACGCAACAAATAAATATATTTCACTTCACTCTATATTGCATGTTGTTGTTTCCATTGACACATTTTCGGTGCGGAAAATGGGCTAGAATGCATCCGTTGAAACAGTGGGTAATCATTGTGTAGTTATGCGCCAAATATCATGGCCAAAATAATATGCTCCATGGAAACCCAGCTTAAGCTCTTGAGAAGGGATCAAGCAGTTCCTGTATAGATTCTCAGTTGGGCACTTGGTCAATTCAAACCAATTTTCAGTGTTTCCCATAGCCGGTATGCCACCAACTATACCAACTCTCCAAGAGATAGTGTCAAGTGTATCAGAGCTGCATTCCGGCAGGTTAAAGAACTATAAGTTGTCAAGTCAAAAAGAGATAGGCCTACTCAGGCTACTGTGAACCAACTTATATTTGCCAATACAGATTTTCGCGTTTTGCCATTAATTGCCAACATAAAAAAATCTTGTAGTTTAAAATGTTTAGAAAGCAAATCAAACACTAGGATTTCTCAGAAGAAACATAAAAGTACATTCAGAAAAACTAAAAGCAACAGCATACAAAACACTTGTTAGGCCCCAACTTGAGTACAGCTCCACTGTCTGGTCCCCACATACAGCTACCCTCATTGAGCAACTTGAGGCCATACAGCGTAGAGCTGCTCGTTGGACCAAGCTAGACTATAGTCGTACGTCCAGTGTCACAGACATGATGACTACCCTAAACTGGAGACGCCTTGACCAACGACGTATCGACCAACGACTGACTATGCTACACAACATCTTACATGACCGGGTTGCTATCCCACGTCCAAACTGTCTCATCCCTAGCACCCGGTCCTCACGCACATCACACTCTCAGACATTCCAACAGATACATGCAAAAACAGACTACTATAAATTCTCCTTCCTCCCTAGAACAATAATACACTGGAACTCCCTACCCCCTGACATCATTGACCTTCCCACACCCGAGTTCAGCACGGCTGTTAGCCGTATTGAACATGCCTCTCCCTAAAAAATACCTGCCCTGTTTTTAACCTATTTTTAACCTTTCTTCTTTCTCACATCTTTTATACTCTTATTTCTTATCCTTATTAACATTCTTTGTCAGTTTGACGCGTGTCAAAGCCTAAGTCCCCAGCAGGGGTTTGGCTATCAGGAAGATGTGATTCTATAATGTTCTGTACCTAAAACAACCTGGTAAACTGTAATCAAAAGCACACTGACTTTCTGTACAAAAATCACTTTCACGTTTTTAAAGTGTGGAACACCTTCACCGATATTTATTTTTGTGGATTCATACCACTCGCGAACTTAAATAGCGCAAATTGCTTTTAAAATTGGTTCACACAACTGTCTCAGCAGTGTAAATGTTAGCAGTTTTACTTCAATTTGACCTAGACAAGTGTTTGACACAGGCCTAGGGCCTAGGCCTGCCATAGTAAAATCATGCAACAGCTTGAGATTTTAGCAAACATTGAATTTAAAGCGTGCTAGCTAGCCTATGTTGGCAAATTCAACATTATGTGCCAGGAAGGCTAACTGCCTAATTCAAGGCGCTTATGGGTATGCAAATGGCTAAATCCAAAATTACTTCATTTTATTAATTATTTTATGAAGCTAGTAATGTGGACTTATTACCTGCTCTGTGTTAACTTATAACACGTTAAACCTTTTTAACCTTACTTTTCGATTTTTTTTACTTTTACTCTGTTTCTTATTGATTTTCTTTGTTGGTGATACGCGTCGAATTTATGTCCCCTTGCGGGGTTCGAGTAAATGACAGACAGATGGGTACGAAAATGAGAGGGACGATGTTGAACAAAAACGAATTATTTTGAGTACGAATAGCTCAAGGCCCAAATTAAAATAACTTATAACTCAAATTGTAAAACAGAAGTATGCATGAATATTTTGCATGTGTTACTGCTTGTCCATTTCGCTATCTAAAGTAGCACAATATAATACAAGATGATCATGATTACCTTGCGACTAATTGGTCTAAATTGGTGATAGAGGCAAAGCGTAAAACGCGGAACGCTTATATTGTAAAATATTACGGAACTCACAAAACCGTCTTTCTTTTTGTACATTGATCGTCAATGTATCAGTTAATACAAGACGTTCTATCAATTTGAAAATGTTTGTGATATTATTACAAGAGAACCGCCTTGTGGGTGCAGACGCTCAACTGATCATTACCACTGTAAAAAGGCCCATATTACCCTTGTATAAAGTAGGACAGAGTTAATTATAAAGTGCATGAGTCTTGCTTAAAAAAGTGAGATATTGATGGTGAAAATGAGTAGCAAGTTTCAAAGCAATAGCTTAATTATTTATGGAAAAGTTAACCATAACACAAAAATTCACCAAAATATCTTATAATCCAGAAAGGGGCAATTACTCTTGCAAAATGCAGAGGTCAGGTATTGATGGTGACCAAGTGTTGAACGTTTCAAAGTAATTATAATAGCACATGAAATGTATGAGAGAAGTGAGACTAAACACAAAACTTAACCAAGGAATTTTATAAGTCCAAAAAGGGGCAACAACCCTTGCAAAATGCAGATCAGATCTCGAGTTATGGCATGAGCTGTTCGATGTGTTATCTATGCCCTGGTTATTGGGTATTGCTTGACATGGTCAGGTATTGATGGTGAACCCGTGTTGCAAATTTCAAAGCAATTAATAGCCCACATAGTGTATGAGAAAAGTGGACATAAACACAAAACATAACAAAGCCCAAAAAGTGGCAATTATTCTTGCAACATGGAGATCAGAGTTACGGGTCTTGCTTGACATGGTCAGGTATTGATGGTAACAAGTGTTCCAATTTTCAATAGTTTAGTATAGTTTAGGAGAAAAGTGGACCTAAACACAGAACTTAACCAAGGCATTTTATTTTCCAAGTCCAAAACGGGGCAGTAATTCATGCATAATGCAAATCGGAGTTATGGCTCTTGCTTTACAGACTCGGGTATTGATATTGAACAAGTGTTGCAAATCTATGAGGAAAGTTTACCTGAACACAAAACCTAACCATGCAACGTTGACGCCGACGACGATCAAGTGATGACGATAACTCATTTTTTCCCCAAAATATCAGATGAGCTAAAACATGTTCCAAATAGACCCAGCTCATAGAGTTAGTTGATGTTCTAGCTAAGGATCTCTCCTCAGGTAAACAATCTAACCTTATCTTATTAGACTTTAGCAAAGCGTTTGATAAGGTCAACCACCATAAACTACTATACAAACTCCGAGAACACGTTGTCCCCAGTCAAATTCTATCCAGGATCGAGTCATTTTTAGTAGGCCGATCACAGTCAGTAGTGGTAAATGGTCACACTTCTGATCAGGTTCCTGTAACTTCAGGTGTCCCACGTACAGGTGTCCGTACTGGGACCATTACTCTTCCTGCTTTATATAAATGACCTTCCTGCTAAACTCACTTCCCAGGTACGGCTGTTTGCTGATGATACAGCTGCTTACCTTGTAGTCACCTCCCTCTCAGATTGTCATGCGTTACAAATTGACTTGCTAAAACTTAAAAACTGGGAAAGTCAATTGGATATGGAATTTAACCCCAGTAAGCGTCAGGTTCTCCATATCTCAAGGAGCAGAAACCCAATCAAATTTCCGTACATGCTCCATGGTCAAACTCTTTCCTCAGTCACAGATGCAAAATACCTAGGCGTCGACATCAGTGATGACCTCAGATGGAACACCCACATAAACAGGATAACAACACAAGCAAACAAAACACTTGGCTTCCTCAAACGTAACATGACTAACATCAAAACAAAACATGAAAACATAAAATCTCTAGCATACAAAACACTAGTTAGACCACAACTAGAATATGCATCACCCGTTTGGTCACCACATACACAGGTCAACATTAAAAGCTGGAAATGATACAAAGACGTGCTATAAGATGGGTAAAAAATGACTACTCCCGATATACTAGTACCAGCGTATCGGACTTACAGAATACACTAGGATGGAGCTCCCTTGAGAACAGACGCCTTGCCTCCAAGCTAGTCTCATTCTACAAGATTTATAATAATCGTGTATGTACATCTTTTCCGGCCTATTTAGAAGTCCCCACCAGGTCAACAAGGCACATGCACCCCAATAGTCTCCGCCCCATTCAAGCCAACTCGGACTTCTTCGTGTTTTCCTTCTTTCCCCATACCACAATCCTGTGGAATAGGTTACCTTCCCACATCGCGACCCTGACTGATCTTGAATTATTTAAGCAGTCAGTGGCCAGGATTTATCAGTGATACCCAGCAGTTGTTTTTATCTTATCTTTTACCTTTTACTATTTTTAACATTTTAACCATGTCTAGCTGGAAGCTTTCGCTTCCAGTTTTTATCTTCACTCTTTTTACTTTTAACTATCCGGCGTGCACCCTGCCAATAATACTCGGAAGAGGCGTTAGGCAGTACATAAAGATAGATAGATAGAAATACCTAGAAATAGCATGAATGACTGAATGTCGGTCGAAGAACAGTGAACTGCCTCAACGTATCAACATCAATTCTGTACAAACACGATCGAA
Source organism: Spisula solida (assembly GCA_947247005.1). Lineage (NCBI taxonomy): Eukaryota > Metazoa > Mollusca > Bivalvia > Venerida > Mactridae > Spisula > Spisula solida. Next base: position 37,419,632 of record OX365956.1, on the reverse strand, counting down.
GTAGAAACATGCATGGTACAAGCATGTTCGGAGTGCATATCCGTGGTACAAGATATGTCTAGTTTGAAAAAGTTAATCTAAATTCTAGGTTACATCCTTTCATTGACTGAAGCTAATATTAAAATGTTCAAATATGATTTTAGCCACAAACTAGACTCTACAGATGTACTAGAAATGTCCAAGAACTTCGTGTAATTTGCTTTTTGGCCTAGCTATTATATAATTGTTTTTATATATTCACGCATGTATAATGATTTACAAGAGATGTTTGTGAAACATGTATGACCCATGTCAGCCCAATAGCCAGAAATGGTAAACGTAAATTTGTAAAACGCAGGTAACGCGGGGGTTTTCTTTTCATACAATACTTTTATTTCGGCATTAAACGAATACGGGTTTAGCCACAAAATACATGTGAGTGTGAGACAACATTTTACATACAGGGGTATGGTGAAAGAGTGAGAATACAACTTGGTGGTAAACAGTAGGCCTGCACGAGCATTTTGGACGCCTATGTCAATATATAAGTAGACCGATCTAGTGATCATATACTCGTATATCTATATTGTATGTTTGTGTTTTAAACTGTAGTAACAAGTTGAAAAATCCATCGCTTGTATTTCTCATCCTCATACGTCGGTGGTAAGTTAAGTAGAATACTCCATGGGTACATGTACATATATACATAACGAGAGGACAAGTTTTATTTATACTTCCATAACTTTATAACATTATTCCATAATTGCTGGGTTTCTTTGACGTACCGGTATATGTTTGAAGATGAGTCACAGTTTACTTGGAAGCGTTAAGCTGTTCACTGGTCATTGATAACCGGCAATCGCTCGTCCTATCGTCCAACAGGTGCTTGGCATGTGGATATGACCCCCCCCCCCCTTGATCCCCTCTACAAACCAACATCAAATTAAAAAAAAATCAGATCTCTATTAGCACCTGTGTATCGCCTAACCGTTCTTCATCATGAATATCAAACGCAATGGTTTGGCCATTCCCATTGCATCATGGTGATGATAGAGAAAATGTACGTACCACTGACGGGAGCTATCCCGTTCCGACGAAAGATGTTGTAAGTATATCCAATGTTCAAATCGACAATGTCGAAAATGATTTGCTCCAGACCATCGGGTATGTGACAGTGAGGTTTGTTTCAAGATAACCTCTATAAAAATATGTATACTATAAACAGAATCACACCATACATTACATACATGTATACCTAGTACAACCCGATAACACGACCTCACGAGATACCATATGACACCACATTTGTATTCGCGACACTATTCACAAAATGGCTTAATAGAGTCATGTTTATACATTAATTGTATTTAAGTATTTTCAAGTTTATCCATACACGACGTGGATGCATACAAATATGATTCCTACCGCGGGCACAGTTAACTGTATCATTGATAGATAAAAACAATTTTTTTTTATGAAATTTATATTGTCTAAGATAACATAATTTTATAAAAAAAATAAAATCGTTTTTTACTCTTTATCAATGATACAGTTTCCTGTGACCGCGGGTGTTGGGGAAATAACGAGACTGCCAAGTAACCACACTGGTCACTAGCGGGTTTAGAGGGGGCGCCCCAAATAAAATCGCCGGAACCTAGGTAATCTTGGATGTAAGAACAACATTGACATGCATTTTTTTCGCTCGTTCCGCTCATCAATCATTAATTAATTGATAAGTCAGCTAAATGCTGTGTGCGAATAACATGATGCGGGACTGATTGGTAGCAAAGTGTCACACTCCGGGGATTCGTCCCGAGATTCGTCACAAATGTACAACAAGAAATAAAACGATGAATACAATTGGCTTCATTTTATAATAAATTTTTCATTAAACTAAAATATATCTCTGAACGCAGTAGACGAATTCAGTGTTTTAAAAAAAAAGCCAGGTGGAGAAAGCCACTTGATCCCCCTAGATTCCAAATAGTTCACGTTTCTCCTTAAACAAAAAAGTGAAGCCCTAGTAGAGTTCGCAGGGTATGCTGCTCAGATAAACACAGATATTTTTACAATTGCTGGGATATATTGAATTACCCTCGTAAAATCATCGATTGAATTGTAATTCCACACATATAATCTACATTTGTTGAAATTTACAGCAAAAAGATAATATAAGTTTCTTTATTTAACATATAGTCCATATGAGTATGTATAGATTAGTGAATAAAGTATTTGTTTTTATGATAACATTATACATTATCTGTATTCAAGCGACATACCAAAATAAACCGACTTTAATAAATGGGCCTCATATTTCGCCTTCAAGACAACAATACCAATCACATTAATCCCTGCGTTATTAAAGTGTCTACATTGAATTAATGAAATTTTAATAAACATTATAGCATAAAAACGGTGATTTTGCCTATACGTTAACGGGACGAAAACCATGCGTAAACATAAAGATTCACGCGCTGTTAACGTCCAGTTTTACGTATGCGCATTTAGGGCCGCACCGGCGACTATAAAGGTTGTACAGCTTCATATGAACAGTTATTCCCATTTTATTTCTAAGTACTAACAAGTACTAATTAGTTTTCTATAATATTTAAATTCTGCATTTAAACAAACCCGCAGTATCCATGTTTTCTTGGTATTTGCCGATACCGGAAGTCGCCGTGCATAACAATAACTGGTATGACGTTACGTTTGTTTTCGCGACGTCGTCACAAAATCTCCCGCCAAAATATCATTATTTTGAAATACAAACGCATAAATTGATGTTTTGTATGCTATAATAGCGTTTACGCATGTTTTTTTCGCTTTATAACATATGCAGAGTCCCTCGGGAGCGTTGGCGGGCTTGGGCACCAACCGTCCCTCGGGACTCTGCAGATGTTATAGCCCGAAAAAGCATGCGTTAACCCTACAATAAAGAATAAACTTGTTTTAATAATAATTTTAGATTATGAAATTTGGAATGGAATAAGTGCCACAAATTTAGCAATGAGTATGAGGCAATTCTGGCTAGGATTTTAATAGATGACAAGCAAATGAAAATGGTTGGGGATTATTTAAACTATTCAGTCGGGGTAAAGTCAGAATACATCAATAAGCATGAGCATATGGAACACATGTTTGTGTCCACCGCACTAGTTTATGACAAGTTGCTTGATAAGATTGATCACCAGAAAGAAATAGATATGAAAGATTTATGTATAAGCAATATATTACTTTCTCATTCTGAATATGAAATAGTCAAAAAGGATGTTGCTGCGATAAAAAACGAGCAAATTGTCAAGTATTTGCCAAAGTTAAAACAGGACTGTGAAATAAACAGATGTTGACCCTGTTAAAATGGACTTGGTACCACTGCCATGCCTGCCATACAATGACAATAAACATTAGGATGACGTAAAGATACTGCAATGGTACGAATATTTCATATGCAAATTAATAAGGAAATCAAGTTTATCTTAAAATACCAAAGTAATCTTTGGTAGTGATTTATTAACACACGAACGCTTATCAGCTGCAATGCTTCTGAGAAAACACAATTATGAAACTGAAAACTTTTGTCACATCAAAAGTATTTTATTTTGAATATTTTCATCCGGCCATGAACTACATTTGTACTTAGATAAAGCCATTTTCAGTAAACTTTTTAACAAAAATGGTTATCCAGAGATAGGCACGCTGAGGGCCGAAGCGGAACGCATTGGAAGAAAAGGTGTTTTAATCTGAGATTCGTACGAGGATCAGATAGAATTCTTCCTCAAGTATCTGCATGCCATCATTGTCGAGGGCTGGTGGAATTTCTTGGAATGACAGACCAAAATTCTCTATCGAAGGACTTCCCCTCCAGAAATCAAGTAGTCTGGTTAGAAACAATAATTAACAAGTTTGTGGACAATTATGTTTATTCACCCTGTCTGCCTCGGAAGAACAGTACTCGGCTGGGGACATAATTATTTTTTGCTGTTGAAACGTGGTTATTTTAGCTAGGATTACTAATTGTGTAAAGTAGGTTACTGGGGCATAATTCTTTTTTGCTGTTGAAACGTGGTTATTTTACCTAGGATTACTAATTATGTAAAGTAGGTTACTCGGCTGGGGGCATAATTCCTTTTTGCTGTTGAAACGTGGTTATTAGTCCCCTACCGGTTTTTCACCGGAGGGGACTATAGGTTTGCCCTCCGTCCGTCCGTCCGTCAAAAAATCAAACAGTTTCCAAGCTAGGTTTATGAAACTTGGTATGTAGATAGGGCGCAATAAGGGGATAATGCACGTCCAAAACTATTTAGATTCCAACCAAAATTGTGGTTGCTATGGCAACAGAAACATTGAAAATGGCTTAAAACCAGTAGGGGACTTCTGTATTGCTTGCAATTCTTAATTACTCGTTTTACCTGGGATAACTAATTGTTCAAAATAGGTCACGGCTAGGGACATTATTCTTTTTTGCTGTTGAAACGTGTTTTTTTACCAGGGATTACTAATTGTTTAAAGTAGGTCACTCGAAAGGTGCATACTTCTTTTTTGCTGTTGAAACGTGGTTATTTTACCTGGGATTACTAATTGGGGATTACTAATAGTTCTAATTCGGTCACTCGGCTGGGGCATTCGGCTTATATGTGTAGCTAAAACTACGTCATATAGCTGAAACATTGATACTGAGCATTTTCTTCTTGTGTCTACTTTTTAGGACTTATGACAGCTTAAACTAGGTATGTCAGCCATTTTACTGTTGAAACTAGGTCATTCAGCTTTTTGATTGCTGAAACTGGTTCATTTAGAATTTAGACAAGGGAGGATTATAACCCTTTAGTTGGGCATTGTGCTTTCCTGGTTTTTTGTGCTCGGCTGGTTTATGTGGGCATTGTGCCTTGTGTGTGTTTTATGTTTATGTGATCGGCTGGTTAAGCTGAGTGCTGCCTTCCTGTCTGACTTAATACATGTATTATCTTTGTGTTACACAGACTAAATATTGATAACCAATAATGTTGGTTAGCTGATTTAAGCTGCATGGCTTTATTTAAATAACGGAATTGCCTGTTAACATTTGTAAAGAATACTTTACATGATCATTGACTTAGGTTATTTTTTATGCACTGGTTAAATCAGGTAAAGGAACACTAGCAATTTTGCTTCTTTTGTTGATACATTTCAAGTCAGGGTAACAACCTAGTCCCATAATTCAATGTTTATCATATGTGTGTATGATTTTAAGATGTCTGGTGGTTCATGGGGTGTGAAATCACTGTTTGGTTACTGGAACACCCATTAGAAAGCCATATCACATAAGAAAATGCTTCACTACCCCTTACTTGATGCCGTTAGTTGAGACCCCTCATGTCAACAATAAGAATCCCCATTTACTTTCATTAAAAGAGTGACGAATGTGTGAGTTGTTGGTAATTCATTTTGAAAAAGTCGTTTGGAAGGCGGCCTATATGTTTGGAGGTTCATTGCACATCATCCAATTTTTACACAAGGTAATGCAAAGCCTGTTTTGAAATTGTCCGTGACTAACATATGTTAAAAAATGCTGTTGCTCCTTTAATTATTTTGAGCATTGTACGGCAATATTATAAATACAATGTAGTATCCATGCTATTGTGTTGACAACTACAACACTAGTTCCCAATTAATCACCAGTACTGGTCAAGTGCGATAACTCAATTTTAATTTGTTATGTCCCTTTTTAATTTAGACTTCTTGGTTCAAGTATGTCAAGTTTAAAAGCAATACATTCGTAAACTTTGAAAACATTTGAGTTTCAACAAGTCACTAAGATTTGCAAGCAATACAAAAGTCCTCTATCGGTTTGTGGTCATTTTCAATGTTACTGTTGCCATGGCAACCACTTTTTTGTCAGAATTAAAACATTGTTTAGACGAGCATACGTCCCCTATTGCCTCCTACTTATATATCAAGTGTCTTAAACATAGCTTGAGAACTGGTTGAGTTACGGCAGGATCCAGATTTGGGCAAATGTTCACTCTTTCTGTCGCTATAGCAACCACAATCAGACGTGCATAATCCCCGTATTGCTCCCTATCCACATACCCTAGCTTGGAAACAGTTTTGTCAGGATCCAGATTTTTTGACGGACAGACGGGGGCAAACCTATAGTCCCCTCCAGTCAAAAACCGGTAGGGGACTAAAAACATTCTGACCAACTTTCATGATCCAGTCAAAAATACACCCTCTGTAGCATACTGTATTAAACAATTTTTGTATGATTTGACCAAGTAACCTAGTTAGTAACCCAAGATAACCAATGTTCAAAATCAACTTTTATTACATTACTTCGAAATAAACGATGTGTCTAACATTTCTGGGAGATTTATTGAAAACATTACAGTCTCTATAATATACACAAGGCATTTCTATGATTTGTCCTATAGTGACCTAGTTTTAGACTCCATATATCCTAATATCAAACTTGACCTAGATTTTGTAGAGATGTTCATAGTAAACAAGTTTCATCATAATGAGGTCAGAATTGTGGCTAGTGTCCTAACAAGCAAATGTTTTACAGACAACAAAGAGAGATCACAAAAGTTTTCCCGCCAGCCAGCCTGCCAGCCAAATTTTGATCCTGCCATATATATTTTATAACTCGATTCACTTTCAAAACTAGGTTTATGAAACTTAATTTGAGAACAGGGGACAATCAGGGGATTATGCACGTCTAAAATTTTTTGATTCTGACAAAAAATGTGATTGGCAACAGAAACATTGAAAATGGCTTCAAACCGGTAGGGGACTTCTGTATTGCTTGTAATTCTTAATGGCTAGTTAACCAGTATTCTGTTTTAGAATTACGCGATGCCTGCCAGTTAATTCAGTCTGGATTTGTCAATACATCAGATCAGCAAGGTGTATATGTTCATGCAGATCTTATCATGGAATGGAATGTCAAACACATCTAAGCAGCACATAACACATAGATGTATTCCAATAAAACAGAAAGGAAAATCCATTACAAGACATCAGCATTACCATATATAGCTTCGATTGCGGAAAACATAGATAAAACGGCTGGTGCACTTGTAAGATAAACAAGTCATAAGGTCAAGAATGCTGATTTAGATGAAGTCCTTATGATGGATGACCGAAGGCAAGCAAGACTCTTTGAGCATACAGAAAAGGGTATTTTCAGGAATTTAAAACTGTTCAAACTCATTATCAGAAAAGTAGATGGTTACGAACTGAGAAATTGCACAATTTTGAACTTTACTTTCTAAATGTGATGGTGGACAAGTATGGATGACTCGTCTGACATTAGGAACGTCAATGCCAATTCCAACGCCTCTTTTGCGAGCAGAAGTCGGAATTTCACTGTCATCCTTCTTTATTTCAGTCAGTATGTGTGTTTTCATCTACAATGTCACAAAAACAGTACAGTACATTGGTTCCAACTTTTTTGTTTACTTATATGTTTTTTTTCAGATAATGACATTTGGGATGTCTCTTTCTAATATTTTAAATTTTATGTTCTGTTCTGCTCTGTTCTGCCCCAGTTTGCTCTAGTCTGCTCTAGTCGGCTCTGGTCGGATCTTTGTAAAAGAAAAAATCGGTATTTTGGCCATTTAACTTTTATAATAATCAGGCATACAGGCCGGCAGCTAGCAAAGCGAAACTCAATTTGCATCTGTTGAAATTCTAGACTGAAAAATGTTTGACTTTCTGGATGTTTTCATGACTGGAGCTATTGTTTCCATTTCAGTGATGTCATATACTTCTACAGTAGAGAATCCGTCATCCGAGGTCGACTCACAGCAGCTTTGTAAGTAAACATGTTATCGCATCAACATTAACAAACTTATGAATGATAAAACGGTATAAGTGAATGTAAAACGTTATAGTTGTCACAAAATATGTTCCTCTAACCTTCATTGATGTCAACAAATTTGTTCTAGGAAAAGATTCTAGAATTTATCTTTTGCATATTAATTTAACATTCCTCTTAATTAAATTTGCATTCATAGTACATTCCAATTGCTGGCAAACACGACACATCTACAGGTATGTCCAAAGCAAGTGAATACCTATTTTCCAAGGCTTAACTGTGTAGCTACATACATTGTAATTTTGTTCATTGTGTATGGGATGTCGTTTTACTTTTTTAAGCTCACTCGTCACATAGTGACAGTATGAGCTTTTGTGAACACTCTTCGTCCGTCGTGCGTGCGTGCGTGCCGTCCCGTCCCGTCCCCCGTCCCCCGTCCCCCGTCCCGTCCCGTCCCCCGTCCCGTCCCGTCCGTCCGCAATTTATTCAAACGACTTCTCCTAAACCACTTGGCCAATTTTAACCATACTTCACAGGCATGTTCCTTGTGTGGTCCTTTCTAAGGAATCAACACTACATTTTTGATTCATTGAATTATTACTCTTTCCAATCAAATCTAGTACCAGTCTAGTTTAGTATATCAGCCAGATTCAAATAATCTACCCAATTTTGAAAATGAAAAGTTGAAAAAATCTCATCAAGACTTATCCACAACAATATAAGATATGGAAGCTTTAGCATGTCGACAGTAATAATACATAATATGGCTCACAACATTTTTGTAGTTAAACGACAATCTTCCCTTGATTTTAAGCTGTCGAATCGTGGTTACGGAAGACAACTACGTGTTTCTGGGCATATTGTTATATCCTAGAAGTAAAATACAAACAATATTTTCTCTAATTTACTTTGTACTTACTTCTGCATACGCATACCATTAAGGCTGTGCAAAATTTATGCCTTTAGACACATAATCGATTTGAAAAAGACGTGATAAAAACCTTTTTGAAAATTGTAATTTGATTCGTTTTCAAATGAATAGACTACGTTTTTGACTTCATACACATTATCCATCTTGAAGAAGTAAACAATAAAAATGATGAAGAGAAGTATTCTGTTCATCGAATAGTATCATAAATGTTTGTTGAATTCCATATTTGATTACACTATAATTTAAGATATACATTTCCCTCCACATTGTTACGGAGGAAACCTAAATTATCTATGTTTTAATTATTTTATTTTGTCTCTTTAAGACTGTGTATTTTTACAGTTTCATCATTGTTTGTGCTTCCAGTGACGCTGCCAAATCTACACATAAGAAAAAATATGCGCAATATTGCTTATCTTTTTATGTAGGTCATATACATTATTTATACAGAAATAATGTTTAACATCGTACTGCCCAAAGTAACGACTGCAAAGAACGTTGAAAGAATGGTGTTTAGTACAGAGACTGTGTTGATAAAAATGAGCTATTATCGAACACAATCAATTAATAACTTTTCAAGCGAACTGGACTGTTGACTTACACTAACAATGCTTGATTGTCAAGTGGTTATGTCGGAACATGCAGGGTTATGTACATTGTTAATGATCTTACAATATTTAATGAACTACTTTCATCTATAGCAATCGTACATGTACACATATAATAGCTGTTTGGCCTAATATCAAGCATGTGGCATTCGGATATTCAACCGAAACTTTTTTAAAATTCTTATTTGTGTAGTCGTATTCTTTCCACCAATTGATTTATGTAGGTATAATAAAATACAATAATAAGAAATGCTACCTGGAGTTTTCATAAGCAAATTTATCCGGCGTGATTTTCACAATAAGCAAGACTTAGTACCAACTCCAAATACAGTATTAACAAGCTTTTTATTTTATTCGTATTACATGTAGACAAAAAATAAATGATGAGGTCAATGTGTTATTTTGAACTTTTTAAAAAGCTTGCGAATGATACAGAGCGGCATGCAAACTAGTAATCTGTGTACAACATCATACATGTTTTTTATCAATCCAGCTTAAACACCAGACCGAGGCATTTGTCTTTACACCCAATTTTGTCATTTCTTCTAATTTGCGTTGAATCTACTGCTACGAACCCTGGTCTTGTGATCACACTGGGTACACCGTATAGTTTTAGAACTGGTAAAAACCGTTACCCGGCACGTCTCCTGAATCGAGTTGTTGCAGTTTCGGCGATGCAAATATTTGATTTTCTATCTACCGCATTGTGATCTCTAAAAAACAAGTGGTGCAGAGTACGCATTAAGGGGTGCCACGTTCAGCCTGTCATCATTTACTATGAAAAGATTCGTGAATTAAACAAAATAGCCGGTACAAATGTTCCATTTGTTACTTCGTACGTAGTTTTCAGCGAGTTACTTGGAACGGCTCCTTTTATAAATCTCATGTTTTCACGGATGTTTCACTTGCCCAACGAAAGTGAAGTTGATATTAAATGAAATTATTGTATTTCTGACCACATGTGACTGCATTGTGACATCTTCAGTGTTTCTTGCGCCTAGTCGTGTACGTTCTACGTAATTGTTACTAGGGACGGGTGTTTTAAGGGTGTTACTTGGGGCGTCCCAGAATCGAAATGTGTGTTACTTGGCATGTATTTCATACTTGCTGTTTTTGTTCGACTTATGTCTTTCATACCGGAGGTATTGCAATGCACCAATATTGGATTCAGGATTTAAACCATTAAACCCGGCTTGCTTACAGCTCTTTCTTGTCTTAACCACAAGAATACTCGTAACCCATTTCAACACTCATTGCCTCCAGGTGCGGCTTCTAGAGCTTTTCTATAAAATTAAACTTTCCAACACAATCGAACTATGACAATTTTTGCATAAACCATCCACAAAGCAGAAATAGCAGAAGTATTCGAGCCGGTGTTTTATAATGTACATTGAATTATACTTGATCTAGATACATGGAGTATCTAGTAGTGAGACTGGTTGAATGACGTATTGATGAGCTTCATTATACAATAATATTACTATATTTATTTTACAAATTGTCCTGGTATGGCTGCAGTTGCTTAGATACATTGGATGGCTGTCCTGGGAGATGGATAGTACCCTGGTCCTGGTATGAAAGTGACAACCACAAAGAGCCAGTGCTATCAGTACATAAAATGAGAACCATACAGTGGTTATGATTCCTGCACTTGATATTGGTGAGTACCTTCTTGGGCCTGCTGGTATGGCTGTACTTAATGGAAGTGAGTACTCAATTTAGCCTGGGAAGTCTGATCGTGGTGAATGTAGGGACTGTGCAGGCCTGGTGGTTATGTGATTTCCTTAGAACCCAGCCATATGTCCGAGCTAAGTATCGATAAGTATCGATAAATAGTCCATAGGATAAGGACTAGCTATTATTGGTGATGGAGACTACCTAGTATGGTCATGTACTACAAGTCTACACAGGCTACTAGTATCTTTGTGAAAGAGTGTCAGTACAATCCAATTTATCACCTTTCAATCACTTGTATAAACCTATAGCAACCTTATGGGTTAATTGGTTGTCCAAGTTAATAATCTATCTAGGACATAGACATCCGATATCCGACGCATTTCAACTTGAGCTAAATCTCATCTCAAATCTGCATTTATTAGCTTTTATCGTAGATGATTATTAGTGTTTTAGATGTGTTTACTGTATTTCTATTATTCATAGTCTCAACTATAAATCAATCAAGATTGATTGCATGCACGTATTATTACGTTTATATATGACTGAATGTGAAAAGCCTTAAAATAATTTAAATGATTTGAATTGTAAAGCTCTACCTGTGTTGATGAGTAATTCCTTCCACCTAGAATTGCTTTTATTTTGTGGAAGTCAGTACTCCATTGAGCATGGGATCATAGGGATGTTTGTATATGTTCATGGTTGTGAGTACCTACTACCAAATATAATTGATGTTAGTGCGTACCCCTTAGGACAGAGTGAGGCGGTAACAGTACTTAGTGGCTATAGTTACCCTATACAGTCATAGATGTCTGCATTTGATGGGCGTTACATAAGGATGTACTACTAGGAAGTATTAGTTACCATCCCATAGAAGATTGAATGTCTGTGGTGTCTGGTGGTGTTGAGTACCCTGTAGTGACCGTAATGGTTTATTTGGAGTTGGAGCTGATGAGCACCCCTTAGTGCCTGGGGTGACTTTGATTAAAGGTAGTGAGTACCCACATAGGTCAAAGGATGTCTTAAGGCCGGGCATGATTGTACTATTAGTGACTATTAGCCTATATTCCATAGAGGCTAGGATGACTGTACTATGTGATGGTTACTTCATATTCATGTAGTATGTGATGGCGGTCTGTGCGATGAAGAGTATCCCTTATGACCCAGTAATACTGTACTTGGGGTGATGAGTATTAATTAGAGCATAGTATGGTTTGATGTTGTCAAAATGAGTACTCCATATAGCATATGATGTATGTACTCATGTAAACGCTATTTTTTGTTCTGGTGCGCACCTCAAATGGCTGGAAATAGTCTCATCAATAAATTGGCGTTGCTGTATACTACATAGGGTCAAGTGATCGCGAGTACAGGGTGCCAAGTGAACAGGGGGACTGGTATTGATTATTTTTCTTTCTACAATATAAAGTATTGCTTTAGTTTCACCTTTTTGAAGTAAACATTCTACAATGAACAACTATAATCATTATGCAATAGATGAGTTTAAAACAATAATTTAGAAAGAATAATAATAATCAAAACACAGTCGCATGTTTACTTGGTTAGAAGCAAAACAGTACTTTTGTGATAGGTTCTTTCGTTGCTAAACTGGTAACCAAAACAACTGTAATACTTATAAGTTGCAAGGTTATCACAAATCGAAGCATCTTTCAAATCAATATATAATTGTGCTTATAAACACTTTAAACTACTTATATCATGCCATACAAGCTATTTGAATTGACTTGGGAAACAAAGTCAACGTGGACGTCAATTTGACATTTATCGAACAATGACGTTTTTCAAGAATCTAAATTCTCCGGTTGCATCGATAGTAACATGGTCATGTTACATATTGAATAACACTCCCAAATGTTAGCTTTCCATTGGTGTATGAAAACATCAGACGAGATCACGCATATTCTCATGGCATTCGGTTGTAATGGGGTCAGATATTATGAAACACCCTGTACCTGACTAGGCCTAGGATTGATGTAGCTGTACTAGGAGGATGTGAGTACCCAACGAAGTGCTGAAGTATCATTTTCCATAAATGCAGGGCGCTATAATTTTGCAGTCTAAAACAGCAAATATACCCATTAGTGTGATTGATTATAACATCGGACAATAATTGTCGTTGAAGGTAACCGATTTAAAATTTTGGGAAATACTTCTGACCATAGGCTTCGGAAAAATATTGTGGCCAAATTTTACGAGGAGGGACCGGTTTATTGGCGGTTAATGGGCTATTAAGTAGTACATAGGTCGTTAACTAACGTTAGCAGTTACAATCTTTTTAAATGTTTCGTAGTTACGCCCTTACAAAATTTTCATTTCGAACCCAATGCACTTACGCCCTGCCAATAATTCCTCAAAATTGAAGCAACGTTTAATGATATGACTCTTATATGTGGCCAAAAGGTGCGCGAAGAAGTTCTGCTTCGAAAACATGAAAACGGGCTTTAGCACTGGCCCGTTGAAATATGAAATACATGCCAAGTAACACAAATTTCGATTCTGGAACGTCCCAAGTAACACCCCAAAACAGCCGTCCCTAGTCACAATTACGTAGAACGTACACGACTGTGTGCCAGAAACACTGCAGATGTCACAATACACTCCCATGTGGTCAGAAATACAATAATTTCATTTAATATCAACTTCACTTTCGCTTGGCAAGTAAAACATCATAAATGGAGCCGTGCCAAGTAACTCGCTGAAAACTACGTACGAAGTAACAAATGCAAAATTTGTACCGGCTATTTTGTTTAATTCACGAATCTTTTCATAGAAAATGATGACAGGCTGAACGTGGCATCCCTTAATGCGTACTCTGCACCACTTGTTTTTTATAGATCACAATGCGGTAGATAGAAAATCAAATATTTGCGTCGCCAAAACTGCAACAACGCGATTCAGGAGACGTGCCGGGTGACAGTATTTTTCAGTTCTAAAAATATACGGTGTACCCAGTGGATCAAATATCTGTCTCACGATAGTTGAAATTATTTAAATAATATCACTAACTAAGTGCCTCTCAGACAAGTAATCTGAACAAGTGAAAGGACGAACATACGCACATGGTGACCCAGAATCTCCCTAAAGTAAACTTCGATAAGGGTGTGTAACATTTTGGGCAACAAGTTAACTGTTTGCTACCAGCACTTATAGGTTTCCTCCATAACTATTTATTTCCTCCGTAACCATTTGTATCTGGCTCAATTCTGGCAACATATCAAATAATGAATATATTATATAGGTACGTACTCTACAGGCATGTCTAAATATAACATTCCTGCATTTTAACAGGGAACCCTTACTACAACTCCAACACAGATGACAATTTAGTGATAAAGTTGATGAAATTAAAGTACCAAAACGCAATTATTCCTCCATAAGATCATGCTACGTAGCTTTTACAATCAAGTTTGCATATAGGTGGACAAAGTATTTTCAACCTTATTTAAAAAATATGTTTAAAGGCATCGTGTTAACTATGCAATCTAGAAAAATGACCTGGAACTATTTCATCAATTCTATTTTCCTCCGTAACCGATTAACAATGCATGTACAACTGTTCCATAAGTATAAAAAATCATTAGCTATAACTTTGATTCATAATGTACTAACAGTAAATAGTAATTGCAATTAAAATATTTCCTTGTTAACACAACAACGACAGCTATTTTCAAAATATGGTCGATTATTTGAATTTGGCTGTTATGATACAACGCAAAGCAACGTCTCACGTTTTGTGTATATGTTGTGGACATTTGGTCGCTTGCATTTGTTCAAGCTGGTTGTAAACTTAAAGGTTTCGCAATGAGCACAGTAGTCCTTATCTAGTGTATGTGTAATCGCTAACAAGTATTTATAATCCAACGCTCCAGGGACTCATTGAAAATTTGCAGACTGGTAACAAATGTACGCGTGGTATATCGTATGTTATTGAACACCAGCCGCCTGCATCGTATTATCTTACAGAACTTGCATTAAAAAGCTTTTCCAAAAATAGATTTCCCAAAAATTGACGTCACTTTACTGTATTGGAGGGAAATGTATGTAGAAAGTAAACACAAGTACATGTTGCGATCAAATAGTTACACTAACATTCACATTCCTAGACGGAAAACAAAATTAGCAGACAGATCTATGGTCGTTAGTGGCCCAAAATGGTGGAACGAACTACTCAGCTACATGAAAGACATTCACTACGAAGCCATGTTCAGATCAAAATTGAAAACACATTTGTATAGTCGGTTTCATGGACAATGAGTTTGCTCTTGCTAATAGTCAATTCAGTATTTTATGACTCAATTCAAGCTCTAGAATCCTAGTGCGTCATGTAATTGTGAAGCGCAATAAAAATCTTTAAATAGTTTTGCTTTATATAAATGGCATGTATTTGTATTTGTTTAACGAGGCAGGACAACAATGAGTAACGCCATCATATGACTATTGTTGATATGTGCAGTACATTCGTCAGTACGTTCTGTCCAACTTTCGTTACGTTTGGTACATTTGTCAGTATGTGCATTAGTTATAACAACCTTCCTATATGTATGTATTTTTCACTTTAGAGTAAAAACAGAAAATTACAAACATATTTGGTCAATTGTTCAAGTGGTGTGTGTAGTCCGTTTTTTGTTTTCTTGTCGCCTGGCTCTTTCTCCTGTTGAGACTGACTGAGGCGGCAGACTTCCGGAGTGGGATATCGTGTTTTTGTAGTTGCTAGTTTTTGCTTCTTCGGGCATTGTCTGTGCCTTTTTGTTATAATGTCGCGTTATTGTGCTGGTTATTGTTATGTTTGACGTGATCTTAACCTACTTACTCTTGCCACATACAGTGTGTCCAAGTACCTTGGACGGCTTGGAGTCAACATGTCTGGTAATCTGAGCTGGAATGATAAGACCGTGAAGAAGGCCAACAGTAAACTTTGGTTCCTGCGCCGAAACCTACGGATAAAAACGCCTATTTCTCGCTTGTAAGACCCCAGCTCGAGTTCTGTGCCACAATATGGAACCCCCACACACAGAGTCATGTACCAACCAGGTAGAGATGGTACAAAGGAGAGCTGCAAGGTATGCAACTAACCGCTACCATAACACCAGCAGCGTCAGTGACATGCTAAGCCATCTGAATTGGGAGACACTGGAATGTAGAAGGTAGAAGGCACATTTGACCCTACTCTAAAAGATTGTCAACAACCTGGTGAACATCCCTGTAGACCAGCATCTCTCTCCAGCTACATCATCTACTAATATCGGATCGTCCAATTCAAAGAAATACCGCCACCCTTCAGCCAACTCATCCTACTATAACAACTCGTTCTTTCCAAGAACAACATCATCTTGGAAAAAACTGCCTGCACTAATCGCAGAGGCCCCCGACTTGGTATCTTTCAAGCGGGGATTGTCTACTTTTCACATCTAATTAGGCCCGGGCCAGCTGCAAGTAAATCATCGATGACTCCCAGGCTACCATAACCGGAGAGGTCTGGGATGAGGAAGACGAAAACGCAGCTGCCCAACACTACCATAAATTTACTCTTATGTATGATCTATCCCACCTTTCTTCTTACTTTCCTATCTATTTCACAACTTTTTCTTTATTCTGAAACCACGCTTCGCTAAATGGTCAAGTGTGACCGCGTCGACGTGCCATGTTGATGTAGATTTAGACACAACAGGAAGTAACCAATGTCAGTGGCTTCTGAAATCAAATAACGGTACCGCCGAGTACAAGTATAACCGCAACTCAAATCGAATTAATTGGAGAGGCCAACGATAGGGAGAGTTGCCTATTAGGTAAATTCAATATCTTTATTTGCATTATAAATGATAATAATTATGACAATTCTGATGCCTTTTGTACTAATAATAATTGGATAAATATGCTATGTAGACCTGTAACGAACTTTAGATAATAATTAATTTCGTCTTGGAAGTATCATCTATAGCCATATTATCAACATAAGTTGTGTCTTCCTGCTTACCAGAACACGGTGCTTGATTTGATTTCAACCTCCAACACCATCAATAATAATAATTGCCAAACTTAAGTTGTAATAAAGTCATAATAACTCATTATTCTATAACTTGACCGGGCCACTTTCAGACAGAGCTTATAATTTGTATGCCGTTCCTACAGAGCCTGTCATGCTCTGCTGTTTCTGTGGAGTGCTACCTTCCCTGTTAATTTGTAATTATCTTTTATATACACTTACTGTTCTTCAACAATTGTTTATACAATCTTGAGGAAATGGCCTAGCTAAAAGATAAAATGCCTAACCGGATCTGACTAACCTCTCACTAGACGACGTGTATGTATATATTCTTACAACTATTATCAGCGTAGCTTCCTGTTAGATAACGGAGTGCTATATAGTTCCATGACTAGTGTGACGGCGACATTGTATAAAACTCGACATTCAAAATACTGACAGGCCATAGATAAGCGGACTGAAAGCAACATTTCATTTGTCTGTATTTTTAAGGAGCGTTTCACTTTACCATAAGATGATAGGGGTAAGTAATATGTGCTTAGTTTTATTAGGTTCACACAATGCGTTAAGAATATTTGTCCAAGTATACGCGGTTGTTGTATATATGATAATACGTGTGTTTTATAAAATTGGTTAACATAATAATAGTTTTTATTTTGTTTGACAGATGGAGCGGCTACGCCATAGCCTGCTGATGATGGTGTGTATTCAAGTAGCGGTGGTCTCATGGTATGTATGTTCAACTGTATGCAAGGATTGAAAGGAAACATTATATAAAGTTGGCCTTTAATTGTACTTGTGCACAATCACCTGTAACAGTCACTGTTTGACCTATACTCGATATTACATGTAATGTTTATTATATGACCACTTTTTCTGACGGCACCAGGGCGGTGAGTGTTTGGTAATTATGCATACCACCTGTATATGTAAGAGGCTCACATGGAAGAATGGGCATGTCCAACTGTGTTGCCTCTATAAAGAAAGCCTGTATTACCTTTTACCAAAGACTGTCTCCAACTTTGTTGACATTCACGTAAAGTTTTATTCAATAAATGAATTTACACGTGGTATGTACAATTAATGAGCATATTTTAACATGGTGTTTCAGCACATACGTCGCTACCTTTTCTAATGTTCTGTTTCCTGGGATACCATTGGCTGTAAATGTTCAGATACTTAATGCGTCCACTGACGTCAGTGTCACTGTCGAACTGGTGCAGAAAACTGCACAGAAACACACAACAATAACACAGACCCAACAGGTTCTACATGCAGGTACGATGTAGTGTCTTTATAAGTAGTAGTAGTACTACATTTTGTATTGATATGTAGTACAAACATATACTTTTAAATCAATTTGACGAAACAACTAGGCTTACTAGATATATGGTTTAAATTGCCTACATATACCATAAAATAGGTTATTGTCGAAAGTCAAAACATAGAGTAAAACGGTTGCAGAAGTCACTTTGTGAAACAGATATTATACTTCATGAACGCTGAAAATCTATCCAATTACGCAACGTTTCATTGTTGTTTATCTTTCAGGCATTCCGACACCTTTAAGGCTAAACGTAAGTGTTCATTTAGATTTCATTAGTTTAGTATGATACGCGGTTAGAATAATTCATGTTGAACAAGTCTGCCAAGTCCGTAGTTCAAGATTATTATTTATCAGCATTTTCTTAAGTGGTGTATATCTGTTCCCAAAGTATTGCATGTGCTTGACTGTTTATACATCGCTTTTTACTCTTATATAGGTGCCTGATGAACTTGAACACCAGACGCAATATTTTATTCGTATTACCGGGTCCGGAGGAGATGTTTTTACGAACCAGTCTGACATCCATTTAGAGGAACAAAGATTGTTTATCTTTATACAGACAGATAAGACACGTTATTCAGCTGGTCAACAAGGTAGGTCGACTGTGTAATTAAAAGTTTGTTTGTCTACGTGTATTTTTATCTGTAGCACTCGAGCAACCTCAAACACAATAGAACATTGACACTCTTACCGGCCGCAGAATATTATGGGCAATAGTGGAATGTTTAACAGTACGTCATGCAGTATGTGCCATCTCTCTAGATATTCAGCTGGCAAAAATGTAGCGCAAACATGTTATACAAGAAAGTGTCCCGCTTATATTTGAACCGATATATTCAGCTTTCATGGAATAAGTGAAATACCGTTTTTGAACCGCGTATATATCATAATTATTCACTATTTGTTTAATTTGTTGCACAGAACACAATCAAAAAGATAATAATTTGTCAGACAGGGAAGGCAGCACTCAACATAACCAGCCGAGCACAGAAAACTTTAAAACACACAAGGTACAATGTCCGCCTGAACCAGTCGAGCACAGAAAACATAAAAGGTACAATGCCCAACTAAAGAAAGTGTAATCCTCCATGTCAAAGATGTGGAAATTCTAAATTAACCAGTTTCAGCAATCAAATAGCTGAATGACCTAGTTCCAACAGTAAAATGTCTAAAATACCTAGTTTAAGCTGAGAGGGTATGTGTGTATATGTTTTAGGCCATTCTCTCTTAGAAGTACCCAAAAGGTGTTAATGCATGGATAATTGTGTTGGGATGAACAGTAAATTTCGTAATCAGAAGGGTTTTTTACGTGTGAAATGACAAAACAAGATAATGATAAGTCGGACAGGGATGGCAACACACAACTTAACCAGCCGAGTAAAGAAAACATAAAAAAGCATACAAGACACAATGCCCGACACATAACGAAACGAGAAAATGAACCACACAAGTCCTAGCTGTCAAAAAGCTGAAAGAACTCGTTTCCGCATTCAAAAAGCTGAATGCCTCAGCTGAATGACCTACGTTCAATAGTAAAATGGCTGAGTTACCTAGATTTAGCTGTCTAAATTCCTAAAAAGTTGAATGGCCTAGCCTCAACATATCGAGCGTCTTAGCTGAACGACCTACTTCCAAGACGTTGAATGCCTCTAGCCGAATGACCAAGTTCAATTTTAATGCCAAGTTTTCACAACAAAAAGGCCAACAACATAGGCACAATATCCGTTGGTACAAAACCAACAACAAAAAGTGATACTGCAACAAACTTATGAATATGCATCGGAACTGTTCATATATTCAGGTCGAAAATGCTGCCGAAGTCCGGCAATCGTGTCGTTCACCAGCCATAAAAGCGTAGATTGTAAATCTTAAATACATTTGGTATCGAGCTAAAACAGTGATAGTACACCTCTAATGTAAGTTTTTATATTTATTTCAGTACAATTTCGAGTATTCCACTTGTTGCCCAACCTGTTAAACTACAAGGGGACCAGTACTGTAACAATTTACGTATGTTCACTGTTTTTAAAAGTACTTTGACTATTTTAAACACAATTAATATGACATAAACATCATCAAATATTTTGTGAGTGGTTTGGATTCGTTAACATGAAACGAAGTCTCTTAAATCATTTATTGATTCATTTAACCCTTTTTACCTTCAAAGTTATGATGGAATGGGCGAGTTTTGCGCCTATCGCATAATCCTGGTCGTCGTGTGAAATCTTGTTTGCTGATGTTTCTTGATATGTCTCGTCATTACAGGACGGCGATGGAAACAAAGTAAATGTGTTAGGTCCACAGACTGTCCAAAATGGAGTGATCGTTGACAGCTTAATGTTGAGTGAACATCCTGTCTTTGGAAATTGGAAGCTCGCAGTGTCTGCAAACGTATGTATAATTGGAAAGCATATAATACAAAACGAAAAATATATACATGTAAAGCAAACAGTTTATATAAAACGAATAAACATATTAAAATTGAGTGTACGGCAAATGAACAAATTACATTGTATTTGTTTATTGTCCATGACCGGTCGTTATTACACAGAATTCAGATTGATTTCAAGATTTTCGTCCATTATAAACAGGTAAATTAATCATAATGTTCGAGGTATGGATTGATAGAGAAGGAAGTCTGGGTTTTAAATAATTTTACAAACGGTACATTGTACTTACAAAAATATCTATTTGTGTTTACTGTCTGTATAGCCTAGTGGTAGAGTACCCGTATTGAAGGGGTCTTAGATTGGCTTTGTCGATACGAACGCCATTGTGCCAGTACTTGATCTTGTTTTAGTTGATGTCTTTACTGCAATGAATTGTTTGATTTTCAGGGTATTGAAGTAACGAAACCATTTGAAGTCTTCGACTATGGTAAAATATTTATTTTAAGTTATACATTCTGATACAATATGATAACGTAAGTACTCAATCATAACCTGTACATTACAGTGTCAAAACGAAAATTTCAATTCTTTAGACTACAAAATTGTTTATCACCGACTGCAGTCCCCCGAACGCTTTATTATGATTTTTAGCTCGTTACAACTGAGTGATACATCTCTGGTGATGTAATATGGAAGTTGTATTTTGTATGTAATGTAAAGTCTGTTGCCATTAAACTCTTGCAATAATATTCTTACACTAATATAATTGTATTATCTGTATTTGCACCTTCAAGGGCCAGTAATTTAAAGGCCCGATCTGCCGAAGCATCTCTATCGGAGCTAAATCTCATCTTACGAATACATTTATCTTTATGTTGATATCCTTGGGAGGCTTGACTTTTGCTGATATTTCTACTTGCGATTATGTCCAAAACAACGATGATGACCTATAATGTTTCTTCATAATTTAGGTCTTTAAATAATACAATGTATACAGTATACTGAGTGAGAACACATTCCATCAATGACACAAAGTTTTTATTTGTACGAAGGCACATGAATGAGTTGGTTATCGAAGTGTTATAAATACATG
Source organism: Spisula solida (assembly GCA_947247005.1). Lineage (NCBI taxonomy): Eukaryota > Metazoa > Mollusca > Bivalvia > Venerida > Mactridae > Spisula > Spisula solida. Next base: position 37,397,828 of record OX365956.1, on the reverse strand, counting down.
TACACAGCATGAAAAGTTATGTTAAATTTACTATTAAACGTAGCTTAAATGTAATTATATTCGTAATTTAAATACATTTAATCAGAAAAAAGTAGCCATTAAATTCCATATTTTGGTTAAGTTTAATACTACATTTAAGTCGAATTATTCCTACAAATTTAAGTCACATTTAAGTTGCATTTAAAGGTGATTAAATATAGAATATAAATGGGATTAAATGCTCGTTTATGCAATATAACGCTAATTTAAATGCGTTTAAACGCACTTTGATGTTGCATAAATGTCAACTTTTATTATATTAAATCTGATATTTAAACAACTTCTTGTTAACTTAAATTTTAAATAAAAGTTCCATTAAAAGGTGATTAAATTTTTTTTGAAAAAAATTATTTTGCACATATTCTGCAAATATGACAACAAACTGCTCAGCAGTTTGTAACCTGCTTCTTAGCCATAAAATCTTTTCTGTATCGTCAATTTATATAGATAGACCATACTTTTATTTTGTAGTACATTGTGATTAAATTTACAAATTAAATTTAGTAAATATACGGAAAATAAATCGACTTAAATATGGACATTTTTGTGAAATTCCAAAAAAACGGAAAGATAATATAGTATTATTTATGATTAAATTTACAAATTAAATTTAGTTGATATACGGAATATAAATCAACTTAAATATGGATGTTTTTGTGAAATGCCAAATAAACGGAAAAATACTATAGCATTTTTGTGATTAAATTTACAAATTAAATTTAGTTAATGTACGGAAAATAAATCGATTTAAATTTTACGTTTTTGTGACATTCAAAATAAAAGTAAATATAATAAAATAGTATTTGCATTTAAACCCGTTGTTTCATGCTGTGATATATATGCCAACCGTTCGAGCTCTACCAACTAATCCCATCGAACCCCAATTTACCATAAAGTCGAACTAACGGGTTTTACTAGGTCAATTTCTCCAGCGAGGCGATCTAAAAAAAATATAATAAGATTTGTATGCCAAGAAATCGCTGACCACTTAAAAAGATATCTCGAAGAGCAAAACCTACTTTTCAAAAACCAGTCAAGATTCAGAGCCAACCACTCCTGTGAAACAGCTTTAACTTCGATAGTTGATAGATGGATAAATTACATAAAGTTGTTGGAACAGTGTTTCTAGACTTGTCAAAGGCATTCGATTTAGTGAACCATTCAATACTTTGTAACAAGTTAAAATCATACAATTTCAGCCAATCAGCACTCAATTGGTTTGAATCATATTTGACAAACAGACAACAAAGAGTTTGTGTATCTGGGAAGCTCTCAGAAGCAGGTCATATCGCATCAGGCGTCCCACGGGGATCTGTCCTTGGGCCTATACTATTTATAATGTATATAAATAATTTGCCAGCAGAACTAACAGATATATTTACTGACATGTTTGCAGATGACACTACTCTAACAGCCATTGGCCAATCTCATGAAGAGGTTCAAACAAACCTTCAAAACAATATAGACAAAATATATTCATGGTGTCAGAACAATTCGATGGCACTGAATGCCAAGAAAACAAAGGCAATGACAATTAGTGCTACAAATAAAACTAAATCAAATCAAGGCCTCTCTCTGCACTTAGCACAAGATCAAATTGCCTTGTCTGATTCAGAGCGCCTTTTAGGGGTTCAAGATAAGAACTTAAACTGGAAAAGTCAAATTAACATGGTCATAAAAATGTAATTCAAAACTTTATCTTCTACAAGAATAAAGCACTACATAAACATACCAACCAGGAAATTATTCTTCAATGCATATATACCCCCCCCCCCCCCCCACTTAGATTACTGTTGTTCTATCTGGGGAAATTGCAATAACAGTCTAATAGACACTATAATCAGATTTCAAAAGCGAGCAGCCAGAGTAATTCTTGACAAAGACTTTGATACGCCATCTGAAGAACTTTTCGCTACTTTAAATTGGATGACATTTCCTGAACGACTTAAATACAGAAAATCCATTATAGTATACAAATCATTAAATGGCATATTTCCAACATACTTTAAAGATAAGTTCCAGAAAATTCATGAGGTTAATTCCCGCCATCTTAGATCTTCAGATTGTAAACACAATCTCTATGTGCAGAAACTGAATTTAGAATTTGCTCAAAAAATCATTGGACTATTCTGGCCCCATGATCTGGAATACCTTACATGAAGAGTTACGAACAGCAGAAAATTTAAATACTTTCAAAACCAAATATGTTACTTTTTTGAAGAATCACATTACTAGGATATAAATATAACAAGCACCAAGCGATGAGTTGGACATCTGACATTAAAGATGTTATTTTAAGATTGCCATAATAGTGTGAATATTCTGTATATAATATTTATTATGATTGAAATGTGTTATTTTGATATATTTGATGTAACTGATGTTGTATATAATATGTAAATGTGTTTTAAGAGGCTCATAGGGAAGATTGGGCAGATGCCTAACTATGTTGCCTCTATAAATAAAGTCTTTATTATTATTATAATTATTATAAAATAAACAGAAACAAAAACTATCTTTAATGTGTCTTGTATATTCTTATCAGTACTCCCAAAGTTTACCGTCGGCATTGAGATCCCGGATGTGAAAAGAACTGATCGCAGTGTTACGGTCATCGTGACAGCAAGGTACTTTTTAATCATCTTCATGTATATATACCAAACGTTGTTTGATCAATGAAATATAAAAAAGTTACCAATTATCGAGGGCTGCTTACAGCAGTAATTAAGCCGTTCAGCCACCCTTTGACATTTCACTTCCCTAGTCATTGGCGTATCTAAGGAAATCTGCGTTCGATCCCTTGGGAGACGATTTCAGTCCTTGTTGGTATGCAGCCGACATCGAGATATGGCGCACAGGAATTTCGAAAATACACAGACACTGTCCTCACATGTACCAATTCACAACTTAGTAGAGTACAGTATTGTGGGTTTGTCTTGCTCCGAGAAATTACGTAGAACAACTTTCGCTTCATTCGAGCTGCTTTAACGCCCCTGTCACAACCAAACGTGCGTGCTAAATGTCCGTTTTTCGGGAGGATACGGACGCTACGTTGTTCAGATAACGTGGGAAGGGAGTGGCAAGACGGTAGCAATAATACGCACGTGCGTTTCAACCAACCTGGTCGTGATTGGCTATGTGCATCGTACGTGTTATTTGAGTTGTACGTGCTGACAGCGTACGCTCTCCGTGCTACGCCACGTTATCGTACGATGGCCATACTTACACGCGCTGCTCGTGTGCATTGTCCTTTCTCAATCGTATGCTGTAAGTTGGCACGTTGCATGTACTAGGATGCATCTGTAACCTAAGCGCAACTCGAACGCAGCGAAAGATCCTCATGCGTTTTGTGACCATATTGAAAATTGATATCATTGTCAAATTATTATGTAATCAACAATAAATGAAGTCGCTATTATTATTCTCATCATCATTACTAGGCCGTGTCTGCGAGCTCTCAAATACGTACGGATGCGATACTCACCACGTACGGTTTCCTGGATTTTGCTAAAGTGTTTGCTAGTAGAAAGTACGTACTTGCAAGTATGATGGGCAGGCTGGGCTTGCTACTTATGTTTTATGAAGCGGTGTACGCAGCAGTTCTGGTGTTTTCCAACTAATCGTGTGGTGTAGTGCTAGACGTTTAACTGTATGTCCGAAGTATAAATGTTCCGATATCACAAAGCCGGCTGTAGTTTACTAATTTTAATAAGTCGTAACAATAATAATCACACAGTTTATATTCACAGAGTTCAGATATATCACAAAGATATTAATAATTTCACTGAGTCACAAAGTTATCAAATTAAATCAAATGTCCAAAGTCTATACTTCACAAAGATACTGTATTATGTTTTATTGAATTATGTATCTATATTAAAAGTTAAGTCCATTTAAAAAGAGTTCCCCTTAACTCTAGCAGACAGAGTTATTTACTCAATCTGACAAGCCAATCAAGTTACTTAAATCAACAGATCAGACTGGATATGTTAAGTATTTCACACCTATGATAGTTCAATCAAAACTTGAAAGAAACATATCATAACTATTTAAGAAATAATAACAAACAATCACAAGTATATTGAATTATTCCTCTGACAGACTGTGTCCATTATGCGATATTCCCAGTGGGCACGGAAGAGCATTATCTCCTAAATTGCCAGTTTTTTAATCCATCAAGACAAAATTGTCTCAATACTGAAGTTCTCCAACACGATGTATCCTTTAAAACTATTATGATGTCAACGTCTGTAACAATATTAAAGAAAATCAGTACGTTTGCTACCATAATAATGAAACAGTTCAAGAACGATTAATTCTGATGCCTCCATACTTGTCTCTCATGTATATGGTTAAGAAATAAACATCTGTTCGCGTATTTTGTCGGTGAATAAAACACGGACAGGAGTTCGGATGCGGAAAAATAAAACCACGAGTGCGTAGTTTTTATTTCGATTCTAAATACGATAATATCCCGTACTATCCCGTACGATTTAATTGTACGCATTCCATGTTCACCCATTTGACATTGAACATAATTCCACGCTGAAATTGGGTGGCTTATTAGCTGGTACAATTACCTCCCTCGTTAGTTAAAACGACCTTCGTAATTTTCTGAAGGAAATAAAACATTTTAAACACTGAATCAATTTTAATAACACGAGTATATGGGTATCTATTTCATGGACATGAAAAATATAAATGAATTGATTATCAGAAGTTTTTATGAAACTTAGTTTCGAGAGTTTATTGGAGTTTCTAAAAATAGATGCGTCATAGCTGTAACACTGGATACTCGTGAAACTTGTCTTGTTCGCAACACGTTAAAGGTTTAACTATAAAGTTTACGTTCATTCATTTATATGTCACGTGATACGGGACGTAAATAGTAACAACCAATTGGATAGGTTTGTTTCATTGCGGTAATAATAAGAGGGTTGTCCCAGTAAATCGTGTACTTTGCTTATTACACAAAATGTATTCAAATGTTTTGTTTCAAATTTTCACTGATGATTAATTAATATGTTCTTAGCAGGTATCCGGAATTCCGTGAAAATGTGTCATGAAATTAATTTTCTATTTACATTATTAATACACATGGTATGCAAGGGCGGCGCGCTGTGACGTCAAGGTAAGAACGTCATTTGGCAGAACATTTTTCTCCATCTTAAAGTGTTGTCCATTGCATTCAATATACATACGATGGCATTGAACTCTTCTCTGATACACATTTGCGAACCAGTCACAGTCTAATGCACAATAAAAAAGCTGTATAACCGATACCAACAACCCTCATTGCGGGAAATACCTAAACCCATCATATCCCATAATCTATGAGAAGAATTAAAACCTGCGCAGTGGAAAATGTAGATGTACAATCCGCTGATGACCCAATCATCATTAAATCGTCCTCGTCACTCATCCACACGTGTTCTTTACATATTGATTTATAACTGTCAGTGGAAGTTAGGGTATTAAACTATATTTCGACGTCATATCAGACAAAACTATAAAATGTACTGTTGTTCTATGGTGTTTTCCTCTTCTGACGTCGCAATTCTCGCACGTTTCTATATTTAGTGCGGCTATTCAAACATGTGTATTTCTCGCACAAATAATGATTTTCATTTGAAATTTACCGTTATGACACTAAAAAGACAATCGTAAATGCTTACGTGAAAATTATGAGCAATGATTAATTGAAAGTTTGAGAATGACAAGTTTATTGATGGTCCATTGTAAGACACTTTTGTTTATAAACCTTACATTGAACTATAGTTACACTCAAGAATCAAATATCAAAATACAGAAAACACAAAAAGGTGGTGAAACATTTGGTTTTTTGGGTTTGTTTTTGTTTATTATATTAGGTTACTGTATATTGTATTAATGTAATTTTATTAATGGTTTATTTCTGTAAACTGAATAGTAGGTAGTTTTAAACTCTGTTAGCGTAGTCTTTGAAAAGCCATTGAGCTTGTTTGTAAATATGAAAATGAGTTATACAAAATAAAATATACCAAAAAAATGACAAGTTTATTGAAAATGCATTGAACGAAACAACGTCGCGTTTTTGGGTTGCGCCGCGTTTGTATACATGGTGTTGGTCAATCACGGATACTACGCAATATATACATATCCATATACTTTTCACGCATAATTCCTATAGAGGATGAATGTTTGAAGGTATCTTCAAAAAATTATGATCATAATTATGACGCCACATAAGACAATTACAAGCAAAGTACACGATTTACTGGGCAACCCTCGAACATACCCCGGTTTGCTCTATGCGTATATATGGATTAATCCGCAGATCGTGGTAGAATATTTATTAAATCACGTATTGTAAATCACTTACCCATGCCAATCCTTATTGTATTGATGATGTGTTCTTTTCTATCTTAAATTATATCCAGTCAATGAACATTCAGCCCATTGTAGTAATGTATATAGTGGTTATACTTCAGTTGGTAACCGTGTATGAATGGAATCGCGTGACAAATATCACGCTTGTATATATTAGCCACGCCCACTTAGTAACGGACCGTGCTAGCAATCACGTTCTATTATTTGTTTTGGTGTTTAAATGTACTATGTATTTGTAATTTTGTTTACTTAAGAAATAAGATATGAACATCCGTTGTTAAAAGGATGTTTTACAACGGTTTGGAGTTCTGGCGCGTATGAATTAACCACGAAGGCCGTAAATAAATTGGAGTAAATCTCCCTTGCATGACGGCTGTTACGATTATCTTTATCACCCCCCTGTAAAAATATAGTTCAAACAAAAATCACAATATGAAATAAGAAGAAAATCACTGGATATTTATTTAATTAAATATCATTTAAGTATTCCATACTAACAAATAGTCTAAAATACGTAAATACATTTGCAACGATAATAATACAATATTACGTGATATTCATTCATAAATTACCCGACGTATAAAAAAGAACAGCCGAGTTGAAAGTAGTTCAAATAAAGTTCTGTTCTGTTCTGTTCTGATTCAATAAGAACAATTCAAGATTTTTTACTTAGAAAGAAGTCCTATGAAAATGCACGAAGATAAATGATGACATACAGAGGTTAGAAGTACTAAAATAGAATAATAATCATTTGAACGATGGAATGAATGCGTAATAATAATTGGCTATCACAACAAATCAACATTTTTTAAAAGCCATGCAAAACATGGTGAAATTGTATTCATAATATATGTGAAACCTAATGTTTTTTTCAAATATTCCTTCCAGATTTACTTTCAATTCGGACGTGTATGGTTCATGCAAACTTCAAATATACAATTCAGCAATAGAGTATGTACAATATGAAAAGCAGGTATGACGTATAACTCAATTTTGAAAATGACACTATCACATGTGACGATCACAGCTATATCTGCTCAGACACGATTGATGCCAGTCTTATCCACAGGACAAACATTTCATAAAGTTAGAATGAACTCGCTGATAACATGTACATGTAGAGTTGCGTCATAACGAGAATTTTATGGCTGTCAAGATTCAACTATTATTGTAATATAATATATAGAACTGTTGCACCCTTACCAGACATTATAATATAATATAATATATCATATACACATCTAAAACACTTGGTTGGTGGAACAAGAAGGAATATGAATTCTACGGTTTAACAATACCATTAAATTATCATTTGGCTAAATCAATGTGAGCCTGGACATATAATGTTGCACGTTATAAATGTATGCCTCATACCACTCTAGAATATCATCGCTATTTTACAGATTACTGGCTCAACAACTTTTACTGTCCCAATGAGTGATTTGCAAAGCAAGTTATCTATGAATAGCAAGATTAGTGTACGAGCTATTGTATCGGATAATGCAACCGCACTGACAATGGTGGCCGAAGAAGACTTAAAGTTTACTGTGGAAAAAACAACAGTCCATAAATACATCGATATACAAGTCGCAAAAACTCACGATTCCCTCTTTGTACCTGGTATTCACTACTATGCCTCTGTAAGTAAAATACAAATTGTTTAAGTATGAAGTTTATTGTATACACAACGATGCTAATTGGCAACCTACTTTATAATATTTCAAGAGAAATAATTTTATACAAACGATAAGTATCAAAATAATATGATGATTACGAAGATGTATAGGAAACTATGTTTCACTCAGTACTTTGCACACAATAATAAAACAAAAATTGTAACTTTCATAATGATGCTTAACATGTTTGACTGGTGGAGTGGTGCCACGTTCAACATTGCTAGTTCTGACCATAATTTATGTTGTACATAAAAGACACACTGCGAAGTATACAGACAACCCGTTACCTTACCAAACCATGCACGAGCACCACGTGTATTTTGGCATCTACCAATACATGTACCCATGAGTGATTTGGTTCATGAATATATTTATTTCCCTTAATTAATAAATTAATCAGTAAAATGCAAACAAAATAACCGTACTTTGCATTGATTAAACATGCTGCATAATATCATATTCAATAAGTTGGCAAATTGGAAATTCGTTGAAGTGTATTGAGCTTTCAAATGCATTTTGTTTAATGTCACTTAGAATCATTGATGTATCTAAGGTAGTACAAAATGTTGGATTACACCTGACAAACATCTTAATTAAACTAAATACGAGTTACTATAAGTTACATAGTATTGCTGAATAGTGCTAGTTCTTTTTGAAGATGCATGTACTATATTGTAAAGTAACGTAATTCAATTAAATGCAGTATTTGTTTTAATAGTTGGCATCCGGCAATAACAAACATACCGGTAAACCGAGATAATAACTATACAATTCTAACACTGTATTTTGCTCCGTGTAAATGTATAGAGCAGAAGCGTTATCTAATGAACGTTATAGAACGGTAGAATTTAGGCTGTTCAATTTATCCCCCGCGTATAATTCAGGGGGGATAAACACGTGACCATAATATGAAACAAGATGGCGGCGTCGACGCGAATTCTATCGTTTTGGGACTATTATTTCAAGGTGAGTACGGAATTTAAACATCTTACATATCCTATCATATGGTACTCAAAACGCGCTTTCCAGCGGTGTATAATATGCATGTGTGGTACGTTTATTTTCTAAGAACATTAAGACCAAAATTTCGAGTCGAGCACAAAAAGCCGTGGTGTATTTCACGTTATTGATGAATTTTAGTGTTTTGTGACCAAAACGCACTTTTGTGGAGTATTTAAAGCAACTACTTACTAGAAATAGTTTATAATGTATGTCAGCACAAGTCATTAGCTCATATTTATAATATTTACGACATAAATACATTTTGCATGAATTGGTGCATCCCACGCTAAATAAAACGATGGTGCATTTCACGTTATTTTACGATACACATGTGATAATTCACCACAATTTTTCATACATGTAATTGGTTCCTCTTGCAATGTTTTTTATTCTGTTAGAAAAAAGGTATTAGTCTAAGAACGTTTGTTTGTTTGTTATTTGGATATGGCAAATGGATACATGGGGATGTTGTACAACAGACAAACAATAAAATATGCATGTTTTGAATGAGTGAATAATAAACCGGAACTCTCTTAGTATGTTACTGTACTTACAGTGTTAGTACTTGTTTTCTTACTAACAAAATATCATTTCTTAGATATGATTGAAGACACGAGAACAGCAAGACTAAACAGCGTGTGTGGAAAGGTCTTAAGAACTTAGAAGCATATCGGGTCTTCATGATCACATGAGAGGCCACAGACGCCTCATCCGTGTTGCTTGTGTCCGTGGAGAGGAACCCGGCTCGTTTTAAAATATTAAGTGTGTACTGTTTGGAATCGTGGATTTATACATCACACATTCATGTCCGTGTAAGAATACAGTCCAGGAAAACTGGTTTGTCAAGTCGTGGTTCGAGTAGTCATAGATGGACGAGAAAGTATATCAAGAATACAAAACTAAATGTAGAAGTATGGATAAAATTAAGGTCAAACGACTCAATTATACGCATAACAAAGTAATTTAAGTGTTTGCACAGAGACTGGTTTGAGCTAATATGTTATATTGCATTAAATGCTCCTTTGTTTTGTTGCAATACACACGTGCCTTATGATAAAGGTATCACATTATTTATATGCAATTTAGTGTAGGAAATTGCTCGATTGGGCAAATCGGAGATTCCCCTTACCATTTGCCCGATCGGGACATTTTGCTACAAAAATTGCCTGATCGGTCAATAGAAACGCCCAGCATTTTAAAAAACCTAACCTGTACATAAGGATATTTGACATGGAGATGATCGGATAGCATCTTTATCCTACCGTTTGTAACTATTTTACATTGTCAAGAATCCGATATTTTTGTTTTTGTTCACTTTCCCGTTTTGGCAATTTAAATTACCCGATCGGGCAAGGAAATATATTTTGAATAGTAGAAAGTTGCCAAAAACGGGCAGGTGAACCCAGTGATATATATATCTATAAATCTAAGAATCTATTGACAATTGAAGGGAAATTTGAACGATAGTATCTTCGAAATACCCTTTGTGATATGATAGGTGTGTTCACATTTTCGCTTGGTCAAATATCTTGATCAGAACTTTTCAGTTCTTCTGACGTTTGTTTAAATTGACCATTTTATTGACCGAGCAGAATTTCCTGATCGGGCAATTTCCCCCCACTGATAAATGAACATTATATTGCTTTTTAATTGACACATTCCATTGAAGATATCAACATTTTTTTTCTTAGAGCTGATCACAAACGCAACGGTAAATATGTTCGTATTTTAATTCGAAGGGAGGTAATTTGAAAAATACCTAAGTTTGACTCAATTTACAATAAAATGCTTTAGACATTGTTGATATCAAAATTGATTTTCTTAGCAATATTACCTGTATTGATGTTTATAGCCAGAAAACAACAGTTCAACTGTATGGAGTTATTGTTTTAATAAACAAAATGCTTTTTGAACAAAAAATTAGTTATTCCCCGTCATGTTCAGAATTACAGTATTGCTTTGTATGGAATTCTTTAATAGGGTGAGCTGTCAATAGCCACAATGTTTCAACTTGCTTTTTTTCATTAAGCATTGTCATATAAACACATTAAATGTGGATACTTTTTATTTTGCTGATGATTATGTTATAATTTCCTGTGATTGATAAGTTTTATATGTGTGTACTCGAAATGTGTTGTTTAATAAACGAAATCATCGTCATATTGTATTTGTTTATTTCTCATTATTCCTCGTATGACAAGGTTGTATAATCAATTACATGTATCAGTAAACGATCTAGAAGTCTTTTGAAAACGCTGGTGTGCTGCAGCAAGATTTTCGGCGACGATGTCTTTGTAACTTCGTTTACGCACCATCCTACAAGAAAAAATGTGTTCAAGGGGTTATATGTATGTAAAGTAAGCCCATGACAACATTAGCCTTTGTCAGTGGAGGAAATTGCCTGATCGGGAAATTCGGGAATTCCCTTAACTACTTGCCTGATCGGGAACTTTTGCTCCATAAATTGCCTGATTGGGCAATAGAAACGTATAGTTTTGAAAATCTAACCTGTGCATATGGATATTTGACATAAAGACACTCTGATTGCATATTTTGTACCACAAAAGGTTTATCTTAAATCTTACCATTCCGAACTATTTCACATTGTCTATATTCTGAGATATACTAAGTGTTTTATGTTCACTTTGCTGATTAGGTAAGTAAATACATTTTGAATAGTAGAAGTTTCCAAAGCTGACAAGTTAATACAATGAAATTAGACTGTGGTCGAATAAGGCAGTTTTTAAAGCTATATATCTCAGAATCTAGACATTTCAAAGGAACTTTGAACGGTAATATCTTGAATATAAACAATGTGATATGAAGCACTTGTTCAGATTATCGCTTGGTCAAATATCTTTATGACAAGGTTAGTCTTCGAAGGTATAAATAAATTGACAAATCTTTCGCCCGGTCGGGCAATATTTCATTCATAATTGCCAATCGGAGAATTTCCCCACTGCGTGTTTACAAATGAAAATGACAATATAAACACTGCACCGTACACTTGACTCTAGCTTTAGGTGTAGTCTGAGATTAAATATCCTTTTTAAAGTGATTATGAACAAAATAGTTTACAGTTTTACAGTTTATTTAGAAATATGATTAGGCCACCGGCCCATACACAACATATATAACATACATATATACCAAATTTAGTGGTTAGTGTGGTATTGACAATTAATATACATTTATATAGCCATAGCATGTGATCAACAGCATACATGTTTAAACAACAACATTTACTATACAAATAATGATTTCAAAAACTCCTCTCGTCTCTGAGAAGCATAATAGAGGAACATTGCAAGCTGTCTTATTGTATCAGTATTATTATCGGATAACAATCTATAGAAACTAAGGTTTGACTTGTTTGTACTATATATTTTCGGAATATATTTACTTCTAATGTCATCATATAAAGGGCAATTAAAAACAAAGTGGATTTCATCCTCAATATAACCTTCACAATAAAGACAGCTGTGATACTCCCTTGGTATATCATAGTATCGCCCCCTTTCTACCATTAAACTATGCGATGAGAATCTAAATGTCGCCATAGCGCGCCTAAATTTATCAATGTCAATAACTTTAATATAGTTTTCACATACAAAATCTGTTTTAATATTTACATGAAGACTCAGTTTACTTGTGTTAGCACATTCAGATCGCCAATTTTGAATAAATTCATCTTTAAGTCTTTGTTCAAAATTAAACAAAAATAGGTCTGGTCTATTCACACACTGGGCCTCCCAAACATAACCAAACCCATTCTCAAGGAGACACTTTTTGACATCTGTAGCCCAGTTGTGATTACCAAGAGCATCATAATGTACAAGCATATTATAACATAACCGAACATATCTACTAGAAGGCATTGACAATATCAGCGTTTTGCTTCAAGTATGTACATGGGAAAACGCCCCAGATCTCCTAGCACAGCATTGTTACATGAATTGTTGCTGACATGTAGCAGGCGTTTACAAGCATATTATTGGAGAGAATCCATCTTTAGTGAACATTTTTAAACCCATATAACATAATTGTACTAACCTTTGCATCAAACAATTTAAAAAATAATTTATAAGGAATACAGAATATTTCATGCAGGGAGTTAAAGATATGAGCCAAAGCCAAATGGTTTCAGACATTTTATATAATGACAGTCTGTTAGAAAAATACAGACCAACATAGGTAAAACCATTTACTGCTTCAATTTGAGAATCATTGTATGTCCATTTCTCCCTTCTTGACAGTCTGCCTCCCCCTTTGAACACAAGTACTTTCGTTTTTGCAATGTTAACAGTTAATTTGGAGTCATAACAAAATTTCTGTAAAAAATTCAATTGTCTTTGGAGTCCTATTATAGTATCCGCTGCCAAAGCAATGTCATCTGCGAACATAAGTATAAAGATTTCAACTAAGCTTGGAAAAAGTTGAATTCCCCTTACATTACTGCTTTGTAATAGCCCATGTAATTCATTGATAAAAAGTGCAAACGAAATCGGACTAAGTTTACAACCCTGCCTTAAACCCTGTTGACAAGTAAATGGGCGTGTCATGGTACCCTGTGCTCTAACACACCCCTTTACTGATACATAAATAGATTGGATGGCTGAAAATAGTTTACCCTTGACACCATTTCTATTTAGAACTTCATACAATAATTGTCGGTCCACAGAGTCGAAGGCTTTCTGGAAATCTATGAATGCAACATACAAGGACTTCTTCATACTCAGATATTTGTTGGCTATAGTATATAGAACAAAAGCATTATCGACTGTACTGTACCCAGCACGAAAACCAGCCTGACATTCACTTATCTTATTGTAAGCCTCAATGTAAAAGGTCAATCTCTTTGTAATAACAGAAATATATAGTTTACTAAGTGTATCTAGCAATGATATTCCCCTATAATTATTTGGGTCATTTATGTTACCCTTTTTGTGTATTGGTACAATTACAGATAACGTCCATTGGTCTGGGAATTCACCAGTAGAAAACAACCTGTTGAATACCTTCTCACATAGGGTAGCAAGGCATTAATACCATACACAACATGTTTTGGTGTTAAGGTACCCCCTGAAGCTTTGTCAACATTCAATGATTTAACACTGTCCATTATTTCATTATCTGTCATAGGAGCACTAATAAGAGATCGGAAATGCATTTAATTGTCATTTTTAATTGCAAACAAATGCTAGTGTTATTTCCGGCGCACTACATGTATATAAGATACGACTCGTGAATTACAATAAGAGATGTCAGGATACATGATTTATACAATTAATATGAGAAAATAACACCCATTTCTGTAATAAAATATGTCAGCGTGAAATGCACCATTCTTTGTTGTGTATTGGACGTGAAATGCACCATTGTTTCTTTCTGTGTGGGATGCACCAATTCATCCAAAATTGATAAATCTCGTAATTTGATACATATGAGCCATTGAATTGTGCTGACATACATTATAAACTATTTCTAGGAAGTAGTTGCCTTAAATACTCCACAAAAGTGCGATTTGGTCACCAAAACACTAAAATTCATCAATAGCGTAAAATACACCATGGCTTCTTGTGCTCGACTCGAACTTTTGGTCTTAATGTTCTCAGAAAGTAAACATACCAGACAAGCATATTGTACACCGCTGGAAAGCGCGTTTTAAGTACCATATGATAGGGTATATAAAATGTTTAAATTCCGTACTCACCTTGAATAATAGTCCCAAAACGATAATATTCGCGTCTACGCCGCCATCTTGTTTCAAATTATGGTCACGTGATTATCCCCCCCTGATAATTCGCGATTTTTTCAATGAAACTTACGTCTTGTTTATTTTGCGTTTTCATTTCATAGCGTTTCTTTTTATTTATTCGATTGTATTTATATTCTAGTAATATGATATTTCATATGTCAATTCATATGCGTAAACGTGAAATACGTAATTGAAAGTTGGCGTTAAATAAGCACCAGTTTTGCGACAAATAAAGATTAAAGTAAAGCTTAAAAATCCAGGTATTTTGAATAGCGGAAGTTGTCTATAGCAACATGAAAAATAACTCATTAACTCCGCAAATAAATTAGTCCGTATAAAATTGCACAAAGTATACTTGTTAGAATGCAAATAGATCGCAGTTGTGCGTGATGTACAAGTAAATAGATCAGGGTTTGTCGTTCATATGCATAGTTATTAATCTCTCAGGCATACGGCCTTCGTGATTAATTCCTATGCTTATGAACTCTAAACAGTGATCTATTCACCGGTATATCACGCAAAACTGCGATTTATTTCCTTACTACATATAAGTGCAATACAACTACATTGTTTAAACCCACCTATTAGTAATAAATTATGTTTGTTCATATGTATCTGCAGGTCTTTATTGGTAAAGGAGACGAAGCATTTGGGACCAAAGGTGACATTCATGTCAACGTGACAGAAACATCAGCCGAACTTAAGTTATGTCATCTAAATAACCCACCTAATCAATGGCTTGACGTCCAAACTACACATTTGAAAGGATTTACAATACGTTTTGACGAATCTGGATATGCGGCCTTGCGCATTTCAAACATCAGCCACATTACGGAAAAGATTGAAGTTGAGGTATAGCTTAGTTTGTACTCATTTGCATAGGACAACCAGAAACTACTTATCGGCTTATTATCCCCCGCCGAAGGCGAAGGGATATAGTAATAGTATGCGTTCGTCCGTCCTTCCGTCCATCCGTCCCATATCTTGGCCGGAGCATAACTATTTGAGGTATTCACTTGAAACTTGATATGTGAATAGATGGTAACTATGGGAAGTGCAGTGACTAAAAACCATAACTCTATATGGCCCAGTTTTGAAATTATCTTCCTTTGTTTAATTTGGAAATAATTTTGACAAATTCTTGAGGGTCGTGGGTTCAAACCCTACTGGGACCAATTTTTTTTAAATTTTTTTAGTGTCTATTTTAATACTTTGTATCTAATCATGCATCATTCTGTTATATAGTGGAAAATATTTTAAAAAATCTAGATAAATCTTATAGAATCTAGGAATTTATTCATCGTTAAAGCATGAAATATGGTGGGTGGGATCATACAAAATGTTATATCTTGGTAATTTCAAGGTGAACCTGTTGTTTATTCGGTCATAAGAAAATGTTTGGGTTATTGATAGTGATATATGCCTATTGATTCGAGTTATATTCAGGCATTTAGACATTATATTTTGTAGAATGAAAAAACTCAAAAGTTTTTACAACTATGTTGGTAATATAATTATATGAACATAACTATCTTAAATTGCATCTTCTCCTTGTGAGTGATGTTGTTTTTATTTATATAACTATGAGGCACATGGGACATCATTTCATTTTAACAATTATATTAAATTTGATGATTTTATAGACATTTTTGTCAGTATGGTCCTCACATTTTTTCGACAAATTGCAATTATGAGGGTGATCAACCAAACCATTTTCCCTTCTATTGAACTCATCCTGGTTCCATTTCATTAATTAACTCATTATTGTTTTAATTTCCCTTCTTTTTATATCTAGTCCTGTTTCTATTTAGACCAATAAGTGGCAATCATATACGGCAGGGGAAGGCCATGTGATCATGGCTCTTGTACAACTTATAGTTATCACTCGCGACACATCTTCACGATGGTACTATAAAAGAACACCCAATTAATTTCCGCCGACCAATAACTCTTTTAATTAATTACATTTGCTTATGGTAGTGTATTGCTTTCCGTAAGTAAAGTGAATATTCATTGGAGCCAAATTATGTTAAAACTCCGTATACATTGTACAACAATTTAATCTAGTCATGTCCCATGATTATAAAACTTTATAATGCTCATTTTAACTTCAGCATGAAACTTTATTTGCTTTGTTATAATGCAACACATACAATCAGCTTTATATTGCCAGACAATGTTAATCTGCTTTCTTTAATGCTATCTATCTAATAGTAAAGGTTCAGTTTAAACACAATACTTTTACTGCATGAAACCTTTGAAGTTTGAACACGGAATCAAGTTGAGCATGAGTAAGGTTTAAATATAATCACGGAGCCAGATACTCAAGTTCAAAGTGATGTGACTGGTTTTTGTGTTCTATGAGCTAAATGTGGTGTACAAATATTGTACACAAACTTTAACATGTTTTGATTTCGTATTCCAGCTCTCATATGGTACCACAGTACGTAATCTGCACCTTTTAACACTTTCAAGAAGTCCCCTAAAACAACTGAGAATGGCTGCAAGTACACCCCATGGAAAAGTGAGTACACTTTGTAATTGACATCCATTACTTATCAGGTAATAGTTCAAGTTCAAAGTTAATTAGCTTAATCAGCTAATAACATTGCTTTTTGGCCATTTACAAATAACAAATAAATATGGCAAAAACATATTAACAAAGAAATATATACTAACATATTATACATAAAAGCACACATTCAATGACATAATAACAAGTGACATACAATATTTAAGAGACAGTTATGACATTAAGGGTGTCAGTGAGCATAGACATAGCTTGTTGGATAAAATTAGCAATATTTAGCACTTTTAATTTTCTTTTATTCGACATAAGGGAAATAAATGTATTCTACTACAGCATAAAAGAAAGTGATATTCATTTTCAACAACACGTTGGGTGCATACTTTACATATCCTATTGTTTCTGACAGTTCCATTATATCTTCCAGTTTCAATTTCCAAAGTATGAGATCCTAATCTTAAACGAGTTAAGCATTTCTTAAGTTACCATTAGCAATTTCAGTTAAATACTTTTCTAATATATAATCAGTTTCGTATTTACAATAAGTATCTAATTTTGACATTGAGTTAATTGTACCTTTCCGGTTTTAAACATATTGGTCATGAAGTCTAGTTTTAATGATAGTAAAATGGTTTATGCGATCAGCATAATGGAGCCTTAAGATTCCGAACCGAAGATGATCTATAATAGAGTTAATTCGACTTGCCCATGACGAATTTCTAACGTTTATACCCCAATCACACGAGAGTCGGAATAAGCCGGAATGCCGTAGGAATAGCAATTCGTGGTACATTCTTGTATGTTCGAAATGTATTCCGTCTGCATTCCGAGTACATTCCATATGTTCGGGCCAGTTTGAATGTTTTAACATGCTCTTAACCAATTTCGTTTGAAATAAAATACATATTAAAATAAAAATGAATAAACTGTTATAAAAAACTCTCTGTATTTATTGATACTGTCCAGATCACACGGCGTCGGAATGAGCCGGAATGCCGTAGGAATAGCAATTCGAGGTGTATTCCTTCATGATCGAAATGCATTCGAAACATTCTGTCTGCATGCTGAGTCAATTCGTAGTGCATTCGATATATTCCGGCCCATTCCTGTGTCCACTTCGAATGTTTTGCGCATGTTCAAAACTTTCGAGTTACATTCGAAGTCGGGTTGAATATCGAACGGCTACCGAAGTGTATTCTTCTGACATTCTGATTACATTTTAAATATTCTTACGGCATTCTGACTATACTCGAAACATTACTTAAAGCCAGTATAGGTACTGATATTAAACACACTACCCGTGCACGACCCGTGCATAATCCCGTGCAAAACGGTCCGATGCTTGTGTTTACCGTATTTTGAAAACATATGCGTGCACGATCTCCGCTATCATTCCAGGCGGACTCGAAGTGTATTAGAGTTATACTTGAAGTATATAAGAATTGTATTTGAATGGTATTTGAAGTATTCCTACCGCATTTTGACAAAGCTGTAATAATTTTGGTCGATTCGAGTAATCATTCGGAATGTGTTTCGAATGTTTATTCTTTCTTCATTCCGACTCATTCGGGCGCATTCCGGCTGATTCGAGAGTCGTGTGATTGGGGTATTATAGTTAGATCGATATACATATCATTTATAGGAGAATTCACATTTTTCATAATTTTTAGCCAAAATTTGATAGCTCTTTCCCTACATTTGATCGATAATGGTATTCTTCCTAGTTGACCAAAAACAACTGCTTTAGGGGTTTGATTTTTAACACCAAGTATATATTTACAAAACCTAATATGCAATTTAATATTATCTTAAAAATTATAAACCCCCAGACCTCAGATCCATAGAGAAGTATAGGAACAACCATTGTATCAAATTGAGATAGTTTTGTCTTTATGTCTAATGAAACTTTATCAAAATTGACAATAGATTATAATATGCTCGAAGAGCCAGGTCATTAAGGGATTTTACAGTTGTTGCCATGGACCCTGTATGAGTGAATTTAATACCTAAATATGTAAAATTATCAACTAATTCTAGTTTTTGTCCATTTATATAGAAATCTGAAAAGTGATTTTGTTTTATTTTTTCAAATGCACATATTAAGTTGTATCTATATTAATTTCTAAGCCCGCTTTTACGGAGTATTGGTAGATAGGTATATTGGTAGATCAATCTGGGATTGCAGACTAACCGGATCAGTCGTGGTTGATTGTTGAAGAGTCATCATTATTAAGTTGTTCACCTGTAAGATTTAAAATATTTTCAAAATGTCAAGTAAATTCATGAAGCGGGATATCATTATATTTTTAT
This sequence comes from Spisula solida, assembly GCA_947247005.1. NCBI lineage: Eukaryota > Metazoa > Mollusca > Bivalvia > Venerida > Mactridae > Spisula > Spisula solida. The sequence goes on along the minus strand of OX365956.1, from coordinate 37,378,147 downwards.
ATTTATTTATGTATTTCCAGAATTGACGTGGTGACTTTTTACTCGAAGTGTTCAAGCTATTCCTTTCCCTATTATACTAGTAGTATTGCATATAATTAAGCCGATGCAAACAATACAATATACCAACTCTATTTCTCTTCTACAATTTACAAAGCTCTATCGTGACCCTGATCAATATGGCCACGGCATCTTTTTAACGAACAAAGACCGGATAATGTAAAAAATGCAAATGAAGTATATAGCAAATACGTATAATAAATGGAATTGTATACAATGACAATGTTGGGATCCACCCTGGGGTGACCTGTATCTACGCACATGATGTACATTGCATGTATTTGTTTGTATGGTCGCTGATCATCAAATATGCTGATCAATGAGTTTAATGATAACAGTATAGAAAAAGACTTATAATAATACCAGTTTGATTTGTATTGGTAGGTTGGTGATAAGATTTATCTGGACACCGAATCGACAATTCCACTCGATGGTAATGTCTTGTACGAAGTAAGTACTAGTAAATAAACATATTTTTTACTTTAGAATACGGATATAAAATACAAGTTTGTACGGAAAAGGAAGAAGCACTCGTGTCTTTTTTGAAGATTACGACATATACAACAAATATCGTATATGTCAAATAGGAAGGGTTGTCATTACCAATGGTTGACAGTTATTATTTTGCATTCTCGTTTGATTAATTTATTTGGTGAAAGTATTCCTGTCATTCGCATTGAAACATTATGACCCTGTGCTTACAATTGGTATGATTTTAGTCATAAGTGAAACCCTTTTAGCACTTTCAAAAGTATGTGTGCGGGCATACAGATGTGCATTTTGAGGCAGTTCTTATGTATTGGTTGTGCAGTGTTATCTTGTTTAGAAATAGCCGCAAAATGAATACTTAGTTGCGCAACTGGCTATTTGAAGTTTGAAGAGTTTACAGTATGAGACGATGGTGTTTACAGGTGGGTGTATATATTTATTAATGGTTGGTCAGAATTTAAAAACTAGGCTCGTTCGTGTGGATACTGTTTTATATGGGCACTTACGGAAATTGTAAACTCAAATTAATTTAAAATCTTTATTATTCATTAACAACTGCAAATAGGGTAAGGATACAGTTTGAAGGAGTTAATCAAATTAATCAATATAAGTATAGCATATCCTTTTCCAAACGCTGTAGTTGTTAAAGAATTTAAAGAATTTAAATTTGATCGTGAGTTTACGACTTTCGCAAGTGGTTTGATAAACGGTACCCAGGAGTATACAATTAATTACCTGTTTTTGTACAGTCTGTGTTTCAAAGAATACTATGTTACTTAAAGCATGCTAGGAATCACGATTGTAACAATCGAAGCATATCATGTTCAAGGTACACCAGTTAATGTCCAAACACCAGATACAAAATATTCCATTTTGATTGTAGATTTCTGCAAGAGGAATACTTACATCAGATATTGTGAATGTTCGTCTTGCTGAAAGACATCACTATGAGTTAGCTTTGACTGAAGATATGGTACCTGAAATTTACGTAACCGTCACATTCGTGACTAATACTGGTTCAATAATGTCAGATCGCGTCACTATAATCGTCGACGGCAGTTCCCTTAAGAACAAGGTAATTTCGTTCTTTTGCAAACGTGTCTAAAAAGATGTATTAAAGTATTGGCATACATGTATCAGTATTTATGAGTATCTAGCTTTTAATAGACAACAGCTGGTGTCAATATGAGTCAGTTGGTGGACAGGTTATAACTCATTATTCATTAAGGATGATGATGGGTACTAATATAACGTTTGTAACAAACGTTCTGAAAACTTGATCATATATATTATGCCTACACTAGTCGAATGTTCTAAGTACACACTTTGTAATTTTCATTTAACCTATCAGTGAATCGAATATATCAAGTTGACTTAATCAACATTCTGAAATATAATAACAACATAGTAGAAAACGACAATTTATTTCACTGCTTAAAACAACAAAATCGCACATCAATAGCATGTATGACCACCATCTGCCCTGATGATAGCCTGACATCCTCTGAGGCATTTAATTGATAATGGTGTGTCCCAATTGCTGCGGGAGTGCATTCCATTCTAGTAAAGGGTTCGTTATGAGTTCCTGTACGTTCTGATGTTGCCGTCGTGCTCGGATGCGTCGCTCCAACCCAGACGTATGATAACGGATGTAGGTCCGGGCTACAAGGCGGCCATTCAACCGCGCAACCTTAATAAGAAATTGCATCAAATTCCATGTGAAGAGAATGTGCTCGTATCTTACAAAAGACATGATTGATCGAAAAAAGTGAGTTTTGTTACATTGTAGTAGTAATTCGGATGCCATATGCCTATCGAAAGTTACTTCCATGCTCAACTTCAAATTGCTCCATACCAATAACTGGACATATTCTGTTCAATTCAACGATTTCACATTATTTCACGATCTTTAAGTGATACAACCATCAGTCAGATGTTGTCATAAACGTGTTGTGACGCATTTAAGGACTAAATGTAAATGACGCCATGTGACGTCTCAATTTTAAATCGAGTCAAAAGAAACATGCAGTTTATTCGTGAATCCAATGAAACTACCATAATAATAAGTGTGTGCATGTGTTAAGAACCCGAAAAACCCGAATGACGCACTCCTCAAGCGTGATTTGCGTCATATGATACGAAATATTTTTATGGCTTTATGTTTGGGGGTCGATTGTTAATCGTGTATGAAATGATTTAAACACATTTACACATATTTGAGATGTGTGCACGAGAAAAATGTGATTTCGTCCTTTTCGTCTCGCGTCAATGATTTTCACGTAGATATTGGTTGTTCTTCTTCTATATTAAATACAATCACCAACATATGATATCTTAAAATTTTAGTTAAGATGATTATGTTCCTTGTTTAATTTTAGTTCTAAAAGTGTGTACTTAGAAGATTCGTCAAGTGTATGTTGATGGCTGTCATCGCACCGTTTTTACAATATAACGCTGAAAAAAGTAATGCGTTTTGAAAGCGATGGTATATTTTAACGACCTTTATAGTTTAGACCATTGTATAAGCTTTAGGCCGTAGCAATTGTTTCACCTGCTTAAGCCTTGTACATATAACATTGACCTTTGCTCAATGTACATATTAGGATAAATATTTGACTCGTACACAATCTTTTACGAGGGTTGACCCAGTAAATCGTAGACTTTGTTGATAATATTTTTATTTGACGTCACATAACCATTATATTTGACAATTACCTTTATAAATTATATGTACTTAACTTATATAATCATTGATTGTCGCACCCCATGTAAGCGCGGGCGGCGCAACCCGTTAATCGTATCGTTATTTATTCAATGTCGATGTAGTTAACATGCTATTTTGAATTTGTTTTTTAATTTGGCGCGTATATTTCACGTCTGCTTTTTTGTGCGTTATTATGACATTATTTCCGCAAATTTCGATGAATAATCGGAATTCGCACGCGAACCATGCACATTTGAAATTCATCTCTGAATATCGAAATATACTCAAAATGGCGACGTTAGAGGAGCGCAAGGCCCACAGAACGGCTATTCAGTTTTGTGTACAGACGGGAATGACACCAATAGACACTTTCAAGAATCTTAAAAGTACTGAAATATATAGTGGTGTGTCTAGGGCACTTGTGTACACATGGCGTGGCAGGTTTAGTGATGGATGGACTGATACATTGCCCCCAGGAAGAACGCCATATAAAGATCTACGGAATGTTAAGGCTGTACGGAACGTCAAAGATAGCGACGTTGAATGCGTATTTACGGGGTTCGCGTTTTCAAGATCTAGCAGAAAGCATGCTTGCGATACAAAAATTGAATCGCTCATTATATTGTGAATGGTTTGAGAAGATGTATCAAAATGGGTTGAAATACATCATTCGTGTATCGCTCACAACGGGGCGTAGTATAAACTGATCTGTGTAATGACGTTAAATACGATACTGACGTGACGTCGGTGTGCGCTGCACATACGTACCATATGTTGTTATAATCTTGATGTATTAACATAAGTCTTATATAAGACTTGTTTACAAATCCAATTTCTACCCAAATTTACCATAAAACTACCTGTTACTAATTATTGTATATGTACCTCTCATCTTGAAACATCTGTCTATGTAACACATAAAAAATGCATAATTATGGAAATAAATATTGTTTAAATTAAACTAATATTTTTTTAATTGTTAAATATATTTTGATGAAATGTGTATACACATTCATAACATATTTATGTTTCTAAAAATGTAAGGCTAAAGCGTCCAATACTTTTTTGTTAATAAGCAAAGTTTACGATTTACTGGGGCAACCCTCGTATATGTTAAGTTGCATTGTATGTTTTGCATCGTATATTCACAAGTATGCTAGATATTACATTACATCACACAAAATACCAAATACGTGTTTTATAGGTCAACATTACTCTGAATGCAACAAAGTTTAAACCCGGGGAAATGATCAACATACAAGTATCAGCAGATCCTCATTCTATGGTGTACATGCTGGCTGAGGACGAGAAGAATAGACTGCTGGGAACATACAATGATATATATTATAATGAGGTGAAACAGCTTTATTATATACTAGTCAGCATGCACAAAACACAACATTATTATTCAGGAGTTTCGGGTATACAAAAACATTACTAGTTCAGTACATAAATACGAAATCACTTGGTATCAGTGAATAATCTAAATATCAATGTTGTATGATTAAGTTTCTACTTAACACCATATAATCGGTTACGTCTTTGATGTCAATATTTTACATATAGTACATTTCAGTTAATTCGTTTCAAGTATCATATTAAAAAGATAATATTCAGTCAGACAGGGAAGGCAGCACTCAACAAATCAAGCACAGAAAACATTAAAAACATGCTAGTCACAATATCCACCTGAACCAACCGAGCACAGAAAACTTTAAACACGTACAAGGCACAATGTCCAACTAAACAAGTAAAAGATCCGCGCAAGTCCAAACTGTCAAAAAGTAGAATGAATTAGTTTCAGCAATCAAAACGCTGAATGACCAAGTTCTAACAGTAAAACGGGTTCAATGCCTAGTTTTAGATGTCAGGAATCCTAAAATTAACCAAGCCTAAAATGTACATTCAGAAGACTTTACAATGCATGATTTCTCATTTATCTGAATATCACAATACAGCTGCTCTCGTGTGTACTTTGTTTAAGAAATATGTATTTGTGTTTTATCGTAGATTAAAGCACGGTCACGAGATAAGATGCTTAGTAATTTAATCAAGAGTGCGTTTCGATTCTACCATAGCAAGTTTGGCACATTTAAAAACAAATTGAGACACATTATTGCCTTCTCGGACCGCTATTAAGTTATTTGCCGCAGCTATGTTTTAACGGCAATTTATACACACCTTGGTTTTCTCTATGTGTATATAGGCGACACATTCTGGTTGTGTTAGAATTAAGCCTAACATTTAAATCTCACGATCAGATTATACTTTTTTAAAACATTTATTGTTGCAAGAACCAAGTATCGGTATTTGAATTGATTTATATAACAATATGTTTTACTTAAGAAATAAAAATCTATTCGCGTATATTGTCGGTGAATAAAACACGGGCAGGAGTTCGGATGCGGAAAAATTATATCACGAGTGCCCGTGTTTTATTCACCGACAAAATACAAGAACAGAGTTTTTATTTCGATTCTTAATACGATAATATCCCGCACTATTTAACTGCGTGCATTCCATTTTCACCCATTTGACATTGAACATAATTCCACGCTGAAATTGAGTGGCTTATTAGCTGGTACAATTACCTCCCTCGTTAATGAAAACGGCCTACGTAATTTTCTGAAGGAAATAACACATTTTAAACATTGAAACTATTTTGATAACACGAGTATAGGGTATCAATTTCATTAAATGAAAAATGTATATGAATTGATTATCAGAAGTTTTAATGAAATTTTAATTTCGAGAGTATATTGGATTTTCTAAAAATAGACGCGTCATAGCTGTAACACTGGATTCTCGTGCAACATGCCTTGCCATCGCGACTCGTAGAATTTTACTATAAAGTTTACGTTCATTCATTCATAAATATGTCACGTGATACGGGGCGTAAATAGTAACAGCCAATTTGATAGGGGTAATAATACATGCTCTTGTCTGCACTATGTTTATAGGATCAATCCGCGGATCGTGTTAGAATATACGTTTATGTATAAAGTGCTTCGTGTATATATACTACCAATTAACTGTAGCTCATATGTGTACCGTATGAAATTGCTATATCCACTATATTATGCAAACACATTGTCACAATGATCGCATCAAAATAATATGTCATACAAATATTGAGTCGTCTGTTACATAGCCTGTTAGGTATGCCTGTTTTTCCGAAGGTTCAAGATATTGCTGTTAATGTGAGTGACAGTGTTGGTGGACACTTCTACTTACAAAAGGTTCGTTAATTTTGTTATTGTACGCTAATATCGATAAACGCATACTGTATTATATAGTCCAGTCAGGATAAAACTCCAATGACGCAGCGGTCGAGTCCACTATAACGGTGTAAAACCAATTATAAAGGCTTATACTGCACAAACAACTATTGTTTCAACGTAAACTAACATACTAAACTTCGCTCTACCTGTTAAGACAATGGTTGTGATGTTTTGCGTACACATAAACTGCAACGTCACTGTCACAATTTCCTAATTGGACTATAACCTAGATCAATGACACAAATATACTGTCTATTTGTTTGTGCAGCTCAATGCTAAGACTTTGATTAGCTATAATTGTACTTGAAAAAGAATGGTCGTAGCATCATACCTCACTTCTCAGTAAACCACCCACACTCTTATTATTTTGTACATCTAGTAACGGATTATTGTTCATATGGATAAAATTTATTTGTAATGTGCATTTAATTGTATCTTGAATAAACAGATGGAAGCTCCCTTATTTGACACTAAGTCTTGTCGTTTTGTGTGCAAATATGTCTTGGCTCCATACGGTTGCATATTGGAAACACACATAAAGCTCTCTAATTTACCAATTCACTTATATGGCTTATGCCCCAGTATAAAGTAGTATGTATAGTGTTTAAAACTGCTACAACAAAAACAAAATCTTATCTTTGGATTCAGGTATATTACAATATTTCAGGATACCAGTTTGGAGCTTTTAACGAACGCCCAAATGAGTATTGGACCTCTACAAAAGCAAGCGTTGCTTAGTGAATCAACCGCCTACGACACCAGTTGTAAGACCCTTTTATCATTAAGTTTTCGAAATTGTTTAAGAAATAAAAGTCTGTTTGCGTTTTTTGTCGGTGAATAAAACACAGGCACTCGTTCGGATACGGAAAAATTAAATCACGAGTGCGTAGCACGAGTGTTTTATTCACCGGCCAAATACAAGAACAGAGTTTTTATTTCGATTCTAAACACGATAATATCCCGTACTATTTAACTGCGCGCATTCCAATTTTTACCCATTTAACATAATTCCACGCTGAAATTGAGTGGCTTATTAGCTGGTACAATTACCTCCCTCGTTAATGAAAACGACTTTCGTAATTTTCTGAAGGAAATAACACATTTTAAACATTGAAACAATTTTAATAAACGCACAGATGCCATAGTAAGTAAATGAAATCAACCTACAAATGATATTTCTTGTATGTGTCAGCATTGGTATGACGAACAGATCCCTAGTTCAATGTTATATAAACAGATGTTGTATTATTTTAAGGCTTCCTGAAAACAACCTTACGTGAGTATGTCCATGTTTTATGCTTCGTCACCAACGTTATTAAAATGTTCGAGCATTTGATAAATCGAGTATTTGACAAATTCTTGACGTAAACATGTATATCAAATTTGATAATGTTGTTAATAGTAACATTGTATTGTGTCTTACCATTAACCCCTCTTTATGCTCAATATGTGTTACCTACCGTTATGAACCAACTTTTATTTGTATTTTTGCTGCGCAGTTTATGGTAAGATAACTTGTTTAGACATGCTGTGTTCTTCTGTTTTGAGCAGTGTAGTAATAGTCCTTGATTTGTGATGTATAGAAATATGTTTCATAAAAATAATGCAACTATGACAGTAAAAATCAATTGAGGTAGATACTTTAATATAATAATTTAATTAATAATAATTAATAATTTTGTAGTTTCGTCCATATGCTTTTCTGGAAATTACAAATACATATGAGCCAGTCTCAAGGAAAACCTGCTATTTTGACATTATGTAATTAAAGGTTTTTAAGAAGCCGATGAAGGATAACATATTAAAATACAATTAACAATTCTTTCTAATTTACCACTCAGTGCTCATGCTCGGGGTAGTTGCATTATTATATGAAACACCCCTCGTATATTAATAAGGATCTATGCAACTAAGGACCCGCGCCAATTTAAAATAAATACATGTACATGTACTTCAAAATTATAATTTTGTATTTATTAACCAATCGTGGTAACATATTGAACATGTCTGTAATTCATTTTCAGCACCAGGACATACATACCTTCCTAGTAAGCTTAATTATTACAAGTTTTGGTATTGTCACACGTTGACGCTTATGATTTAATGTACATGTCATCGTCAATTGTTTTTATTTGTGTTAGGAATCGGTTTTTATGTGTTATATTTCATTGTTCGTCATTTATAAGTAATTAGAAAGTGTTATGTTGGTGATTTGCTTTGTAATGCGTCTTTGTCTGATTTATCCTTCGACGTGGTAAAAAGTGATCACAGATCGGCCTAAGTTTTTGTATGACGTTATTTGTCTTCTTTACCAAGTATTTATGTATTAGAAAGCCACTGACGGTTGATTTATGAAATATTTATGGCAAATAAGCGATTTTAACCACCCTTGATATTTTTTCTTTTCAAAATAGCGCAGAGTTTCCGTCCAAAATGTTTTGTGAATTGTGTAATTCACCAGTGATCGAACTGTAACATCATCAAACTACAGCGTAAACATCACTGAGGTATTTGGTTCGATTTGCAATTCGTTTTCATCGAATGCGAACAAATTTAAGGCAATTTAAATGAAAGTAGTGTTAATTGTGGATGTAAATACACTAAATAACTACACAATGCCGATGTTTCGCATTTTATCTTAAATGTCAGTGTGGTTGTTAATGGAATATACAGGCAACTATACCAAAATTATGCGAATAGTTGACAATTTTATTTTTGCGATACATCAATACGTTAGGCAGCACCTTTAAAGTCGATATAAGGCATATGGTGGTCACTAGCAATATATCCTCGCTTACCTTACTTTGTATATCGTACAACTCATAATGTTCTTTATGTGACAAACCTTGGGATGGTATACATTGTTTTGTGATTGTGTCGTGTATCCTATTTTTTAGTTGATCGAGTTTACAGTTTGACATAAATGCGCAAAATAATTTAAATCTCTTATAAATTTCATACAATTCGAAGCCATACAGAAACGATGAACCGTGTTGATCGGACGTACATTGTTTTTCGTTTGTTCCTAATGTTGACGCAACCAATTCATATTCATGACGTGAATACATTTAATTCAGCATTGAAGTATGTTACACCATAATTTGTGCTGTATAAATGATTAATTTTATATGATACAACCACATAGAAGTCTTTGATCGCGTGTTCAAGCAAACAGGTAGATATATAAAAGACACACCCGCAAATGCCCACGTTTATATTTTATATTTTTCTCACAGATTATATTCCGACCCCAGGTAAGTCATTTGGTGTTATTCTTTATTATTTCCTTAAATCGTAAGTGATGTGATATTAATCGGTACAACATATAGTTTTTAAGTCTGTACACGAGGTAAAATAAACAACTCACGTATGATACATTGAGTACGTATGATTGAATGTATGTACATCTAGTTGATAATATGCTACAGTTGTAATTAGTGTCTAGATGAATGTTATACATGTATAGCCGTTGAATTCTGAAAAATACGACTAGTCTTGTGATTAACCAAATTAACATACTCTACCATGTAATAACTTATTATTGCTGTTGATGATATGTGCCAAGAATAACATTCTGAAAATCGAATGTAGAGAATAATAAATACTACAAATTTTAAATACATTAGACAGTGATCTACATGATAATTCCTAACGCGAAACATATCACTGTCTGTTGCTGATAACTGTAAAATAGCAATTGCATGTATTTAGAGATGTTACTTAGAAATAAAGTGTATTTAGCCAACACTTAAGATGAAAAACATAATATGTTGATTGATAGCGAGGTACTGTGTTAAAATAAGACTTTTTTAAATGTACATGATAAAACAAATATGACTGGAAATCAGGCTATTACACTAAACTAATGACCAATTCAGAGCAATGGAACTAGTTTAACAGTTATGCTAGTTTATACTTTCAGCACCCGGATATACCTACGCCCCTGGTAAGTACCCCGGTTATATCTTAATTATATCCATTCGCTCATGACATTATATCAATATCAAACATAAAAATGTGTCATAATTATACTGTTAACAGTGTTATGTTTTTGACAGTATCTAACCAAATATGTTTTCATAATTGTTTATAACGTTCAATGATCGTGCTGTTTCGGTTTTTCTGGTATCCATATTTTGCTTTTTACTAAATTAAATGTTTTACTTGTCATAATGTGAGGGCCCTGTCACACTACAATATATGTCAACAACATAAACTATGTCGAACTTACAGGAGTTTTGGCAAGCACGCTTGTGTTCGTCTAATAAGTTGGGGATCAGTTTTACACAAGTGAGGAGCACAGGTAAATTATGAAAACCAAAATACACCCCAGTGACTGTTAGGCTCAATGCCTACGTAATAAACCTTGGTTATGAATATATAAATTTGACATTTTTTCTTCTTTTTTTTTTAACCTTAATTAATGATACAGTTACCTGTGGTGAGGAGCACACTGGAATAGGCTGCCGTGCGCCGATATCTACTACGGTAATCGCTAAGCGGGATCCATATAACCGAGTCATTCATATAACGTAGGTTACGTTAATTTTCGTAACTCCGCCTGTAACTGTCAAAGGGGCACGGCTTCTGTGACATGCGTTTGGATTTTACTTGTACCGGCCACATTTAAGGGCTGCATCCATAGAATCTAGGTTTATTCTTTGTGGTTTATATTGTTATAGACGTGTATGTTGGCTTTATGCTGTACACTAGCGATTTCTCATAGCAATGAGGTCGCAATGATTTTGATCCGGGCTGTGGGCGGGCCATATCAAAGGAATGGACACTAGTTTCCAATGCCAGTAAGCTATTTAGAATGGTCACATAATAATGTTTCAATGATTTATATTGTGCTTGTAATTGTATATATGCGAGCGTTACATGCTTCATGTACTTACGTTTTTTTTACTTCATATCGTGCAGCACGTGTATATTAGAACGTTTGTGCGTCCATATAGAAATGCATTTGTAAACGAAATTGCTGTTAAACAATAACGTACTACTATCAAGTCCTGTATATTGACGGAAAGAGCATACATGGAACTTCGTTCTTATGTACATATTTAAAGAATATCGTTTTTTATAAGAAATATGTACTACGTTTTAAAAAGAAGGGACGTCAAAAAACGGTGTCACACGTTGCGTCCAAAGCAAGACAGCGGATGCATAAACATGCTGTGTCGATATTATTTATGAAAAATCGCCAAAACTTCGTCAATTTGTATCACGATGACCTAACGACATGACATTATGTCCGCGAACATCATATGCAAATAATAAGCGTTTGGTCGTGATTTTAGCAAACTGTCATCAGATGTCACAAATAAGACCAATGCAAAAAAAACATTTTAGCTATCACTAGTAAATGCAATATGACACTATTGTTTTATTGAATGTTTACATAATATATATCCGCACAATAATATACTAGTTATTTAAGGTATTATCATCACTGAGAATGTTATTTGAAATTCATTTATAAACACGTAAACTGGAATTGTCCCAATGTTATAATGACGTCATAAATGGCGGTATAACACAATATATTGTAACGCCCGTGCGTGTGTTTGTACTGTATGTGCGTGCACTGAGTGACTGCAGATGTACTGAAAGGCACTCAAGTACCTGTGTGCTAAATATGTGTGGGCACAAACACCTGTGGTGCTACAACAGCAATCAATATATGATATGCTCAAGAGTATAGACATAGGTCTAACAACAACTCGGACCGATAGCCTGGTCGAAAACTGGTTAAATACACTGGTAGCGTGTATCACAGCTTGAGAGTGGCTAAACTGGCTACAAGAGACCTGATAGCGGCTAACAACTGTGCGAGACCGTGACAATTGCCAAGATAATAATCAATTCAAAGAATACAGACGACGTTCCTTTCGGCTTAACGTGAATTTATTAGGTAAAAGGGCTTAACAAATAGACAAGAGGGGTATCAGACCAAATACTAAATAATTACTAAGACTAAAATAACGATAGTTCGAAGCCAGAGTCAGACAGACGACAGATTGCTTAAAGTAGGCCCAAGTTACACGACCGCCAAATGTCAAATAACATTACAGATAATGACCTCAATAAAGTCTAAAATAATAATCTAATCGAAGCAATTCAGAATAAAAGTTGAATGAAAAGTTACTTAACAAATCCTAACAAAATAAGAGAGAGCTCCAGAAACACGTCTGGCCTGCTCTGGGGACAGTGGCAATGTGAAGAAAACTGGTATGCTAATGAGCAAGCTGGTATGCTAATGAGCAAGCTGGTATACCCAAAAACGAGGTTGGTATGCAAATGAGCTTAGAGAATAAAACTTGGCCTAGGAGCCGGTAAACATGACTGAACATTAAGATACCATTACTAAATTACCTCTAACATAAAAACATACCATTCTATTATAAAGTACCAAGGTATAATAATTTAAGGTATAAATAAAAAGATAACTGACTTTGAAGGTTAGAGATTAAATACTAACCGGAAGTTGCAACTGTCAAAAACAAACATGGCGGACAATTGTCACATTTTCCAGAATGCTACGAACATAAAGTCAAATATTGTGATACAGCAACGATCTAGCTACTGATTGTTAAGGTAAATAGTTAAATCTAATAAATATCTAAGTATATCTATAATATTATGGCATGACATAGCATAATATAGACAATAGCGCTTTCCAAACTCTAAAAATGTACATGTAAGTCATTGTTACTAAAAATAGCACAACAACATTGGGAGCTAAATAGAGGCCTGTTCTTGTCATCTGAGGCCATAATGTGATGTTATAAACATATGAGGCCATGCCTCACAATATTTTGAAAAAAAGTATTATAAAGGCTCAATTTCAAACGGTATAAGTTTAGTGAAGTAAATTTTGAATACATACGCATTTACTTTGTGTTAAACAAATGGTATAAATATTAACTGTATTGCCTGAAAATTGTGTATAAAAGAAAACAAGACTTATGTCCCATGAACGTTTTTACGTCATTTTAAAGACTAAAATACGACAATTGTCAATTGAAATTTAAGATAATCAGAATCACGTATTCTTGTGATGAAAATTGAGAAAATATGACAAAATGGTAAAATAGGTAGTTGCTTTGTGTGATATTTATTCCTAAAACTAATGCGTTCATATACATTTTGTTTTACGCTATAATTGTCCAGTAAAATGTCCCATAAATGGAAAGTACTCATTTTCGCCATTGTTTCACAGCATAGACATTGTATTACGCTTGAGACAGAGCAAATACGTACCGGTGCATTTAATTTTTGTTGTTGTATAAAATGGTAGAATATTACCTAGTACCGTGTTGTGTGATTTGTTTTTATTTGCTGTAAAAGTTAATACGTCATTTCAAGCGTTATATTTGTCCAGTAGAATGTCCCATATACGACGTCTTTTTCGGCTTTTTGTAATTTTCACAAAATTCATTTCATAACATAACGATTGACTGGACTGTATTAGCCTTAATATTGCTACATTTATATTGTATAATCATAATGAATAGTAGTAAAATATCATTATTAATATCATCGGCAATTTTCAACAAAAAATAAAGCTTTATTCGACACCGATTCCGATTATTTGAAGTAATCTTGTATATTTTTAACTAAACAGGAATTATGTTAATATTTTCACATGCGATCTGTAAAAAGAAAAAAGTGTCATATGCACGCCTTATTATGCTTAAAAATGTGTTATTACAGCGAAAAAGAAAATGTCAATCCCAGAAATAGCATAGAACAAACTTCAAAAATTTGCTTCATATAACATATAGAATCTATCACAAAACTAAATACATAACCAAAAAAGTTATAAAAACTAATGAGATTCATCTACAAATGTACCATTCAATTACAAGAATACAAACATGTAGGTACACATCAATATACTAACCAGAGTGCAAGAACTGTGATAAACAGATTGTTTTAATAAGTCCAGGAAATATAGAAACAGCCCACGTAGATATTTTTAACATCTTCTTACCGCTTAATGTCATTATTTTTCTGAAGTACAGTGGTCTACTTACAATAAAGCAATATTAAGCATAAAATGTTATATGCTTATATATACATACTCGGAAAGAGAGCACACGCTACTTAACAAAATGTCATCAATCTAAAACATGTGTAACTATATAATTTATACGTAACCTAGTCAACCAAAGTTGATAAATTACTGATAGACGTCGTCACTGTGATTACGCAAAAGTCGTCATTGACGGCGTTTTTTGACGCAACGTTTTTAGACACCAATTTTGTGCGTAACGTCCATACCTTCGAATAGTGAATTGCAGCGTGTATTAGTATATAACTTACATTTGGCAGCTTCATGGTGACATGCTCAGATCATCTATGACATATATGCGTGTTATAATTCTATGTATTGTTTTTCTTTTTAGGTAAATACCGTGAGTATAAATTTAGTATCTGTCTGACATAAGGAGATACATGTACACGTATTATATACACTGTCCATCAAAAATAAGTATACATATGTTATTTGCCCACTTACTTGCCTGTAATGATACTATTTGCAGAACAGTAAAGCAACAATAAATTGGAAGAAACTGAATATTGTTGTGTATTAAATGGAAAGGCCACCCTATGTGCAAAATCTAAAGTTTCTTTGTCCCTCTTGAGTGGTAACTTTGTCACAAAAAGATAGAAAATTCAGCCTTTTTGATCACATGGTTATTTTAGTTCCAAATATCTTCATTTTTATTTCTATCTCTATTTTGACTCATTTAGTAACTGTAGTTTCAGAAACTAGTAAAAGTATGACCGTCTGATAAACAGATATTGAATAAATTAACCAAGTTTAATTTTGCAACAATTATTTAATGTATACTTATTTTTGGTGGGCACTGTATAATTTTGTAAACGTAGTATAATGTTTCGATGAACTATCTTTAACCAACATTACGTGTACCTGCGTACTTCATATCATCTGCTATTGTTTGAATTGATGCCCGTCGTCTCGATATGTATCATAAAGTCTGAAATGGTTTTGATATAACCACAGGTGTGATACTGATTTTACATGTTTTAACGCACATTTGTAGGGACTATATCTTGAAACCAACGTTGTGAATTGCCCATATACTACTATTTACCGGTACCATATCATTACTCTGCCCAAAGTTATTCTCCCGGTTATACCGCTTGACTATCGACCGGATGATCTGGATTTTATTCCCTGGATTGACATTTTACGAGTGTCATTAAATAATTATACAATGCGAACTATAATATAAAATTTCGAAATTTTCATTATCATTCCGAACGAATGCCATCCTATAAATAGATCGTTTATCCTGTTGCTTGCAACTACTAGTCCAGCCCCAAACCCAATATACCTTACATTGGAGTATAAAGTTTTTTTTTCTTTGCTTATTTCAGTAGATGAGACAATTCGAATGGAATTTCTGACGGGTGACCTTGTGTCATATTTGAGCATTTTGAGAAAATTGGGGTAAAAGTTCCAAAATGTAAACAAAACTGCGAATTTTTGGAATCGGTAAACAACATTGTTATTTATAATCATATTTTATAATAAATCACATTTTTATGTAGTTATGAAGTTGCAGTTGAAAACTGCAAAATTTTAGGGCCGTGCAATTATGCAAAAGGAGGTATTTTGGGGTAAAACGTTAAAACGTGCATAGAAGAGTTCGAATTTTCGGAATCAGTAGACTATAACGACATTAGCCATTATATTTGGTTAATAATCGCTGTGATAGTTATATAGACTTGCGATGAAGATATTAAACACCTTAAGCTAGGCTATGGCACAAAATTTGGTATTTTGGGGGCAAAACGTTGAAAAGTGCATTTAAAAGTGCAAACTTTCGGAATCGGTGAAATTTAATGTCAATGGCCACTATTGAGAAGTCATTACTGGCTCTATTAAAATCTATATTTGCCTTGCACAGCATCATCTCCTGGTCTGTAGGGGATAACACATACTAGTTCTGTTGGGCATTGCTAGTAATAGTTCTATGATGTAACTTACACACAGCTAAAATAATCATTTCTATGACCTGGGATACATATTATACAAATACCTAAAGGATTTTCGTTTACATTTTATTACATTTTATCCCAATATATCACATTTCTCTCAATAAAATTGCACATAGGTTTGATATCTTAAACTCTACATGTTAATAAGTACATGTTGCATGGATTTACGATGAAATAAAACGATAAAAGACTGAGTGTGTAGTCTACCACCTCGAAAAATTCGCCCTTTTTCTTTATATTTTGAAGTTACAATGTATACCCCAAAATTATCATATTTGCACAATAGCCATAAATAAGACGTTTGATATCAAAACTGTAAGATTATTAACACCATTCATATTGATTAATCACAGAGAAAAAACACATGGCATTGTACCCGGTCTACCTATTCCAAAAAATGCAGTTTTCCTCCATACATGCGCTATTTAATGTTTTACCCCAGAAATACCACATTTTGTACCATAGCTTAGCTTAAGATGTTTGATATCTTAATGGCAAGTTACTATAAAATTACCACGGCGATTATTTACCAAATATAATGGCCAGTGTCGTTAAATTTCACCGAATCCGAAAATTCGCACTTTTAAATGCACTTTTCAACGTTTTACCCCCAAAATACCACATTTTGTACCATAGCCTAGCTTAAGGTGTTTTAGATCTTCCTCGCAAATCACTATAAAACTATCACAGCGATTATGTACCAAATATAATGGCTAATGGCGTTATAGTCCACCGATTTCGAAAATTTGCACTTTTCCGTGCACTTTTTAACGTTTTACCCAAAAATACCTCCTTTTGCATAAATGCACGGCCCTAAAATTTTGCAGTCTTCAACTGTAACTTGATAACTACGTATAAATGTGATTTATTATAAAATATGATTATAAATAACAATGTTGTACGCCGATTCCAAAAACTCGCAGTTTCGTTTATATTTTGGAACTTTTACCCCAATTTTCTCAAAATGCTCAAGGGTGACACAATGTCACCCGTCAGAAATTCCATTCGAAAGGTCTTGGCTACTGAAATCAGCAAAGAAAAAAACTTTATACTCCAATGCAAGGTTCGGTCAAATTTCGGGGATTTCGGGCCGGACTATACGCACTATATGACATGGTATAAACACTGATGCACATTTTTATTTTCATTTTAGCAACATGGGTTCCAGGTAAGTTTAAGTTGGTTTCCAAACACATATGCATGTATGCAACTTATAATTGACACAATGTATGATATATTCATACCCTTTTACGATTCAATGCTAGACTTATTGGTCATTGGACATCTTCAAATGCATTTTAGATCTACTGAAATATTGTTTCTCATTTTCTGTCGTAAGTTGTTGCTTACCTATGTATCTATAGTATACGCAAACTGAGACAAACCGTAATATAGCAAATATGAACACAGTCAGGAGAAATTGACACGCAATACAACATGTTTTATAGAGTGTGATTAGTAACGAAAACATGTTTAATCATACAATCAAATGTTAATTGTATCAGAACTAGATTTACGTGACATTAATACCCTTGTGTCTTCGAGGAAAGATAGTATAATAAAGTTGGTTGCAGCACATAGAAGAAACAGTTCGTGTACACGTAAGTTCGTAGCCACATAAGTCATGATGGTATAGTGGACTGTATCACTATTTGACAATATTAACGATATCGACAGCACATGAGGCGTCTTAAAATATGTTTTTTTTTCAGTGTATTGCATGTTTCGTAAATCAGATAAAAAAGTAGTCCATGATGTATAATTTTCTGAATATGTCTATGTATTTATCTCTAAAAACAGGGATGGTTACTACCCCAGGTAAGCAATTTCTATTCCGTTTGCAATTAAAACTAAATTAAAACAATTAAAGTACTTACTGTAGTAACATCATGTTTATACCTATCACTATAGAATGAACTTAAGATAATATACACATTTAACAAAGTATTTACAATATGCAATTTTCATTCAGACACGGAATATAAGTGCAGCATTATATAGAGGATATTTGTTTGTTTTGATTGAATTTGGTTTATATCTCATCGTGTAGTGATAAAATTCAATATTTTCAAGAGCGCGTAGCGCGAGTGAAAATATTAAAATTTTATCACTACAAGATGAGATATTAACCATATTCAATCAAAACAAACAAATATTCTATTTATTTAATGCTTTTATGGTGTCAAAACTGGTACTATTTATGCCAAATTACCACTGTGGTTAGGCTACGTATGAATATGTTATTCCATTCATATTTTTCACTTCAAAATCCGCCATCTTGGATTAAGGTGAATAGGTAAAAACGACTTTTTTGAGAATTTTGCATTAAATCATACACCAGCTTGTAGGAAATGGTCTAACTAAGAATAAAAACCCCCACATGACATGTTTCCGTTCAGTAATAAAAAAGTTACAGACATTTTAGTGTTGAGATTTTGGTAAATTAAAGTAGTTCCTGTGAGGGGGCGGAGCTTATATCAGTCACATTGTAGGTGATAACCAGTGACTGATATAGGTTTTATTTCACTGATAGAAATCCATATCTCATCAGTTAGCATTAAATAAATTACCATATCTGCAATCATATCGCAGTTATTAGCCCCTCGTTGATCACAATAAGGAAGCAGTTACGCGGTAAAGAGTGATTCTGGTTGGTGCTAGATATAAATGAATTCTTCTTCTTCCTTCAATGTTCTTGGCCCACTCTGGGGTATTGTCGAACAGTGTGAGGCTATGTACAAAGGTGGACGTGAGGTTCGAACGAGTGCTGGGTTAAAATGCTAAAAACATCTCAGTGAAAATTACAGCTGTCCGACGATGCCCGACCTGAATACATCAATGGTATCGGGCTCCTGTCAAGTGGACTGGAAGAGTGTTCCATAGGCGTATGCTGGACGGGGAGAAGGAGTATCGATAACTGTCTGCTCTGCATAATGCTACCATGAATCTTGCAGAGGTGTTAATTGCAGTTGATGTACGGTAGTGGGTTGAAAGAGGAAGGATAAATTGTATTTTCAGACAGAGTCGACTTAACTGGAAACTGGGTCATTCAGCTAGTTAAAACTCATTATATATCCAGCCCAGACATGGTTGTCCACGCATAGTCTCAGATTTTCAAAATATTTTGCCACTTTTTTAGTATTCACCTACTTAAATGATTTCTGGGGTCAAAAATTTATTTTCACTACCGTTGCCATGGCAACCGAGGAAATTCAATTTTTCGCTATTTTTCACTTTTTTCATGCCATTTTTAAGCTTTTTTAAGATGAAATCGCGACATAAATTGTTATGATACACCCTTACATGTCACTAATTATGTTGCATAAACTATTATAGAACTATTTCTGAACAAAACATATGCTTCAAGTGATTTGAGATTTTCGTTATACTAATTCTCTTGGGACCCCTTTTCTCAAATTCGTGGTTTACTAGAAAAATGAAAAAGTGTGGTGTTTCAAAATGTATTTGAATGAGAATTAGAGCTAATCCAGATATCACATCCATATATTTGAAAACAGTTAATGTAGGTGTTTATTGTCTGAAAGGTTTCGCCATGGTGCAAACAAGATATTTTTTGTAAGATAATGCCAAAAAATGGCTTTTTTCATTTTTACAAAAATATTATTTTTTTATAGATTCCACAATAATCGAAATATATGGTTGAAATTTTCATAATTTAGCATCGGCAAAGCATTACAACAAAGCAACTGACACAATTAAGTGTTTAACGGTAAATTTATGATAAATGATAACAAGATATTTGAAAAAACCATGTTTAAAACGAACCTCACCCACTTTTTTAATACTACGCAGGACTTCTTGTGAACACTATTTCGTGTATAAATCGAAAAAAAGTAGTTTATTTGTGTGATTCTTCCTTGCATATGTCCGATAGAAACTCGTGTAAAGTTTGTTAAAAAATAAATGAATAATAACTTTTCCGTTACCATGGTTACCAAGCAAACGATGCAGAAAAAGGATGTAGGTGAAAAATGTTCAAATGAATGTTAACAACTTACAATTCGTGACTCCTGTAATTTTGTTGTATATATTATATAACATTGTTTCAGAAAAGATAGTGCTTCAATTATGGCTGATGTGAGGCTGGGTTAATCTGGTAGTTACCATGGTAACCAAGGATGAAAGAATGAAAAGGGCACTTTTTGACCGTATTTTCACAACTTTCACCAATCATGCTGCATACTTGCAGATATATGTTATTTATATATCGTGTTGATCATCCTAATAGAATAGTGCTCCATTTCTTACTGGTGTATGACCATGTCATTATGGTAGTTACCATGGTAACCTTGCAAGAAGGAAGGCGAAAATCAGCTTAATTACTGTATGCTTTCAATTATCACAAATAATGCTCCATACAAGTAGATATTTATTATTGATATACAATGTAGTATGTTAATCATTCTTATTGATAAGTGCATTACATCAAACCGATGAATAACCATGTTATTAAGGAAGTTACCATGGTAACCAAGCAAGAAATGAGGAAAACTCCACATTTTGACCATATTTTCACATTTTTCATCAAGAGTGCTGCATACAAGCAGCTATTTGTTATTGATTTAGTTTGGTAATCATCCAAATTGAAGTATGCTCCATTTCTAACTGAGGCATAACTATCTAATTATGGTATTACCATGGTTACCTAGCAAAAAAGAAGGAAAATCCACATTTTGACCATATTTTCTTTAAGATTTCTGCGTACGAGCATTTATATGTTATTGATATAGTTTGGTAATCATCTCTATTGATATGATATCCATTTATAACTGAGGCATGACCACGTAATTATGGAAATTACCATGGTAACCAAGCAAGAAAGGAAAAAAATCCGCCCTTAAACTGCAATTTCACCATTTTCAGCAAGAATGCTGCATACAAGAAGATATATGTTCATAATATAGTTTTGTAATCATCCCAATTATAGAATGCTCCATTTTTAACTGAGTCATTACCATGTTAATATTGTAGTTACCATGGTAACCAAGCAAATATGCCACCTTTTGTCATATTTTCACAATTTTCATCAAGAATGCTGCATACAAGCAGATATATGTTCATACTATAGTTTGGTTATCATCCTTATTAAAGAATGCTCCATTTCTAACTGAGGCATAACTATCTTATTATGGTAGTTGCCATGGTAACCTAGCAAGAAAGAAGTAAGATCCCCATTTTGACCATATTTTCACTATTTTCCTTAAGATTTCTGCATACGAGCATTTATATGTTATTGATATAGTTTGGTAATCATCTCTATTGATATGAGCTCCATTTGTAACTGAGGCATGACCTTGTAATTATGGAAGTAACCATGGTAACCAAGCAAGAAAGGAGGAAAAATCCTACCTTAAACTGCAATTTCACTATTTTCAGCAAGAATGCTGCATACAAGAAGATATATGTTCATAATATGGTTTGGTAATCATCCTAATTATAGAATGCTCCATTTTTAACTGAGTCATTACCATGTTAATATGGTAGTTACCATGGTAACCAATCAAATATGCCACCTTTTGTCCTTTATTCACAGTGTTCATCAAGAATGCTGCATACAAGCAGATATATGTTCATACTATAGTTTGGTAATCATCCTTATTGAAGAATGCTCCATTTCTAACTGAGGCAGGACCACGTTATTATGGTAGTACCATGGTCACTCATTTATTTTTCACTATATAAGAAAGATTGGTAAATGTTATTGTATGACAATTGTATGAAAGTTATGGCCCTGACCGGCTTCAGTTTGACCTTCTCCTGTGAAATTGACCTTTGAGATACGACCCTGGGAGTTGGGCATGACACTCAGCCTTATTGAGGTTAACATGCATGCTTAATATAAGAACGATTGGTCCATGTATGACAAAGTAATGGTCCGGACAAGCTTCAATTAGACCTCCAACTGTGACCTTGACATTTGGGATAGGAGCTTTGTGGTTGGGCATGGCATTCTTCCTCGTGGAAATGAACATTCATGCCAAATATAAGCAAGATTGGTCAAAGTTATGGTCCGGGCAATATCGGACGTACGGACACTTGCGCACGCATGCCCATACACCAAAGGTGTTAAATCGCTGCTTTTAATTGAAAATGTGGCTGCTTGTGTCAAGGTCATTGTTACTAAAATATAAAAAAAGATTTCCACTGATTATCTTTTGTTTGAATTAAGATATATTGTTAAACACTGCTGTGTGGGTAACTTGTGTGAAGACGCCGTTCGTGATTGAAAGTTGGCCAGGTGAGGTCAAGGTCACTTTTACAAAACAGCATTGACAAAATACTGCTTGGCTGAGATGAAAATCTATTTTTCGTTTTAACTTTATAGAGCGCTAACCTAGAACTCATTCCATTTATTCATAAACTACAAACCAATGATGTATTCCCTTCATCAACTACACACTTAACCCTAACCCTAAACACCCTATTTAAAATATTCCCATAGAAATGTATACTATTCACTTGGACACCAGATATGTATCAACACAAAGGCACCATCAGACACTATATTACTTATCATTGAGGATGATTTACTAACTATATAAAGAACAATTGAAGCAATCTTGGTGAAATTGTAAAAATATATATCATATATCTGCTTGTATGCAGCATTTTTGATGAAAATTGTGCAAATACGGTCAAACAGTAGATTTTTCAATGTATCTTGGTACGTTACCATGGTAACGTCCATTTTAACATGGCCATGTCTCAGTTAAAAAAAATGGAGCACATATCAATAAAGATGATTACCAAACTATATCAATAACATATATCTGCTTGTATGCAGCATTGTTGATGAAAATTGTGAAAATTCGGTCAAACGGTAGATTTTTTGTTGTTTCTTGCTAGGTTACCATGGTAGCTTCCATTATAACATGGCCATGCCTCAGGTAGAAATGGAGCACATATCAATAAAGATGATTACCAAACTATATCAATAACATATATCTGCTTGTATGCATCGTTATTGTTGGAAATAGTGAAAATACGATCAAAAGATGGATTTTTCTTCCTTTCTTGCTTGGTTACCATGGCAACTTCCATTATAACATGGTTATTCATCAATTAGAAACAAAGCACTTATCAAATAGGATGATTAAATAACTAGATCAATAATAAGTATATACTAGTATGGAGCATTATTGGTGATAATTGAAGGCATACTGTAATTAAGAGGATTTTCGCCTTCCTTCTTGCTTAGTCACCATGGCAACTACCATAATAAATGGTCATACATCAGTACGAAATGGATCACTGTTGTATTAGGATGATTAACAAACTAAATCAGTAACATATATTGGTTTGATTGCAGCATTTTTAATGAAAATTGTAAAAATAAGGTCAAAAAGTGCCCTTTTCCTTCTTTCATCCTCGGTTACCATGGTAACTTCCATTATAACATTGGCTTATATCAATACAAATGATTGCCAAACTGTATCAATAACATATATCTGCTTGTATGCAGCATTATTGATGAAAATTGTGAAAATACAATCAAAATGTGGATTTTTATTCCTTTTTTGAATGGTTACCATGGTAACTTTCATAATAACATGGTTCTTCACCAGCTTTATATAAATCACTTATCAATGAGGATGATTAACAACTTAGATCAATACTAAATATCTACTGGTATGGAGCATTATTTGTGATAATTGAAAGCATACAGTAATTAAGCTGATTTTGACCTTCCTTCTTGCAAGGTTACCTTGGTAACTACCATAATAACATGGTCATACACCAGTAAGAAATGGAGCACTATTCTATTAGGATGATCAACACGATATATAAAGAACATATATCTGCAAGTATGCAGCATGATTGGTGAAAGTTGTGAAAATACGGTCAAAAAGTGCCCTTTTCCTTCTTTCATCCTTGGTTACCATGGTAAATACCAGATTTACCAAGCCACACATCAGCCATTATTGAAGGACTATCTTTTCTGAAACAATGTTATATAATATATACAACACAATTACAGTAGTCACGAATTGTAAGTTGTTAACATTCATTTGAACATTTTTCACCTACATCCTTTTTCTGCACCGTTTGCTTGGTAACCATGGAAACGGAAAAGTAATTATTCATTTATTTTTTAACAAACTTAACATGAGTTTCTATCGGACATATGCAAGGAAGAATCACACAAATAAACTACTTTTTTTCGATTTATACACGAAATAGTGTTCACAAGAAGTCCTGCGTAGTGTTAAAAAAGTGGGTGGGGTTCGTTTTAAACATGTTTTTTTCAAATATCTTGTTATCATTTATCATAAATTTACCGTTAAACACCTAATTGTGTCAGTTGCTTTGTTTTAATGCTTTGCCGATGCTATATTATGAAAATTTCAACCATATATTTCGATTATTGTGGAATCTATAAAAAAAATACTATTTTTGTAAAAATGAAAAAAGCCATTTTTTGGCATTATCTTACAAAAAATATCTTGTTTGCACCATGGCGAAACCTTTCAGACAATAAACACCTACATTAACTGTTTTCAAATATATGGATGTGATATCTGGATCCGCTCCAATTCTCATTTAAATACATTTTGAAACACCACACTTTTTCATTTTTCTAGTAAACCACGAATTTGAGATAGGGGGTCCAAAGAGAATTAGTATAACGAAAATCTCAAATCACTTAAAGCATATGTTTTGTTCAGAAATAGTTCTATAATAGTTTATGTAACATAATTAGTGACATGTAAGGGTGCATCATGACAATTGTTGTCGCGATTTCATCTTAAAAAAGCTTAAAAATTGCAAAATTAATTTTTATAAAAAGTGAAAAATAGCGAAAAATTGAATTTCCTCGGTTGCCATAGCAACGGTAGTGAAAAAAAAGTTTTGACCCCAGAAATCATTTATGTAGGTGAATACTAAAAAAGGGGCAAAATATTTTGAAAATCTGAGACTATGCGTGGACAACCATGTCTGATACTGCCTGGTTCAAATGTAGAACTACAATTAATAGGTCATCCGACTATACGGGCCTTTCAACGTTTTAATACTGTTATTTAACTTTTGAGACTAAAGGCTGCTATAACTATGTAGTTCAGCAGTTTTACTGTTGTTACTAGGTCATTCAGCGTAGGCATTCCGCCTTTTGGTTGCTGTATCTTTTCTACTGGGTCATTCAGCTAGTTATAATTTATTATACTTTTCGGCAGCTTGGACTTGGGCGGATCTGCGCTTGTTTAGTTGGGCATTGTGCTTTGTGTGTTTTTAGTGTTTTCTGTGCTCGGCTGGTTAAGTTGAGTGCTGCCTTCCCTGTCTGACTTAATATACTCTTTTAACCCAGCAATTAAATGGCCTTTATGGTGAATATTCAGGTTCAGAATGTTTTTTGTTTTAGTTTTTGCTTACTGTATAGATATGTGTGGCCCATTCGTTACTTAATCTTCCGCCCTATATTTCATTCATTACTCCTTTCATTCTTTGTCATATTCATAACGCCTTTCATCTTCACTCCTTTTATGTATTGCTCCATTCCATGAAGTCACAAATGTGTGATATATGTACTCACGTTTTGTCGAAATTCGGTTGAAATTAATAGTACAGAGTATAGAAGTGCTCCATCTCAATTTTTGTCAAAGTTGAGATTTTTATACCACTGACAATAAACCAAGAAGACACCAAAAGGAAGGATGTCTAAATTACCGTCGGTTTAGAGAATATCACGGGATACAAATCACAAAACTACTTGATAGCTCTGTCTCATATAATGTGTAATACGCTGTATTTAAGAAGAACTTTAACGAAAGCATGACTAAGTAATAGTTTGCTTGGTCTTCTACTTTGTGCTGTCTAGGGGCCAGAGACTATATACTATTGTCTCTGTAGAAGGAAAAACATTAATTTGTCTTTTTTCCTGCCAGATTATCCAAATACCTGATGGGAAATCTCCGCTGGGTGCCGTGCATTTGTTCATATTAGATTATCTGCATGTGTTGAGTTCAAGTAATGTAGTTAGGTTATTTAATTCGATTGGTCTGTAATTTCGACTCGTATTGAACACATTGCCTATTTCGCTGACTGCGGGAAGAATGTCAGTGTATAGGCAAATATTCACGAAATAAATACCAACAATAAGTAATAATGTACGAGGGTTGTTCAAATTGGAATGCAACTAAGCCCATAAAAAATTATTTTCATAAATTAAGTTTCATTCAGTTATTCCTATTTTTAAATGCGATTTTGTTATCATTCCTAAGTACACTATGCATATACTGGATATGGACCAAACTGAGATCTTAAAGTACCTGATATTTTTTCCGACAATGCGATTTAAGAGTCGTTTGAAACAAATAAAGATCACAATGGACAATGGTTGACAAATAAGGATGGTCGGAAAGCTCAAAAACCTTCACGCTTCTCAGAAAGTCGCGTTAATAGCTGCTGCAGGTTGAGGCCCATTGCTCTGCAATAGCATGCCATCCTTAAAATATTTGGCTTGACAGCGATTGTCGGAGTATTTCTTCAATTTCTGAAGGAAGTTACCTTTGTTCAGCTTGGCATTTACCAATTGTCCGTTTTATACATCAAATTTAATGGTAGAAACTTAGTTTAAATGGAAAAAGGTGTACATTTCTACTGGCGTCCTATCTTTTTGCAATGCATACTTTTTAGTCGGGAGTCCATACGGAGAAAATATGACGAGCCATGGCATCGGAGAGTAGAATGTGGCATCCATGCTGTATGTTATGTTTGATATGTGTGCAATCTGAAACGGCCGGATGCCATCCGTGATTTTGCCTCGTTTTCTCAGAATTAGGTCAAAGGTCAAATGAGTGCATTTTTTATATATCTCCCTCGAAATATCATTATATCTCTGTCAGTTTCGGTCAAATATTTTACAAATGGTATCAAAATGAAGCTAATGCACTGGGCTATTAATAAAAATAACTTTTTATTAATTCATGCATTTGTATACTCATGAATATTGATGAGAACACCTAAAATTAGCAATATTTTTCATAAAAAAATCGACATGTGTGAACCATCTATTTGTTATAATGTCGTCATTTTTGCTATTTGAAAGCCTAAATGATTCTTATTTAATGGTGAGATACTAAGCTATTGATATGTTAACTTGACACTTACCTTCTCAACGATTTAAGGGCACACGTTTGCTTAAAGTGGGTGGGGGTTAAAATGACACATGAACCCAAACTAACATAATAGCGTCAACAGTATTATAAATAAGTAATAATTATTGTGTTTGCATTGATTTAAATGGGATTACAAGTAACAAATATTATATTGGTTTTGAAATGTACCAATTCATTTAAAATATGTCAACATTCGTTTAAGGAGGAATGAGCTACCTAAACGTAGGCATACACGTGAGCTGCAATTAGTATTTTCGAGTTTAGTATGATAAATAAGAACAAACATAAAACTAGGTTCAAATTATGCTTTAGGAATATAAAAAGATGATGATAATCAAAATGATATTGCAAATTGTTCATACACTTTTACTTGTTCCTTTGTAAAAGCTCAAAATAGGTGGGGAATGGTTCATTTTAAAGCATGAATACTGTTACATTATATTAAATTTCCATACAGCACCAGATTGATATTTTAATTCATGTCTTGTTTAAATTAGAATGAATATAGAGTTAAAGCATGCCTTTCGTGTTATAACATCTACAGAGTACCGAGAAACAGCAGGTACCAATGCCCGTCCGTGGGAGCTTTGATCATTAAACACAAGGTGCATATACCCCCTTAAGTGCTTAAGACAATAACGTTCTTGGCAATTTTAAACTATGAATCTATACAGAAAACGCCACAAATCATTCATGAAACATTAGTGTATATATGTACAAATAAGACAAGTTACAATGTCGCTGTTTAGTTTTAGATTGATTGTGAACATTTACTGTGGATATATTAGCACGTGAATTTACAAACACCTTCTCAGTTCAATGCAAGTAGTATGAAGAATTAGTAGATCACGTCTTGATTTCTGTATTCATTATGGATGCATCGCGGCTTGTATCCGTATACAAGTGCATGGTTGGTAGTTTGCTCTTGCGGTGTGCAGTTCGAGCGCATCACTTCACATCACTGGGGGAGCAGTGACCTAGAGATAGGGAGGCGCGCTTCGGGTCGAAAGGTCCCGTGTTCAATCCCCGTCTCGACCACTGCTCAAATTTCTCTGAGCAAGAATAACCCACATGCTCCACTCAACCAAGGTGTGCATTGATGCCTGTTAGGGCGATGTCTATACACGTTCGATAGTTCCGGGCGCCGCTGATAGATGTTGGCTGCACACTCACCAGGAGAGAAGTAGTCTCCCCAGGGAAACTCGAACACAGGGTTCCTTAGGTGACCCAATGACCAGGGAAGTTAAATGTCAAAGGGTGGCTGAACAGCTGAACTGCTGAAAGCAGCCCTCGAATATTAGTAACTTAACTTCTTTTTTAACTTCTTGGCGGAAGTATTTCAAGCCTTGTTTTATAGAGCTTTAACAAACAGGAGTCATTAACAAGTTTGTACAACTCTCTGTCTCATCTGAATGTACGTCTCTTCTAATATCCAACAGAAGTTCATATCTTTTCAAGCAGAATAATAGTTTCACATCCCGTCAAAGAGAGAAACCCAACAATGATACGGTAGTCGTTTGGGGACATGTTCTGAGAATTATATGTACAGTACACAGTTTGGTTTTGTTTGATGGCACAACTTTCATAAAGACTTGAATATTTGAATGTCCCAGATGGTGATTCTAAAAACATCTATATCATGCCATCCGATAATTATTTTAATACCCTTCATACTCTTCTTTAGCAAGTATGCAAACTAGGTTTGACTACAAATCAACACCAGAGAGACACAAGTCATACTTCAGACCTTTGCTGAAGACTTATACATTGATCAGGTTGACAACATTATTACACTTAATAGACAAACATAGCGAACCTTTTTTGATCAACATTATATAGATTACGTCAAATTTGGAAAATCTAAACAGTACAACCAAACAACAAAGTTGCGAATCTGCGAATATATCAAGCAAATTTAAGCTAACATGAAAATACTCATGTCAAGTTTCCACAACGGCTACCTACGACAAATCTGAAAAATATTTTGGCCCAAATATTTTTAACATATTATATCTTGACAAATTCTACCTGTCTCATTCAACTATTATCAGACGTAGGCTTCCGGTAACTGGGACAATTCCCCAGAACATATGTCGGGGCTATGCCAAGGTACACGATGATAAGGAATTACACATTTGTCTATGTCTCTCGATACTACCGATTTTCTTGCAGAACCTGATCCCAACACATCCCGAAGTCCCTAATTTCCATCGGGAGTAAATCATCGAGGCAGTTGGTCAAACGTATAACTTCAGGACAACTCGGGAGTCATCCGATGTGTACCGATACCCCCACCCGATTACTCACGATGACCCAAAATGTCTCATGAAGTTTCCATTCAAATTTCCGAGAATGTGTCCAAAATATCACTGGGATGCCTAGCGCATAAGTTAACATGGTAACTGGTATTCCCGAGTCTCTGGTGCGCTTCTGAGATGCATTCCCGGGTTATTCCCGACATGACAGCGCGAATACATCGGATAAAAATATGCATGCATTGAATTTCCCTGACGTATGTACATGTACTCGCGTTTTCACAAGATGTCTCCAGATTCCCCAAAACATTCATGAAGCTTACCCGAGACACCGGATGCCTTCTCTGAGATAAATGGGATCATAGACGCCTGCTAAGCTCTTTAATCCATCGGAAGTACATCCCCGAGGAAGAGGAATTGACGCATAATGTCTCGAGCACATCGAGAGTTTTTGCAATGCACCCCGATACTCCTTGATCATCATGGTTCCTCCTGATGTCACAACTTGTCTGATGACCTCCCATATACTTCCCCGACACCACGAGCAACCTGTTTACGATGCCTCCCAAATCCATATTGGGAGTTCATCCCCTAGACAAAGACATACGCAGTGGGAAATGAATATGCTTCAAGCGTCTCAATTGATACCTCGTGACATTAAGAGGCCGAGAACAAGACTGAAAACCGCAAGGCGAAGAACAGTAGAGGCCGAACCTGAGGAAAAACGGAATCAATGAAGAGAACTGAATAATAAATAAGTAAGGCATCCTTCGCTTGAAGCACCCAAAGCATAAAATGACCCTCGCATCTTTTGATGACATTTGGCAAACTTCGCATCTTTTCGTTGTCTTCTGTACATTGTGGTAGCTTTCTCTTACAACAAGCTCGTTCTTTCTTAGTAACGTCTCTGACTTTGTCCGCAAACTAAAGGAAACTAACTTAGCGAGTATCGACTTCGGTTTAACTCATTAGGATGATATAATCGTTTGATTGTGGCATGGGTATACTAGTATCAGGACCAGATATAATTCGACGCATCGGGCGACTTTTTCTATATAGTTTGAATCCAAGTTGTGTAGTCTTTATTGATAAGCTTATGATTTGTAAAGTCACAATAGAAACGTTCAAAAAGGAAATTACTCATATGTGCATACTATACCGTCCTAATCATCGTTACTTACTACATATTGCTACTGATTAAAATAGCAACAAACTGTATCAACTAAGGCTTTATAAACATTGTGAAAGTACGGACAAGTCAGGGTACGAAAGAAATGAACTGCAATTGGCTAAGAATAACGTTTTCTTGTTCTCCAATACGACTCTATACATGCAACTAAAGGAACATACGTATTCCCGGTAGTTTGTTAAAAAATACCAACTTATTAATTAAGAGGTTAATATGCCAGGCGACATTTTACGTTGACGGCACTACATGTTTTCTTTGATTGGAATTGGTATAATTTGTATAATAACGGTAGAAACTACTGTGGTTTGCCGATGATTATAAGAATAAATAATACAGTTCTACATGTCATGTACAAA
Source organism: Spisula solida (assembly GCA_947247005.1). Lineage (NCBI taxonomy): Eukaryota > Metazoa > Mollusca > Bivalvia > Venerida > Mactridae > Spisula > Spisula solida. Next base: position 37,346,646 of record OX365956.1, on the reverse strand, counting down.
CATATGTTGTGTAATGAGACATATGTGTTGCATTTTGTATAATTATTTAAAGGCACTGCTTGTTTATCACTCAGATATAGATCCTTATTTGGACGCTATTTGTCATACATGTTCAATACATTATCAATATTCATAAATATGCAAATGAGTTAATTAGCATAATATTTAAGTAAGTTAAAATCAATTTCCACGAATAAATCATATTTTGATATAAGGAATATGTTTAATGAGTGTTTAATGTTGATTCTGACTGTATTGAGATTTTTACGTTCTGTTTTAAATTTACCCCCACCCACATTTGGCGGTTATTCTCGGTGGAATTAAATTATATTTATCTATAAAAAATATACATTTAACGAAAGCCCTATGTCTTCACATGATTTTGGTACAATTCGGATCTTTAAATAATAGAAATAAGGAAGATATGGCATATATTTGTCAACTATACTAGTAGATTTTTAACGAAAATTTACAAATTTTTGACTTCCTCATAATTATTCATGAGTATGCAAATGTGATAATTTGCATAAAATCATTGCAAATGATGAACCAATTCATTAGCTTCATTTTGATACCATTTTGACCATTCTACCTGTAGAATTGACCAAGACATGGTGCAATTTCAAGTTGATGTATGCTATTATGCACTTAATTGACCTTTGACCTCATTTATGACCTTCACAGAGGGTTTTGCGCGTGGCATCCACCCAAACCATATACAACTGGTATTGGGCAATTCAAATATGGTATTAAAACACTTCTACTAAAAAATGCCATGGACCATGAAAAATAAGCGACTTTTGTGCTGATGGACTCCCAACTATTTGTTCTGTCTTTGCTGGCCCATATTTGTTTATGTATCTGTCGCATGGGTGACAAAATGAATCCGTGTCTGTTTGTGATCATTACATTTGCAAACGGTCGACTTTTGTTATCTAGAAACTGGTTTTAACTATTTTTTGGACAGTTTGCAAGGGCATATGTGCTGGCGTCTCAAAGCAGATAGGGATACCCAAACTGTACTTATCGTCCTAATTTTTGTTATATGCTTGATTAATTTATGAATCGCTCCTAATGATGTCCCAAGACATTGAGCTATATGCCTTACTGTAAATACTCCACCGGTTTCCAAAAAATATTTGATTTTCTCAACCATTTCCTAGTATGTTGCGGTATTTTGATTGCGTGCACGGGGTTCATTTCCAAATAAAATTACACCACTTTTGAAGTTCTTACACTATCAAATAGATCATGAATAAGACATTATATGACACCATTTCACCATACAAGTTATGTTAAAAAGTGTATTTGCTCCCGCATTAAGAAAACAACAATTCTTAAATGGGACCGAATTTGGTCAGAAAAAAGTAACATTTTCCCAATCATTTTAGCATTAGTATACACGAGTAGACAGTATTAATTGACGTGGCGTTACAGCTACACTGAACGGATTTTAAAATGTGAGGTATCATTTTAAAGCTTATACAATGATCTTTGATACACAGCTCACTATTTTTAAAAAAATCATTGATACAAGAAAGATATAGCATCACTTGCATTCAAATTTGAACAACCCTCGTATATATTCCGGAAAGCAAACTTTTAGTTTGGTATTTCGGACAAGACATACGTAGCTAGTTTGCTAAATACATGATGTATTTCTCCCCTCATCTTCTATAAAAGTCTGACAGCCATCCATTGATATGATATACTAATGTGTTGAGTGTTAATTTTAGTCCTGGCATGTATCACATATGACACAAAAACATTTTTGACCCATTAAAATTTCTAATAGTTACCACTGGTGGATAAACACATGACTGCTTGAAGTCAGTACTCGAAGTTAAAGTAACACCTCACGTTGAGTAGCTATATGTTCATAATATTAATATTATCATTGAATATATGTATATTTAGTTGTGCTACGTTTGTTATTGGTATGCATGTCTAGATGAATGTTATAGAGCCGTTGAATTCTAAAAAAACAATTACTACTGTAGTTAGCGAAATGCACATAATATTTATCTCATCATGTAATAACTTATTATTGCTGTTGATATGCACAAAGGATATCATTTTGAAGATCCAATGTAGGAAATAACATACGCTTCAAATTTCAAATGCATTTATATTGATATACATGATAATTCTGAACGCGACAACTCGTTGAAAACAAAGGTCGTATTTTGCAAATAAAGCAGCAATTAATCTAGATATTTGGAGATATTTGGAGATGGCAGTAACACAAACTATAAAAATAAAAATTGATCGAAAGATAGTTTTTTAAGAAGGAAACCGCATATACATGAGGAAATTCGTCGATTCGGTGATGACTTGAAGTCCATTGATAAGTACGTTATTGACCAATTTAGGAGAATGGAACATTTTAATTGTTGAGTAATATGTACTTTCGTCTCCCGAACAAACCTTCGCCCCTTGGATAATCCCTGGTAATCACTTAATCATAAGGTATTTAGTCGTAAAACAAACTCAGTTACAACGTTACAATTGTATCATAATTATGTCAACAGTATAACAAGTGGTTTTTATTAGTACATAATGACTATTTATAATGGTTTATAACTTTCGATTTCAGCTTTTTGATCTCCACAGTTCGCCTTTTATTGTTTCCTTAATGATTGAATGTCCTTACATGATGTATCATTTGGTATATTGTATCTTTCCTAGGTGGGAGTACAGTTGGTAAGTGGCTATTCTAGTATATATGTAACCGTCGAACTATTCCTTTATTTTACTTTAAAAACGTACACTTCTTATTACACTACATAAAACATATAAACATAAGTCTTTCGTGAGTACACAGGTCGGGCCACAAATGCTTAAATTACATTGCGGCTCGCCCCTTATACCATTATCAATTATAAAGTATTTAAATACGAACATAGAATATTAAAACAGGTAGGTAATTTACCGGAACATTCGTAACATACGTTATTAAAATCATAGTTGAGGCCGGTATTCGTGTACATACGAGATATCAATGTAATTAAATACAATGCAATTTACACAGATTTACACAATGCATTAGCAAATATTTCTCTGGCGCGAACGATGCACACGTATTAGTTGGGCACTCCAGTTGCCCATTTCACTTACCACCACCTATCTAGCCGCTTGTAAAACGTATGTGAGTAGTTATAGTCTGTGTATTTGTTGAAATGACATACTTTCGTTTTAGTGGCCATATCTCTTGGAGAAGTTGTTCGAAGCCGATTTCCAGAAAGTTGGATATGGGAGAGCTACCAAGTTAAGTATGTGCATTTTGTGTCACTTTTAATTTCTTTAAAGTATTGATAAATATGTATTGGTAACACACGTAAATTGTCGTATTTCTAAACACACATACAAGCTACAAGTTGTTGAAGTTACGCGAGATAAATAATTGAGGTAATATGTATACATTTTGTACTTATAACATTGACAAAAGTCCATGACCGCGACAAAAAGTTAAATTTCTAAACATGGACACAATGAAGGTCGGCATACTATTTTGCATTTATAAATAATAACAACTTTGTGTATTTTCACATAAATGCTGCATTCTGATTGGATGAAACGGTCATGTGACCTGTCGTTCATATCCCTATGAAGCAGCTCCGTATGCAAATCAATCGACGGACAACTTTTTCATTCATTCTATATCTAGCTTCGTTCATCAGCTGGGACATGTTAATGTACTTCAGCGTCAAATGAACTGTAATTCCAATTTTATTCTTAGCAACTAAATGATTTTCATTAAGATTTAAATGATAAATTTAAACAAACCCGCATTATCCATGTTTTCGTGGTATTTGCCGATCCCGGATGTCGACGCTCATTACAAAAACCAATCGGAACGGTCCGTATGGCATTTTTACGGGACAAAATACCTCTGATGTATCAAGCGTATGAATCCAGCAGCATTCTTTCTTAAAACCTACGCAGAAGAAAATGGGACGAAGAAAATAGACAGTAACTTATCAGCAGCGGAAAAATCAAAAGAAGTTTTATTGATTAAACAATTTCGCTACAGTCCTTGAGCATAACACGCAGCTACACAGCGCTTGCTTGATGGGCGTGTATTCCATTGACGTCATGGCGAAAGACGTTAAAATTGGCGACGTTCTATTTACACCCGAGAGATGATTCGTAGAGATTGTCCGAGGTGTCCCGATTGAACAAAAACTTGTATGACGTAACGTTTGTTATCCGCGACGTAACGTACGCAACGTCGCCTTAAAATTCCCGCCAAAATGTAATTAGTTTTAAATACAAACGCTTTTACGGAAGTTATAATGTAAGTTATTTTCTAAAATAGCGTTTACGCATGTTTTTCGTGTTTTGACATCTGCAGCGTCCATCGGGAGCGTTGCTGCCCCCGCGCTGATTGGTTTTATTACTAAATTTAGCTTCGTTCATCTCTGGGGACAACGGAATCCTACGCCAGGACTAAACATAACACGATGGGAACAGTTGAGTCCCTATGAAAATTAACAACACTTTTATTTTTTATTGTAATTATAAGAATTGAATACACATTTTCTGCAGTTCATCGGTGTATGAACTGTGGGGAAAACCACGCCTAATGTTTTACATAAACCGATAAACTGCAGAAAATGTGTATTCAATTCTTAACACAACGTCCATTTCAAAGATGTTTCATGTTAATTGTTACGTTACGACGTTATTGGTGTTGATATAATTATTTTAGTATTACATATCGTACATCCATGATACGGACAATGCGTGCCGTTATGGATTTTCCCACTACACATTGCTTATATGTTGACAGTTACATTAACTTAAAGTATAATAAGTATATTAAATATTAATTCGAGTTTCGTAACGAATGTAATTCATTTAAACCATGAACACATTTATATGCCATCTCGGTAATTGTTTGTGTACATGCTTTATACAGTTCGTTGATTCTTATAAGTATGTAAGAGTAATGTAATTGTTTTTGCAGTGGTAGCGGTGTTTTGAATATAAACAAACAAGTACCTGATACAATAACATCCTGGGTAATATCGACCATGGTAACTAACCCAACAACAGGATTTGGAATAACTGAAACAAAACCGAAGGTGAGCTTAAGTAGAGAGTGATGCGCGGCAGTAATATAATGTTTTGTGTGTATCAATATCATTATGAGCTAATAAACGTAAGTAATTCAGGCTGTTGTCCGCATTTAATACTAGTGCATGCGTTAAGTAAATACTATATACTAGTTAGGCAATATTTTGAGGATATATGAATTCAAAAGATAACACTACTTAGGAAATAGATCGCAGTTTTGCGTGATATACCGGTTAATAGATAAATATTACTAGAATATAAATGTAATCGAATAAATAAACAGAAACGCCACAAAATGAAAATTACGCAAAACGTCGCGCTCTACGGCGACGTGACAGTTTATGACGTCATATAATAAACAAGACGTAACTTTCATTGATAAAAATCGCGAATTATACGCGGGAGATTATAAGAATCCATCATGAGCTTCTATGTAGGATAAGGATATCTCACCCGAGGGGTCGGATTTTAACCAGACGAGGCTTGCCGAGTTCCTGGTTAAAATTCCGACCCCGAGGGTGAGATATCCTTATCCTACATCGACGGCCTCATGATGGATTATTTTTCTCCGACGTAATTTGAGAAAATGGGACTTTATAACACAAATTAGCTTTCATGGCGTCAACATGACGTCATAATAACGTCATCATGACGTGCTGTTTGCCGTACGTTCTCATTCAAAACAATCATTAATAATAACGTTAATAAAGCGTACGCTGTTGTAGTACGCTCAAGAATATGCTTTTTAAATGGTATAGAGCCTATTGGTGTTCGTCTTCATTAGCTATATATCGCCATGAACACGTACATCCCAGGTCGGAAATAAATCACGCGCTGGTCGCTCATGTAAGAAAGATGTTGCTAATGTAAGATTATAAGAATCCATCATGAGTTTCTATGTAGGATAAGGATATCTCACCCGAGGGGTCGGATTTTAACAGGGACGAGGCTTGCCGAGTTCCTGGTTAAAATTCCGACCCCGAGGGTGAGATATCCTCATCCTACATCGACTGTCTCATGATGGATTATTTTTCTCCGACGTAATTTGAACAAATTAGAATTTATAACAATATTTAGCGTTCATGGCGTCAACATGACGTCATCATAACGTGGCGTTTGCCGTACGTTCTTATTCAAAACAATAATTAATAATAACGTAAATAAAGCGTACACTATTATGTTATTCTCAAGAATAAGCTTTTAAATAGTTTAGAGCCTATTGGTATTCGTATTCATTAGCTTTATATCGCCATTATCACGTAAATCCCGAAACAAAGGTCGGAATGGAATCACGCGCTTGGTCTCTCATGTAAGATAGATGTTGCTAATGGAAGATAGGAGTTTCTTACATGAGCTGAAAACCTATCTTACACCGGTTAAAGTGGGAGAAAGAGTTATCTTCCATTAGCAACGGGCCTATCTTCCATTAGCAACGGCGGAGAAAAATTAAACAACCGAAATTCTACCGTTATATACCGTTTATTAGATAACGCTACAGCTCTATACGTTTACATGGAGCAAAATACAGACAGTGTTAGAATTAAATATAATGAAAGTAATTAGACATGGACACAACCCTTCTATACCATTGATATCGGAAACTTGCCAGCGCTTGTTTCCACGCATATTCATCTGTTACCATGTACAATTGTGAATTCTGGACGTAATACCGTACATTTTGCTCGAGAACGAGTTTACCTGTTTGAAAGCTTTAAATAACAAAATGTCAGAGTGCCTACACGTCTTTATTAAATATGGGATCCCTTCTTCCTAGGTTACTGTCAAAAAGGACTTCTTTGTCACCATGGACTTACCGTCATCTATCATACACGGTCCCGAGTACTTGTATGTAGCAGTTTGCGACACGATTCTTTGTCGCTGTTTGGTGACCGATTATGAGCCCTAAAAAGCAATACAAAGTAAAGGCACACCACACATGGCTTCATTAATGCCTTTTCTATCATTGAAAACGAATGATTGCAAGAACACTAACCTCATTGAAACATAAATTATTCCTGTTTCATTTCACTTCCAAATTTACTGAAAAGTCCTTATTTACGCCATTGAAGCCGTCGAACAGAGCCGATGTATTCCGAAAGTTGTTGTTCTGACATTTGTACGAATTTTGATTGGACGAAAAGTGGCAATAACTAAAACCCGGTATCCGGACTAAAAATAGGACTACATTATAGTCGATCAAGAACGACTACTCCGTACCGAATAATTATTTCGTCTAAGACGAATTTGTCAACTGTAGGTAACTTTCGTTTTTAAAACGGAAGTGAATCGCGACCGATATTAGACAAACATTTCATCTAATATTGGTTGTGTAAAGGTGTGTTTAACGGTGTGTTTGTACTTTATGATTGAAATATGCTTTACTGCGGTCGATTCAACTGTTTAACCCCGAATAAGTCGTTCAATTCGGAAATAAACTTTTGCTAAAGACAGCTAAGTTCAAAACTATGAGACTCTATAGTACTGTGGAACGTACGTAGAGTCTTATTTATGGGACTATTGATATGGGAAAAACTGCTGTATTTGGTCAGTTTGTGAGTTAAAATGGTTTAATATTACTCAAAAAACTAATTGCAGACAATAATGTAGCATGGCAGTAACCTCACACCGTACGTAAACTAACCGAGCACGTTGAAACATTTGCACGGACTACTCGTGTGGTTTGAAATATTTTGACAGCTACATGTATTGACCGATTTTACACACACTGTAGGTGATCGAGCAACGATCGACACAATCGAATTACAAAACAGTGTTTGCAATGATTATAACAACATAATTAACATAAGGATTATTTAAAAACGCATATTGCTTTTGTAATTTATCTAAAATAAAGTTTGACTGGAAGCCTCGTAACACATCTCAAATTATCAATTCGCTAACATGTGCAGCATGTGTTGAGATAGGAAAATGCTGATATTGATGTTTCATTGGGACTTAAATTAAACCGTAAGTAATATATTGTATTCGATATAAACGACGCATTATGAACACAGCATCATAATGGATTCGTCGATTAACTGTCGCACTACTTTAATCATCTTTGGCGTATGAATATAAATTTGCTCACAGCGCGAAATTCGTAAACAAACGAGATGACAACTGTAATAAATACTTGGATTTCTATGTTACTATCGTATGATCGTTTGTAAAGTTGATATATTATGAACGCAATAAAGTTCATTATTCGATCTGGCAAATGTTGATTACTTTGTTTGAAAAACATGTTGCTTTACGTTAACTGCGGTGACAGGAGGGAGATAACATGGCGACTTCCTTGTAGAAATTACACATCGACATGAAGGTGTTTTTCTCGTAAACAAAACACCAGCATCTAATTTCAAGCCCGGCATGCCCTTACGACGATTGATTATAAAGTATTGCCAATGAGTTCGTATTATAAAATGCAATAATGATAACGTTTGACATTTTGAAAAAAATGTTGTATTTTTCATTCGAAAATCGCCTTTATTTTTGAATTAGGCAACTATATGGTACATTTTAAATCACACGCAAGTGCTACAATGGTTTTCTATCATATATGATAAAAGCAAATGGTATATGCTGTTTAAAATAGCTTTTTTCAAGTGTGTGTTTTTCAAGCATTTTCAAGGGTTATGATCTACCTTAAATGATTTATTTACTTGATTATTAATTGAAACGGATTTTAAAGCATTGAAATATACATTGAATGCATTTAATATAGTTTTGTATTGTGAATTATATAGGTGGAAATTTTTTTTGTATTATTTAATCTTTCACATGATGACAAACGAGCGAACTATTTGGTTAAAAGTTTAATGTTATGGTTTAAACACAGGTAACTGTCTCATTAATAAACAGTACCTAAAAATTAGAATTCTTATACAAGGTCTATTTCCCGAAGAATTGATCGTACAGTCACTGGGTGTATTTTGTTTTTTTCATAATTTAAAGCATTTACGGCATTACTCATCTATTTAAAACAATGGGTGATCAAAAACATTTTTGTGAATCGAAAGCATTCGAAAACATGGTTAAATTTACCTTCGTACGATATAATTCATTGTTTAAACTTTGATTTTATTTTTCGAGGGCGTAAAACACTGTAGGGACGGCTGTAGTGGTTTTTAGTGTGTCTGACGGGTATTTCGAACGTATTTTATAACGGTCGTTTTCATTGGCGTAGTATACATCGTTTGTACGCTGGTAACCAGGGCTGGTATTCACAAAGCTTCTTAGATATTTTCGTAAGATTTTCTTATCTGATAAGAAATTATTTTAGCTAAGAATAAAATTTATTTTTGTCTTAAGTTGTATTCAAGAAGCATCTTAGAAATATCTTAGCTAAAATATTATCCTAAATCTAAGAAATATTTTAAAGTGGTTGCTATGTAAAACGGGATTTTCTCGCTCTAAAAATAGTAACGGAAATGAGGACTCCTTCCAAGGGAGGGATTAGTCCTCGATCATTTTCGAACCGCTTTTATTATCATTTGAAATCATGCATGCTGTATATAAAAAAAATAGTTGGGTTTCATGAATATTAATTTGTGTAATGTAAAACCGGGTGTCTATTATAAATAATAATTTCTAAATTATATTCACGTACAGTACATTCTGTTTGAATTACGTGTTTGAAGAGTTGTGTGTATAGAATACATGTAGTTTGTTTTTACTGAAGTCATGCGTGGATCCGGAGGGTTCCGAACCCCCGTGGAATTTTGGCAAAACATGTTGTTATCATGTGTATCTTGTATATATCTTGTCAGTGTAATTACGGCACCGCTCTAAGAAAAATAGTAGCTGATAGGCCCACTGAGAAAAATGTTAGTCGAATATCTTACAAAGTTACTTATGCACCAGTCAATATTATGCCCGTCCCGGGGGAATTAGACAAACGAATCTTCCCGACAGTCGGAAATTTTATAATCTTATCGACTCAGAGTCCCGTGAAACAGACTTTGGTCCGGGAATGTTGACATCACGAAAGGCGACATCGATAGGCCTTCTTTTATACGTGTTTTTATTAAAGTACCTGGATGAAAAACTATACCCCACGGTGGGGATTTATACAGTGAGCATTGTCTCCAGGGTGGGGATTTATACATAAAAAAATCGAAAATGTCTAATTCCCCCTGGGTCGCCCACCGCCTCCACTCAGAGAGACGAATAATGAATCACTGTTCTGATTTCTTATATAATGTACAAATGCTATATGCAGTTGTATTGTAGATGTCAGCCAGTATAATAGTTGTAATTTTTTACATACATCCTATGTGGGATCTCTTCTTAAATGTCACTGTTAATGTAAGGAACAAGTACCTAGAAGGAAGAGGTTAAAGCCGTTTTGCGAGTATTTTAAGCTGTATAAGGTATAGGTGAGACAGTCATAACTCTCTACAAAAGTTTAACTCCCTTTCACAATTGTCGTAGGAATTTCTTCATCTCCCGACGCTTCCGAATCTACATCGAAATTCATCGGCATATGTCTTGAAATTGTAATTTTGTGGTGCGGTCAAATTTTTCGTACATCGGACGCACGACGGCTCTGCGTTGACACACAGCATCCCTACGATGAACAGTTGTCGAACGCCATATTTTTACGAGTGTCGTGCAAACGTCGTACGTGCGTCGTGCGATTGTCGTACGATAATGAATGTCCGCAAGAATGCCGTGCGTATGGCATGCGACAATCGCACGACCATCGCACGTCCATCACACGTTCCGCTTCCTGGTTCAATACTGTAAACGTTATCATAAACTTCATCTAGTGCATTGTGAAAACTTATGAAAACTGCCAGAAAAAAAACATGTAAGAATATAAGCAATGTATCTACAAAACCAATGATGCCATCAACAATGCCATCAAAATTTCTATTTCAGCCTTGTATGGCACTTGTATTAAATGGTGGCCACTCATTTGACCATGTATGTCTATCAATCACATTATATATAACATAAACATTATCATGTGACCATTGTAATACAGAATTATAAGAGACTAATAAATATTCACAACGATATTACAAATCATAAATAATAATAATAATAACTTTATTTTCCGATGATATACCCATTAAACCTAGGGCTATGCACCTTTATACATGTGTACACATATTATTGATATATATATCATTATCAAAAATGTAATTATACAGTACAAGTAATTAAAATCAAACTTTAAACAGACGATGAATAAAGGAACTTTTAAGTTTTGCCTATGAAGTGTGAACTGTGAGCTATGAAGTGTGAACTATAAAGTGTGCAATGTGAACAATGAAATAAGGACTGTGAACTATTAAATGCGAACAGTGGAGCGTGGAGTGTGAAATGTGGAGTATGAACTGTGGAGTGTGAACTGTGGAGTGTGAACTATGGAGTGTGAACTGTGGAGTATGAACTGTGGAGTGTGAACTTGGAGTATGAACTTTGGAGTATGAAATATAGAGGGTGAACTATGTACGGGTGTTTACATTTAACATATGAACCATAAAGCAATATTAGACATGCAGTTCGAAGTGTGAAGCATGAAGCATGAACTATGAAGTCACCACCGCGCCTTCGAACAATAACACAGCCAAAGTGTGCGGAACCCGTCCGGAGCTTTTAGGTTCGTAAAGCACTTGCTAGACACTCCTATGATAGTCATATGGTGGTCACACAGTGTCCGTGTGAGTACTTTTCGATAAGGCATGCGAGCATCGACAAGCCTATAAGTGTTCAAATCCGTACGGATATCATACTTAGCTCGTTTGATGTCGGTATGAGACCCATACGAGATGTTCCCGACTTCGAAATCCGCGCGAATACGTGTACAACTCGGGAGTTCGGTGAAACATTTTCACTGATATACGAATTAAGAAAACTGTAAGATGATCGGTAGTCTACCATATCCACATTGGCTTATGGACGTCGTAGGCTTACTAGTTTGCAAAAGTCAGCTCGTGTATATCTCGTAGCATAAATGTGACCAAGGTATAAGTGTTTGCTGACAAAATTGACATGTTTGATAATATAATTCAACGAAAGATATTGTGTTTTAAAATGCGTAATAAAACATTAGTGTTATAGATCTACTATAGGCCTACTTTGTGTTAGCCAGCTATTATTGTAGCGTGATTATTCTTTTATACTTATTTACACTTTGTAAATTACATATAATGCACGATGAATTTAGCAACATATCTATTTCTGATTAACTGTGTGTTATAAATGCAAAATGTGGATATTTGAGACTATACATGATTAAACATGTATGCATCAATAATCCCGAATTCCGAAAACCTGTGTCCGGAGTGTCCACCTAACCTTCTACTTTCGCTTTAGGCGGATGCGACACCGGGTTATTTCCCTTGAACTGGGCGTTTGCATGACGTTTTGATAAATTGCTAAGTTTTTTGGTCTAAAAGAATGATTTAATACGTATATTAGGGCGGTTCTTCATTGTTACCCATTGCTTGATGATTTCCAAGCTTTAAAACCGGTTTTAAACACATAATAAAAAACTCCTATTTTCATCTTAGAAATTTCTTAAATAGTAAGATACCTATGTACGTATCATAAAAATAGGCACATTTCTTAGTTGAAAATGGATATTTATGACAAAAAGTGGCTATTTAAGAAGATCTTAAGTTTAAGATATGTTGTGAATAGCGACTTAGAAATAAATTAAACTTAAGACAAATTTTATCATATCTAAGCAATTTATAGGATATTTAAGATATATTTTTATCTAAGAAGCTTTGTGAATACCAGCCCAGGTCCTGGGAAACCCCAATGACATCAACCAATGAAAATCGTTGTTACAAAAAGGAAATCACGCGCATCATTCGAAACATTCGGACAAACATGGAGTCATTTTGACATTTAAATATGCCAACGATTCGTTTTTCGGCTTACACGTATACATTCACTGAAGTGAACATGTGTCAACCAGGTAAATCTGTTCCAACTTTTTCGTTCTTTAATTTTACCGCATTATTATGTTTCTACACAACGGTAAATTCGACATATGTTGGTGATTTCCTCAATATTTCCGTTTTTTTGTTTTTATTAAGTCCACCCCAGTGACCGGGTGGACACCGCGATACGTATTTATGGCATAACTGTTTAACTACTTGACCAATTTCGATGGGATTTCGCATGAAAGTAGTTATAGTCATGTTTTTTACGAATATTATTACTTTATGAAGATATCGAAAGCCAATTCTTGTTTTTGATACCTGGTCAATTCATGGAAATACACCTTGTATAAGAATTCTAAATTTAACAAAAAAAAATATTTTTTATTTTTTTTAGGTACTGTTTATTAATGATACAGTTACCTGTGGGTCTAAAAGCAGAAATATGAATAGCCGTGTGTAAAATTTATCGCTTTTATTTATTGAATTTGTCGCACGAGGCGGACAGGTAGATAGCTGTGTTAGCGAAATATATCGATAAGAATGTAAAGTTATGCTTTTGTTTTAGTATAGAAACTGGTTATAATTAGATAATATACTGTTGATTCAAAGTTATCTGTCACAACCGCGTAAACAAACATTCAATACGATCGATTTGTACAGGTGTGTCAGGACTAAGTCCTAACATCATAAGTATATTTAAATGATCATATCTTTAGCTGCCTTTATAGCCGAGTGGTTAACAGCTATGGTTTTGTGAGTGTAATTTCGAAAATGTATACAATTTACTGCGAGTTCAAATCCCAACAATGCCTAGATTTTTTAATTTTGCTTAAACTACGTAAAAACTATATTAATGGTGCTTTTGCTAATTCCGGCAATTACATACAAAACATGTACATACAATGAATAAACTAAACTATTCGCATTTGTATTCCAGCACACCAGGATTTAGTTCATCCTACGAAGCTGAACATTTCTGCAATTGTTGCATTCAATGTACTAGTAAATATAAAAAAACATAGCGTATCTTAATCAAGCCATGTACTTTTTTCGCAAAGAAAAGTATGATAAAATGTCGATATAAAAACATCAGAAAAAAATATTATAAAAACATAACAAAGAAAAAACGTATCAGACTGGATTCGAACCTATACTTGGATTTCACCAAAGTTTTATTCTGATACCATTTAACGCACTACGCTAAGAACGCTAATGAAATATCCGACGCTTATTTTAAAACATAAATCTATGGTCAAAGATGGTATGAGTAAAATAAGAGCGCTGATTGGTCAATACATACATTTACCTATTACGAAATGGAACATTCTGGCGGTTTTGACAGATATCTTTGAATCGACAGTAGTACTATCGTTTACAAATACACGGATACATTGGTAGTATTTACTGTCGGTTCAATAAGTAATACTAATGAGGGAACTATCCCATTCAAAAGAATAGGGGGCATATGTTTTATGTAATTTAATAAATACCTTCAATCAGTAGTATAATACATGACACCAAGTATTTCATATCGCCTCGTTAGTCAAGTGGCTAACCATGCCGCTAAATTATTCCAGATATTTTGGTGAGAGTTTTTTCAATATCACTACTGGTTCGACACCCATCCAAGTTACATAAATTTTTAAGTTTTTATCTTTTTTACAAGTTCCTTATTTTGCATTTGTATCTTTTAGAATAAAAAGATACACCTAGTAAGTTATGTAAATTTATCTGTGTGATGTATTTTTATTCTTTAAAGTTGTATCTTTTCATTTATTTTATCTATAGTACAATAATCATTCAATTGTATTATTTGTTCACTGCAATATAAAAATATCACTGGAAGTATCGATTCATTAAAGAAGTACATGTAGTATGATGTAAGACTTTTAAACATGCATACATGTAATAAAAAAACTTGTGCCAATTAAATTGTGGGGATCGAACCTACAACTCAGAATAAAATTGAAACTTTTAGGAAGTGTGCGTATCCACTACACTACAGCGTCTTTGGTGTATGGAATGCACTTTGAACAGTATTTGATATCGAACCCAATGAAAGTTTACCTGTATAATAATAATAATAATAACGTCTTTATTTAAAGAGGCAACACAGTTGGGTATACCCAGTCTTCCCTGTGAGCCTCATATAACATTGACATAATATATGACATTGTGCATTTATAAAAGTTACATGAAAGGCAAATAATAACTATAAACATAATAACATATAAACACAGCTGAAAGAAAGTCAATATATAAATTTAAGGCAGAAGATCTAACCTGCAATATACACTTAACAAATCTTACAAGTGTGCACGTGTTTTTATCTTATAACTTTTTTATTTATGAATATTTCTGCATGAAATTTTGTGTATAGGCTATTGGATAACACAAGATTAGATTAATATCGTTTTTTCTTCAAAATTACATAAAGCGGATCACTGAACCATGAAACATCAAAACACGTAAAATGCACGAGCAATAAACGCGTCAGTGCAAATTATTTTTAGATACGGTCAATTAAAATTTTAGATATATTGTTACAATAAAAAAACACAAAATTATGCGATTTTTCACTCTATGGACTGTTATTAAATTAACAACGTTATGTTAATAATATTAGCAGTATATTTGTTATGTTTGTTACCTACATTCAGCTTGTCATGGAGAACAAGTGTGTAATTAAGAACACGGTGGTAATATAAACAGAGCTTCATACATTTTGTAATTATAAAGGTTGAAAACATGTCCTGCTATATAGGGTTTATAGAGTTTTTATCACTTTATTCTTGTTCTCATATTAGTTCATAGCGGATTTTATAGAATGTATAGTTTTAAGAAGCTGAGGGGAAACTTAAGTTCAACTCTATATCTAAAAAGCCACGTTTTGGTCAGTGTGATTTAGACCTAATGGTTAATAGCAAAATAATATTGTTTCTTTCAATAAATGTAATAGAATGCTTAAATTCACTCAAATATTAGAATAATTAAACTCAGTCAAATATTACCCATGAGATAATAAAGGCGCAAGGTAAAGTAGAAACCGATGTAATCTTACGTTACAAATGTCTGAATAGGTACAATTGTATAGGAAATGTTACTGTTACAATTACTATTCATGTTATTTAATTCAAATTGTAATTACACACATGTGTTAGCAAACACTTTGAAGCTAAGCATAGATGGTGCTGTAGACGAAATATGTCCAAGGTTTCAACGATAGCTTTTATGGGTTATTAACCAATAGATGTACATTGTACAATGTGCATAAACTAATCACATACTTAAATAAGTTATTTTAAAATTGTTAGGACTCATTATGCACAAGGCAACTGATCCTGCAGGTAAATTTTAGGCAACAATTTTAACATTAGATCTGCCTTTTAAGAACTCGAAAGAAATAAAAATGATTCTTTTTAAGGCTGATTGATTGTACCTTTAAAGGTCGACCGATAATTCTACGTTATACCCCCTAGAGTAGTAGGAACCAGGTATGATGGTAAAATGATGTATCTTGTTAATGTCTCATAACTGACTTGATATTGATAAAATGATGGAATAGAAGGCTACCATTTTGCGTTTATACTTGTTGCTATTTAATTTTAATAATATACCCAAACGCAAAAGAAACTGTGCATCTTTCAAATTGTGATAACTATGTAAATATATGTCGTAGGCATTTCATTTTTGTACCATGTAAAGCAGGTGTGACACTGTGTCGAACAATATACACAAAAATGCCCTATCTGATAAGGTGTTACGTAACGTCACAAAACAGGAAATTCGCATGATTAGCACGTGCTGAGGGTTGATAAAGGTGAAATTGGTCAAATAACCCCACATTCATTTTCCGCAACTCCTAGGAGTAAGAAAAACACAAAACAATCTCTGTAAAATCAGAACTTGCTATGCAATGACTATCGGAACGTCAGCGAATTGAGGCGTTGATGATGCTCATTAGAGGTCCCTCTATTGATAATGTTGCACGGGCCTTCTCGGTAGACAGGTACAATCACGACATGATGTCAACAATTTGCAGGAGCTACCGAATGCTCTTCCGGTCGAATGGAATGAAATTCCCTCGCATGTCATAAAACGTGACGTCAATTCCATAAGACGTCGTATCGTACAGGTTATACGACAAAATGGAGATCATACCCGATATTAATGAAATAATCACTATTAAACCATTTAGAGAATCTTACACCTTAACTTTAGTCTCAAAAACACAGATGTCACAATTTATGCAATTTTTATTTTGACCCCTACCACGCTTAAACGAAAAACACGATTCCTTTCACTGCGCTATTTAAACGAAATGTATTCTGTTTTATAGGCAATTGACTAAGCTAAAATTTGAAACCAAACACTATACTTTCTTTTATGAATGTCTGAAAAAATAGGTGAAAACCCCATGCACAGTTTCTTTTGCGTTTGAGTATAGAAATATTACGACTTTGTTTATATAATAGCACGCTTACTTCTGGAAGAAACATTAAATGTTACAGACATAATAAAACTATGTATAACAAAACAGTTATATACAATATGAATTATAAATAAGAAACAAATAATAAAGAATACATTCTATGTAAACTTGGTATTATATATGTGTGTACAACGTTCATACGTGCAGATATCCGTGGGGAAATAAAGTCACGATACATTGTAATGTACGATAGCTTCATATGCAATGATTAACATTGATTCAATGGTTCATTATCTTGGAGGGTAAAGTGAATGAAAATATGTTGCATGTAGCCATTTAATTTTAATCAAGAAACAAAACCATTTGAATCTTTAAGTGACATGGTCTTTCAACTACAGCATCCAGTCCCGGCCTTGAACTCCATTTCAGCTTGCTATGAGAGGGTGTCAATTAAATATGAGTTAGTTGAGTTTAAATATGAGTAAGGTAGTTTCAATATAGAAAAGCAAATACCTCCTTTGACAACATAATGTTAGGAGATAAGAAATATAGTTATTGCTGCCCAATGGGTGTTTTTGACTTGGGTATTAACGTATTTTACTATAACCCAGTGTAGAATATATTTTTATACAATTTTAATGGTTTTGTCATAATTATGTTTTTTGTTCATAAATTATATGTACGTACATCAGCAGAAATAAAATTAACATTTTTTATTGAGTGTGAATAATGATATATTTTATTATAACTGCTTGAAAATAACAATAACAATTTTTAAGTATAGCCCGTTTCCAGCGAAAAAAATCGTCTAAATTTCAAATTTCTGTAAATCTATTAATCAGATGTTGATAAAAATTTATATAGAGCCGTAAATACATTCTACCTACTCCT
Source organism: Spisula solida (assembly GCA_947247005.1). Classification (NCBI taxonomy): domain Eukaryota; kingdom Metazoa; phylum Mollusca; class Bivalvia; order Venerida; family Mactridae; genus Spisula; species Spisula solida. The sequence goes on along the minus strand of OX365956.1, from coordinate 37,328,340 downwards.
ATTTCAAATTTCATAATTTTCAATTAATTTTTTAAACAAGTTTATTCTTTATTGTATATTGATATTACATGAATTTGGACACTTTAACGCAGGGAGGTAATCTGGTATTCCATTGATGTTTTACTGTCATTTGTTTAACTGTTATAATCCGTGATCAGCTAGATTGACATTGCTGTGATAAAAGCGAAATTTATGAGGCCCGTATAAGTCGTTTTGTTTAGGTATGTCGCTTGTATGTATACAGATAATATATAATTATGTCACGAATAAGCACTAACTACCAAATCCGTATTCACTAAACCACATACTCATACATGTAAATATTGAATAATGTTAAATTAAGAACTTATTGGAGCATTGTAATGTTTATGTACACAAAGACATGTAGTCATATGACTGGACCAGTCCTAAATAATTGGGTTATATACATCTACCCAAACCTTAAGTAATGGTCTGAAATCGACCTTCACACGTTTGAAGCCCTAATATTAAGCAGTCAAAATTGTTCAAAGACGCTGTAAAATCCGTGTTTTTATAGTTCGAGAAGGAGGCTGCAAGACGCAAACCATTTTTACGTTTAGACCCGAAAATATGACACAAACAAACAGTACAGATGCACTGACGGGCCTCGTATATGATATATTAAATAGGTTCCAAACACGTAAATCTACCGTTAGACGTGTCATGTGACCATAAAATTGGCTGTTGCGTGTATCGAGTCTTCTAACATGAAGTTTCATTGTAAACTATAAATATTTTACATAGAACTTATGAACAAAACTTTTTTCACACATGCCCGATGCTGCTTAAATTTAATTGTATATTTTCGTGGTCCGGAGCATTTGGAGGATAGTTTGAACTTGTGAAATATTGTGTTATATTTGGAATATGTTTGCAAATATTGTCTGGGAGTGTGCACAAAAATTGGACACTTTTGAATGTAAGTGCTGTTTTAAGTTTTACATTTAAAGTAATAATTGGTTCATATCTAAACTATTAATGTCATTATATATCTATGTGTAACATACTTTGAATCTACATGCATTCTATGAAGCATGCGGACCATTTAAACTTTTCCATTTTTTTCTTGGCTGATATTTTCTTGCCCAATAGAAATGTCTTAAAGTAGATAAATTTACTTATAACAGATTTGTGATAAGAAGTTTACAAAATACCAAAAATATTTGCACTGTATACTTATTTTTGGTGGGCACTGTATTCATCAATCATATTATACTAGCAGGAATGGGATAATATTGTAAAATATCCTATATTTTATATACACAATTAGTTGGTCGAATTGTTAAAAAAGGAGAACGGTATGTTGCATTTGCTTATTTAAATATATATGCTTTTGATAGGTGCAGTTTACACAGGTTATCAAAACAAATATTATAATAATAAACAAAACAAATATAATTCGATTGAGACCTGCTACCGCAAATGTAGTTGGTTCCTACTTTTGGCGGTTGGCCGTTCTCATTGCATTCAAACTGCCAATGTGGCATACAGCGAATCTCAAAACCAATTAAAATTGAATTTGTGCTCTCATTTCAGAACAGCTTTGCCGTTTTATGCCAACAGTTTGTTGTAATTAAAGACCACTGTTTCCAAGGGTTCACTACTTGTATATCAATTTGAACATTTGCGGCCAATGCTTGTATATGTATTTACTTCGGGGGCTAGCCAATTTATACCAATTTGATCTGTAGCTCACTCTTGTAATAGCCTACTCTGAAATAGAAATAATATTTACACATGTACGAGTAATAAGGGCTCTGTGGCCGACTCATTTATTTATTTCAAACCGAATTGGTTGTCGGCTCACTCTTTTATTTTAGCCCACTCGATATTATAAGTTAGATATATGCGAGTATTTAGCGCTCTGGTGCCACTCTATTTATTTATTTCAAACCTACTTGGTTCGTGGCTCACTCTTTTATGTTAGCGCACTCGACATTTTAAGTTAGATATATGCGAGTATTTAGGGCTCGGGGCCTGCCCATTTCAAACCAATTTGGTTGGCGGCTCACTCTTGTATTTAGCCCACTCGACATATTTAATAAGATATATACGAGTATTTAGGGCCCTGGGGCCACTCTATTTATTTAAAACCTACTTGGTTCGTGGCTCCCTCTTTTTTTAGCCCACTCGAAATCATATACCGAGTTTTAGGGCCCGGGGCCTGTCCATTACAAACCTTATTGGTTGGCGGCTCACTCTTATCAAAGTTTTTGCCCACTCGAAAATTTATTTTGCCCTCCGAATTGGGGGGCAAATTAAGTATTTATATATTTGCTTGATGTGAAATTTGAAACAATATAATTATATTGGAGGCTATTACTATTAGATGAATTTATTAATTTGGAGCTAACTCATTATGCTAAGTACTCGGCAGCTCACGTGTATTTGCATTAGCCCAATTTGTTACATGTCAAATGCATTCGGTCGCGCCCATATAATGCCAAACCCTAAATGTGGTAACTATGAAAATAAATTTATATTATGAACTGCTGTCTTATCGATTACTTTCTACGAACGATGATTGGTTGTGGAAATGTAAGCCTAAATATATGTCTCTATTGTCTGGCAAACAATCACCTTTCTCTATGTTATTCCAGGATAATAAAGACTATGGTTCTCCTATAGTCGACGTTATCCGGGGTGACATAGATTTTAGCGGCTTCATGCCGCCCTTGAAAATATGAAACATTTAGTACCCGTATACCTTAGAGCATTTCTCACGGATTTTGGATATTATGCATCACTTTTTGCTTTTGCCAAAGCCTCGTGCATCACTTTTTGGTCACAACGTTGGAGACACAAGGTTGGTTGTAATTTCAGCTCGGGTTATTTTAAATGATTTATTTATTTCCCACCCACCCGCCCTTTACATTTTACAATTAAAATAACATATGTGTTTTGAACAGTTATGTAATTATTTATTATATATTTCAGTTACCAGGATTTGTACCTGGACGATATACTTCATACATACGAGGGATTACATTATGTTTATAAGTTATGGAATCAAAGACTTGTGATAAAGTTTAATTATAATTATTGAACGTGAAACTAAAAGTTGTTATATGATGAGACAATTCGGTGCGACCGAAGATAGGCATACAGCGGACCTCAAAACCAATTAAAATTGAACTTGTGCTCTCATTTCAGAACAACATAGCTGTTTTATGCCAACAGTTTGTTGTAATTAAAGACCACTGTTTCCCAGGGTCCACTACTTGTGTATCAATTTGAACATTTGGGGCCAATGCTTTTATATGTATTTACCTTAGGAGCTAGCCAATTTATACCAATTTGATCTGTAGCTCACTCTTGTAATAGCCTATTCTGAAATAAGAATAATATTTATACATGTACGAGTATTAAGGGCTCTGGGGCCGACTCATTTATTTATTTCAAACCTTAGTTGTTGTCGGCTCACTCTTTTATGTTAGCGCACTAAACATTTTAAGTTAGATATATGCGAGTATTTAGGGCTCGGGGCCTGCCCATTTCAAACCAATTTGGTTGGCTGCTCACTCGTGTATTTAGCCCACTCGACATATTTAATAATGGGCCCACTCTATTTATTTGAAACCTACTTGGTTCGTGGCTCACTCTTTTATTTTAGCCCACTCGAAATCATATACCGAGTTTTAGGTCCCGGGGCCTGCCCATTACAAACCTTATTGGTTGGCGGCTCACTCTTATTAAAATTTTTGCCCACTAGGAAATTTCCTAGGAAATTTATTTTGCCCCGCCGAATTGGGGGGCAAATTAAGTATTTATATATTTGCTTGATGTGAAATTTGAAACAATATAATTATATTGGAGGCTTTTACTATTTGATGACTTTATTAATTTGGAGCTAACTCATTATGCTAATTACTCGGCAACTCACACGTATTTGCATTAGCCCAATTTGTTTCATGTCAAATGCATTCGGTCGCGCCCATATAATGCCAAACTCTAAATGCGGTAACTACGAAAATAAATTGATATTAAGAACTGCTGTCTTATATATGTCTGAATATATATTCTGCTTAGCGAATACGTATGACAGAACCGAGACATATGTATAACTGATCAATTGCGTGTCGCTAATCACCTGCGGCATGTCTTCTGAGAATTACATATTAATGTAATTACTATCATGCTCATGTTTATATTTGTATAAATTCTTACTTTTGTTATCTTGTACATACTGTGTTCAATATCCTCTGCATAGAGGGAAATAAAGAATTGAATTGAATTGAATCATCTTTCTCTATGTTATTCCAGGATAACAATTACATCTATTTAGAGGTGTTAGTAAGAAATAAAATGTATTTAACAAACATTTAAAATGAATAACACGTATGTTGATTGATAGCAAGATACTGTATTAAAATAAAAATATTGTAAATGTACATGATAAAACAAATATGACTTGAAATCAAATTATTACACTAAATTAATGACCAGAACCATGGAACCTTTTAACTGTTATGCTAGTTTGTACTTTCAGCACCAGGAATTACCGTCGCCCCTGGTAAGTACCCATGCTATACCTTAATCATATCCGTTTGACAGTAAATCAATATCAAATATACAATTGTGTCATCATTATGCTGTTAACAGTGTTATGTTTTTGACAGTATCTAACCAAATATGTTTTCATAATTGTTTATAACGTTCAATGATCGTGCTGTTTTGTTTTTCTGGTATCCATATTTTGCTTTTTACTAATGTTTCACTTGACATGATGTGAGGGCCCTGTCACACTACAATATATGTCAACAACATATGTCGAGCTTACAATAATTTTGATAAGAACGCTTTTGTTCGTCGAATAAGTTGGGGATAAGTTTTACACAAGTGATGTTCTTCCATCGGACTGAATGAGTATCCAGTAGTTTATGAGTTCTACATTTTATGCTACATCTTATGATGCTTGCCGGATGTACATGCTGCACTTGCAGATGCAATATTTGGATTGTGGTACCATCATAATGAGCTTATCAACATAGCAATCGTTTGCTGTGATTAAACGCTGCATGTTATTATTAAGAGTACGAAAATTGATTAGAAGTCCGCCATCACAAAAAAGAACATAAAATACATCGTCCAGTTTGTCATCATCGAGCTAATTTCACAATGAGACCCAGAAGAGATACTAGTACATGAATGTTCATGAATTAAACATTATTTATTTAGTACATTATCGTTTAGTCAAAAGTAAAGCAAGACACCTTAAATGTTATTTATATAGTCACTGTGTTAAATAATGCGTTGCGTCAATTTATACGACCTTTGTGATAGTACCGTGTGGTATTGCTGGTTCCAGTGCTATGAATATATTTTATTTTAGTCAAGATCATATCATATCACTCGTAGATTCGCCCTCTTGCTGAGTACTTAAACTCATGCTTCTCTAAAAATGCCCTTGTGCACGTATACCATGTATTTACTGTCTAATGTAACAAGATAGATCTACCAAGATACATCTACAAGATAGATCTACCAAGATACATCTACAAGATACATCTACCAAGATACATCTACAAGATAGATCTACAAGATAGTTCTACCAAGATAGATCTACCAAGATCTATGTGTCATTTTCTGTTTTATTTTTGTTTACTGCTCTATCCTAAATCTAAATAAGTTGTAGGATCTAGTTGTTAGATCTACTTGGTATAGTAAAACCTGTCTGAAAAGGCCATCAATTGAAACATCAAAAAATAGCTTTTTGAAAAATGGTCTTTCTTCACAGCTTAATTAAATATCATTGGAATGGTACAAGATAAAATTGTTGGTCTTTGCAGAGACCACTGCTTTTATCAGGGTTGCATTTGCTTGCAGGTTGTCTTAAACACAGGTTTAAATATACAACTGTTATATATTGGGCAGTGTAGCAGGAATAAACACAGTTAGTTACTAGTAACAGCAATTTTATTACATGTATTATAAGTTGTGACAGTAGATATTTCCACTGGCTGCAGTATTATTTCTCCCAAATGGTTTCAGATAATTCAGCAGTCCATGGCCTGAAAATAAATGCAAAATGATGTCAGATATGACTTAATTGTTTATACATATGACAAAAACTAAAACCAAAATTATACCAAGTACATATATATAAAAACTACCAAAATGTCTAAATACAGCATGTTAGAGTTTATTTTGTAACTTTTGTTATTTCCGGGTAGCTCAGTTGGTAGAGCATTTGCCCTGTAAGCGAAGGGTCCCGGTTAGAGCCCCCCCCGGGTCTGGTTGCATATTTTTCTCACCCTGTTACAGTTACAATATAAACATTGGGTAAAATATGTATTGCATGAATCTACACATCTATTTCAAGGATCAATAATTAAACTCTAAACTGAAATGTCACTCACTATCTTTGCATAAGGATCCTTACAACACCCGTAATATATTATTTATGACAGTCAGTGGTCTCAGCTCATTTTTTTAAAAAATTGCTCCTAGAATAAGTTTAAATACCTTTATTATATGTCAGATTTATCCTGATTTTAATTATATGTCTTCCTGGGAGATCTACATGTCTTTTCTCTTAGATGAGTAGTTTTCTTAAACATTGGAGTGAATCCATCTATGTTCTTTTCTGGATAGGGTTATAGTTCTGCAATAATAAAAGGCAACTTAGTGAGTGATGTAAATTAATAAACAAATTAATTGGTGCATTTCAACAAAACATGGGACAGAAAATTATTGAAATATTTGTTCAGGTCTATCCTTTAGGCCTATAAATATGTTATTGTGTTGTTTATTAGGCCTATTTCTGTACTTAAAGCCAATTTAGATTATTATCTAGCAGCAGTGCCTGTGGTTAAACATCTTTACTGTGAATGTGATGCAAGTGGGTGGGATGTGTTTACAGTTGTCCTTTGTCTTGATAGGTAGACTTCATCTCTCTATTCAAGCTTATTCAAGACACCTATATATCTATAAATTAAAAACTAATATAAGTTCTCAGTGGGGATGAGGTGAAAAGCCTTATTTTAATTTTTAACTCTGTGTCAAATCAATAAAAATGTCAGTCTTGTCAGTATTGTGACAACGTAGGAGTGATCTCCCTTGACAAAAAATGACAGCTACTGAGTGAGCTAGAGTTTTTTAACGGATAAAAGCAACATAATAAACATTGAAATATTAATGTAAGCAACGTAGATATGTCTAGGAAAAGAGAAAAACATGATTTACCTTTGTCAAAATGCCATCGGTCCAGCGAAGACATTTCACTGGATTTTTGTCGGAATTGTTTACATCTCGTACATTTGGACAATTCCCACTCGACAAACTTCGTAACTGCAAAGTAATACTTCGTCCCAAAACTATTCGAACCTTCGTTTAGTAGTTGAAAATACTTAAAAAACATTTGAAGCGGTAAAAAATGGCGGCCATTATAGCAGCGATCTTAGTGTTCTATCCCACAATTCAATGCACTTAAGACAAAATTTCCTCCTAGGACAGCTCTAGACCACTCCTAGAGATAGGTGCAAATTTGTCTTAAGAGCGAATTTAGGAATTTTGATGAAACGCGCTTAGGAGGAAAATATGGACTTAAGATCAAATTCGATCCTAGGAATGATGATGAAACGCACCCCTGGTAAACACGGATTTAATGTCTAGATTTTAGACATAGGTGTAGATCTAGATCCATTTGGTCAAGGATTGATACAATTTTGAAATTTGCTATCCCGCATGTCCAAATCTATCAATTTGGTTTGCAAGTGATTCAAGAAGGTCTAGACGTTACGCTCGGCGCCGGCCACTTGTGAAATGCAAATGACGTAACGTTGCGCGTGTACGTCTTCCAAGGGCGATTATCAGTGATAATAGCCCTGCGCGAGGCGGGCCAAAAGCTGATAATACTTTAAAAGGGCGCATAATACATTTTTTTCAATGCAAATTTGTTACTATATATAGTAACATAAGTATTATCGGTGAATAAAACATGGGCAGGAGAAATTAAATCACGAGTGCGTAGCAAATGCAAATGTATAATAATAATATTGTAACGATTTGCCTAGTGTGTAAAGTGATGGTATGTATCCAACGTTGATCTAATAGTTATGATGACACTATGTGTCAGTGGTTGTGGTCACACTGTCTATCAAAAGATAGCAGGACTATATGGTAAATATCGTATAGTGGTATATCTAACTCTCATCAATGCTAAACCTCCAGGCTCAGCGAACACCTGTGCAATGCAGCACTGATACATCGTAGGTGGTTGCATAAATAGGTTAGTACTGGTTTCAAAATACTATGAAAATACTATGAACCAAACGCTTCTAAATGAATGAACAACAAGTGTAACCAGTCAAATATATTTTACTCCCTCAGTAAGTCGTATTTATATTAATTCATACATGTACAATACTATATTATATTATAATGAGAAGTATAATCTATTTAGATGGGCAGTCCTAAGTTTTATATAATTTAATGCTTAACAAGTACCTAACGTAACACGAATACCCCTAGATAAACAAACCCCAGACAAGTAAACCCAATGGAAAGCAGTACCACAATAAGATGTGGACGTAGTCAGAAACTCAAGTTCTGCAGTAGTCAAACAAACGTTTGATACCAAACATAGATTGGTGCCTCCAAATAAGAAGAATGATCATAGTCAAAATTTATACCAATTTCCCCAAGACAAACTCATCTGATTGGTCAATGCATATATAGATGACTTCACACCAGCCCTGCGTTCAGGGAAAAATAACGTGACGCGCGTATCGTACCTGGTACGAAAACGTTTTGTACCGTTTGCGTACCAGGTACGAAATGTATCGTACCTGGTACGGAACGTGCGTCACGTGATTTTTCCTTGAACGCAGGGCTGGTACATACCAGGTACGAAACGTGTGTCACGTGATTTAATATTTCAAACAGCGTATGCCATCTGATTTTATCATATATATTAGGGAACCATTGTAACACTTGCGTGTGATGTGAAATATGCCATATAGCCGCCTAATTCAAAAGCTAACACTAATATAAAGGCCTTTTTGCTTGAACACTATATGTTTTTCAAAATGCCAAACGTTATCATTTTTGCATTCTATATAACGAACTCACTGGATATGCGTGATAATCCATCGTCCCAAGGGCATGCCAGACTTGAAATTAAGTGTTGGTGTTTTGTTTTCGAGAAAAACACCTTCATGTCGATATGTAATTTCGATAAGGAAGTCGCCATGTTTGCTTCCTCCTATCACCGCAGTAAACGTACAACATCGTGTATTTCAATCATAATAATAACTTTGAACACATTCGGTAGCCAAATCAAATAATGAACTTTATTACGCTCGTAATATTTCAACTTTACCAACGATCATACGATAATAACATAGAACTCCAAGTATTTGTTACAGTTGTCATCTCGTTTGTTTACGAATTTCGCGCTGCATGTGTAGCAAATATTTATTCATGCGCCAAAGATGGAGTAAAATAGTGCGACAGTTGATCCACGAAACCATTATAATGCAACGTTCATAATGCGTCGTTCTTTACGACAAATGACATTGAATACAATAAACTACTTACAGTTTTATTTAAGTTTAATTGAAACTTCAATATCCTTTCCGCTACCATAGCGTACTAATGCAGACTCGGCGGGATGGCCATTTCGGCCATCCGTAGTTTTTTTATCTAAATGCCAAAATTCGGAAATTTTGCTGTCATGGGTACACAGGCATCCAAGACTAAAGGATATTACGGGCCCAGGGTCGTGCTCAGGTTTTTGGACCCGCTGGATCCCTTTAAAGAGGGCTTTGAACGTAGATTTTACAAAACTGAAATTACTGGTCCTACACGCCATTGCGGTACCATTCCCTCTGGCATTGCATTACCATTTAGCGCCAAAATGTTTTTATTTTTCTATAGAAGGAATATAAGGCTAGACAAAAGGTCAGGATCAATGCCCTAAAGGGGCCCAAAAGTAGGCCTGTCAAGCTAAAAAAAATGTTTTTCGCGCAAGGGTCACCGTCATATCGTCATTTCCGGTGACCTTTAGTCGAAATGATGACAAGTGTTCCTACTTTCAGTTTGGGGCAGGTGTGTAGCATCCGGATGTATCGAGTTTTTATCAGCTGCATGTCAATAGTGTCTTAAGGACGGGGTATAGGGACCATATGAATTTCTCATAGCCCCCCCCCCCAAAAAAAATCGTGGTAGCGGAGAGGATATCAGCATTTTCGAATCTCAACACATGGTGCACATGTTAACATATGGATAGCCTATGATATGTTACACGGCTTACTGTCAAACTTTATTCTAGCCAAATTATCAAGGCATATGCACTTTAAAGTAATCCTACATGTGATTGATTCTAATTTATGTTGCTGTAATACACTTAACCAATGTTCTAACTACACCGACTAGAAAAGTGAATATCTCTGAAACCGTTGTATTAATTCACTCTATTTTTTGAAAACAAGTCTAAATTGTTAGTAGGATGTTTTTGCAACCCAGTCTGTGTAATATTGAGCACCGAGGCATGGCGATATACAATATCGATTTTTGTACACGTGCTATTGAATGTTGGCGGGAAACCCATTCCACGTTGTAGATGGCCTTTTAGTCGTAAGTCCATTCAGACAAACAAATTAGGGTTCGTATGCCATTTCAAGAAAGGACCAGACATGTGGATAGTTGAGGTAGTGGTTCGTGTTGACGAGGGATAAACCGGCTAATGATAATCTTGTTATCTTTGGTTGTAGAATATGGGTGTAAAATTCAACCACAAACATTACCAGTTCATCATTTGGTATTTATTTTATTATATCAACATGAAAACACCAATATAATGTCGTTTTTAGTGTAGGGACTGAAACCAAAAGTAAAAACATTTTCAAGAGTGTTTTATCCTCTGTCAACTCAAACCACCTCACCAACGACCCTTAACCATGACCTTTTCTTCAAATGATATACTATCCATGTTATGTTTTTCTGATAGGACGATCGACTAAGAAGCGATTTATAACATGGAATCGAATTCCCGCCTAAAATGTCATAGCACGCGTACAAAAGAGCATATTGCACCGTCATGCCTCGGTGCACATTATTTTACGGAGTGACTTGTAAAAACATCATAACATTGTAGACGATATCGATTTAGACCCTTTCACAAAAAATCACGTGGTTCAATGCAACGGTTCCAGAAATATTCAAATTTAAATTCGGTGTAGTTAGAACATTGGTCAAGTGTATATTGTTAAAAATAAATGAATTCTGACTGCTTTAATTTAAATAAATGGGTTGGTATGACCTTTATCAAATATTTTTCTAACATTTTGTTACCAAATAACTAAGACTGACATTTTGAAAAGTGTATATATATTGTAAAAAGTGCATATGTAATTACCTTTTTATAAATATATTTTGATAACATGAGAATATAGCAAAAACACTCATTGATATAGATTATTTGAATTTTTAGCTACAAAATGATGTATGAGACTAATGGGTTATTCTGTAAAAAAAGGTATTTAATTCACTGGAGAAAAATACACATTTTCGCCCCTTATAATGAAACTTAAACTAAACTTTATTACGTTGTGCATGAGTTGCGCAATGTTGCTATGTAAGTGTTGCAACTGCAGAATTAAAAAGAAAGTCTTCATGCGCTTCTTTCAGAAGGACAAGTAACACCTCACTGGTCAGCGAATGAACACGGTACCACCGTTTACCATAACCAGAATGAGGTGGTCGGTTGTCTTGAGCAACCCTGATATTGCCACGCCAATGTCACAACTTGATATCTGACTCCTCCAACAAACTGCTTCATTGTTGTCGATCCAACGTGTTAGGGTCGAACATGACGCGTCGTCTTCCATTCGTTTTCTTCAGAAACAAAAGAAATAATGTCCTCTTGTGGTCATATCTCTACCATCCGGACGTTCATGTTTGAGTACCCTCGGGAGATTTTTCTAAACAGGCGTAACTAATCACAAAATACAGCGTTTTGACATTTCCCTACTTTTCGTCTACTCGACAAATAAGATAATATAACACCAGGTTATGTCTGTGGTTTCTCCAAGACATGTCGCCTCCCACTGCGGATGTGCACCTGCTGTGACCAATGTTTACCTTTTTCGACATCCTTATTAATAATCATGATTGTGTAAATTAACTTCTATGATCTTCATAATTGTTGTCGGGTGTTTATTAATATTAAACACTCTCACATTTTCCACATTCATTATGTGTTCATGTGCAAGTATGTACAAAAAATACATTTTTAAGTTAAATCGAGTCAAGATATGGGGCGTAAATTTGAACGGCGCGTAATATTTAATGGTGCAGAGGTGAACAATTAGGTCGCATTTTGTTGGTGTAAAAAAACAAATATTTGCCATGTTAGAATCAAAATAATGTACATTTAGCTGTGCTTTGTTGTGTTAAGAATATAGGCACTCGTTTGGATGCGAACATTAAATCACTCGTGCTTCGCACTCGAGTTTTTAATTACTAAGCATCCAAACATGTGCCTATATTTTATTACGCAACGAAGTACAGCTGCATAAGCATTATTTCTTAAATAATATTGTTCTTCTTGTTCAACTGATACATTTAAGCAAAAACTAAATCGTTTTCAGCCCCTAGGAAAACGGCCACAACTGTCGCGTAATTTTACGTGTTCGCGTTTTGTTTCGAAGCCAATTTAAATGGCAACGAGTAGGCCAACCCGTTGTTTCACAAACTTTCAAAAAAGTAGACAAATGTCGATAATTTAATGACCATGTTTATTGTTTCTGTACAGCTCAATGAGCTCATGAATCAAAATTACAAATTTGCAGCAATAAATATCGCAATAGTAAAATAGATTATCGCGATATTATCGTGAAATCGAGCGTGACCTTATATTGAGAGTTATGCATCTCTTCTAAAACTGTCATGCTATAATGAGAATGTATATACTAGTATACACATATCGATAAAAAGGCATAGTGATAGAATGAATGAAACATTTTTTCTGTCAATGTTACTATTTCTTATCAGAATTAAAATGGTTGGCGAGATTCCCCCATGCCCCGGACCATTCTTGCCACGTGATCACATTGTCTCCTGAAAGTAGATTTATAAACAAATCATGCAAAGTATAAATCGATTATTCAGGTCAGTCACATGTTTACATATATAACATTGTGTGCATAAACATTACAATTTATCTCATTAATGTCTTTTTTTAATAGATATATTGTGTATTAGTGCATGTACCGTACGGTTAATCAGGTCTGTCACTTGTATACACACAATGCAATATCATAACATTGTACTTTTTATATCAACGTTGATGAGACCAATTCCAATAAACTACAGTAAAGTTCCACCTAACGACCGGTCCGATAATGCAACCGTCCCGCTATTACGACCGATTTGTACTTCAGTTAGAGATTGTTTCGTGTGATTGAATGGAGTAGAAACACCCGATTAAATAAAACTAACATTTTAGACCCATTTTATCAACAGCTTCATAAACATTTGAACTTACTATTGCGATCAAAATAATTATCAGAAAACTGGTTTAGTTAGATGGTTGTCGTTGGTAACGGAAAGGTGTAGAAACACCCGATGAAAAAAGGACACTAACATTTTATCCAAAAAGCTCCTTGAACATCATCGAACTTACCGTTGCGATCAAAATAATTATCAAACGCTCTGTTGGCTTCATGAAAGTCACAATCATCATCGTTATCCTCATCACAGGTTGCAAAGAATGGCATCATGACGTCATTTTGGTAGAAAGCCCATTCAGTTGAAAACTCATGAGGGGCGATAACTCCATCAGCTGAAATGGAACGTTTAGAATGGGTCGGTAACTCGGTATTAATTCACACTGATGTCAAAAAATGTAGATTTATATGATTTTATGTATCCTCGCCACCGGACATCCATATGGACGAGGCCCCAAGAGGAGGTTAGTCACGTTAGTTTTCGGGGGATAGTTCATGATACAGAAGATGCTCCAGTTCCAGAAACATCCCTGTTTCTTCCACGTGCCTGGTGTAAAACAACATACACGGGACCTCGGTTCTAAAGTATCGTCCAAAAGACTGATAGTGATTTAAGGTGGGAAACACTTCTGTATTTGATCCGAACCAATAACCTTCGGTTCAGTAGTCAGTAAACCTTACAACTTGACCACTTGTCCACCTATATATAAACATGTAGACCGTACAATGTACTGTTTCAATAATGTGTTTTCCGACGTAAATGGAAATAATAAATAAATAATATATTGTCCGGGGCAAATAATCCAGACTTTTAGCGATCTTTACCGGATTAGGAAAGCATAATGCTCGATAGCAAAGCGGTGACACGTCTCGGCATCCACAACATACCACGTGACTATAAAATGTCACATGACTCACGCCAAAAATAGGCCCTACGTTGCTTTTCACTGATCTACGAAACAAATCATCAACGTCATCAATCACTGACTCGGTAGTTTTATTACAGAATGTCGAGTTCCTTAACCAAAACAAAAAACCCACACCAGTCTGTATATAGACTATAAAACAATAGACAATTCATCTTGATAAAATTTAATGCTCTATTTTGATGTTGACGGTCTGTCATAGTCATATAATGCGAGACTTGAAGTCGCAATAAAATGATTTATTAGTTCAGAATTCTTTGTTACGGAGCCTGGTTAGTTAAATCATATATAAAACCGCCTAAATTAATTTAAGTTTACAAGGAAATTATCCCATCGTCGTAAATGCATTAATTGTATGAACATGTCATTATAACTATAAATATCAACAGCATGCATGGATTCAGTTCACACCGTTCTTTGGTTTAAAACAACATAATTACTGTCTTAACTGTAGTAATGTGACGGACAGATAAATGAGGGTGTAACAGGACTTATGTCAATCGTGCTAACCGACATAAAACATTTCGCTGGTTTAAAATGAATGGTACTTACGACACTATAAGACACTTACATATTTGGCATCTGCATCACAAAGCGCTTCTTATGATTCTGTGTTCATGAGTATCGGAAGTGGTCGTGTTGACCAAACTGAGGTTGAAATAGCTTGGTTTTGCATAAGTAAAGAGAAGTTTTCAGACAGATTTGTACTTGTTCTCTCAAAATAACAATTTGTTACTTACGACCTTCTTCTTCTAAGCCAGCGATTTGTGCATCCAATACAGAAGATTGAGTGATTTTTGTGGGAATTCATTTTCGTGTTTTAAACGAATCTCAAATTGGAGTTGTAAGGGTTTTTGCTTTATCAAACTCTGCCCAGTGGTTTGATTTTAAAATATCAATTTTGAGCCTGGCCTGGCGCAGCAATTTGGTTACAACAATATTTAAGCTGAGATTAAACTAACATTGTTTTCAAAAGATAATTGCAAAGTTGCGACTACTGTCCGCACCAAACGCCGTTAAAATGGCACAGGGATAAACGTTGAACACGATTTCCGCTCATTATACGCGTGTACGGTTACTGGACAAATACATTTGTATTATATCCGTCTCGTACCATTCTTGGAACTAAAAATGATTGAATTTGAAGCCTCTTTGAACACGGAACACCGCATTTCAGTTCCGTCAGAGATTGTTCTGTTTTCATGTGGCTCTGGTGGAACTGGAAACCGAGGTAACACTCTGACGGAACTCAGAATACTTGACATCTGCGTTCCGTCCGAGCGTTACCATCGGTTTTCAGTTCTGTCAGAGCCATAAAAAACAGTACAATTATCTGACGGAACTGAGAAGCGCTGTATCGGGATTCATACCATGTTTGAAATTACATTTTAACCAGATTATACAAATATTTGACCCGTACACACGTATAATCTCACTGTATTCAGCAATACTTACCGTTGCTGTCTGAACGCTTGAATATTTCTATCGCTTCATTTCTAGTTACTGCTCCATTGTTATCTAAATCATACGCCTTAAACACTTTATACGATGTTCCCAAGCCTATCGTACAGGTGCCCGTGTTCTGAGACCTACATATAAAAAATCAAACTAAGCCATGCACGTTAAATTGTATATTCGCAATAAGGCATACACTGATTAGGTTTATACGCGTTGTAAGAGGTATCAATGAAAATGTTCAGTCTCCCAATAAGGCATACATTTATTATACATGTATGTATACGCAATGTAAGAGGTATCAATGAGATTGTTCAGTATCCCAATAAGGTTAATACGCGTTGTAAAAGGTATCAATGAAAATTTTCAGTCTCCAAATTATGCATACAGTGATTAGGTTTATACGCGCTGTAAGAGGTATCTCTGAAAATGTTCAGTCTCCCAATAAGGCATTCAGCAGTTTTGTTGATACGCGCTGTAAGAGGTATCTATGAAATGTTCAGTCTCCCAATAAGGCATACAGTGGTTAGGTTTATACGCGCTGGTATGAGGTGTCAATGAAATGGTCTTACCGTGCTACGACGATCAAACAAGCGAACAAGACAAGGGATATCTGAAATTGCACAATCAATTTATTGTATTATTACAAGCAAATCTAAATCATATCAGAATATGCATTAATAGCGACAATATTAAAATGAATTTGTGTTTAAATGAATATATTTGTGTATATAATTATTTCTTTGTAAATATATTTTGTCATACTGATACGTTATTTGTAAATGGCCAAAAGCATTGTTCTTTGCTGATTGTGTCAATAAACTTTGAACTCGAACTTGATTAAACGGTTTCGTAATCATTGTCGTATTCTGGCGACATACGTCAGACTGAGACATGTCTGTGACAATTAACATAAAAATAAACAACTTAATCGTTTACTCTAACCAGTCATTAAAATTCGAGATACAAAAATGTAATTTTGACCTGCAATAGTTTCTTCTGAATTTTCATGAGAGCATAAGTATACAAGTAATAAATTTATAATTAAATCGCATTTTATAACAAAACATACAATTTTGCAAAGATGACGCTAACAGTCGGAATAATATTTGAAGCCATGTTTTTGTACCGTATTTTCGGCTTTTTATTTGCGAAAAAGAAATTTAAATGACACAAAATGTGTTCTTTGGACAAGCCAATTCAATTAAGTCAGTCCAAAATTTATTTCGAGTGTTACATGAATTTAATAGATTAAATTATTTTGATACGGTACAAAAATATTTTTTTAGAAGAAGCAATAATATGATAAACCATTCGGTAGCTTTGTGTCCAAATAAAATATTATACGTAACACCAAACAAACTTGAAAGTAATACTACAATGTTTTATCAAGCCCTATATCAGACACTCATTGTAATATGTTTATTCAATCGGGGTTAACGCAATTAAATACTGCGACAGATTTTTCGAAACTAATTTTCCGGAACTGTATCCTAACCAGTACTATCGTCCACGCTTTCACAAACACCAGCAACTTCTAAACATGTGGTGGAAAATCGACATCGTTATAAAATGTTCATAATGTACATTTATGTTCCCTTTCAAAAAAACATACGTTTTATAAAAGAATTAACGATACATTTGTTTTATAAAGCTAACAATTTATCGTCCTGTACTATAGCTATAATTATGTGTAATTAACTCACTCACCATTTTCAGCCTGTTTCTATCGTCGGTTGATGAAGGATGCAGTTATTGTCTAACCATGTGAGTTTATATACCCACGGCGTCCCACAGACCATGAACACGTAGTTGATTGGCAATCTACAATGCTGTCAACATACTGACACTTGTATTCAGTGGCTGAATTATTGCGCCATGTACTATTTAGCGCATTACTAAACATTATAACGTGTTTAAATTAAGATTGTGCGGAATATGAATACCCTATGTTTTATGCTGATCTGCACATCGCAAATTGACAAGTCAACCATGTGCTTGCGTTCCAATACGATCTTAAACAAAATTAAAGACTTTATTTATCGAGAAAAAACAGTTGGGTATACCAAGTCTACACTGTGCGTCTTATGACAGAAACATTGTCAAAATAACTTACAAGTCGATGGAAATGAACAAACAATCGGCTGTGCCAGTCCCTTCTCTCTCGTTGTCTGATTCGGTACATGCGCCTAAATCAGGGTGGGATTTGTTTGGGTCTATCGATAGACTTGTACGTTCACATCGACACTACTTTTCAACAATTTGATTGGTTGTGCAAGTTTGGAGTTAAGCTATTCAACCAACCTGTATTTGCCCATGGCAATGCTTTAACAGATGTAAGTAGTAAATGGACATCCCCTAAGTAGGCCCCTACCAGCTTATTTGAATTATGGTACACCCTTTATCGGTACAATCACTTTATAACCCACATTCTAAATGACAGGCAAAGTGACTAGAAGAATATGGGTGACTTTCGTCTTTCAATAGCAATACATGTACTAAAATGAGAATTAGATATTTACTTTACAAGAAGCCAATTCCTAGCTTAACAAGAAGCGGTCACAGACAGCCGAAGGGAAAATAATTGTGCCAAAAATTATCGAATGCAAACACTATTTTAAAGATAGATTATGTAAAAGTTTGGTTTCAATTCCATGAGAAATGTTGAAGATGCACCAAAGACTTTCTCTATATCAATTATTTTCAAGAAGTGGTTGGGCGGGCGGGCGGACGGACGGACGGACGGAATGACGCCTACCATTGCCATATCCCATTCGCCTTCGGCGGGAGATAACAACAGCTGCTACATTACGTTTACACATGTACTTTTTTATTAGTTATTTATCAAATTTGTCGACATTTTCGAACCAGTCAACTCATGTTTTGGCATTTATATCAGTATGCATGAATACTGTTATAGCTGACAACAATGTGGCATTCAAAACAAGCATAAATACGTTTACAATGCTAATTAATTCACGTTATTAAAATACTGCACGCCTGTCAAAATAAACGCAAACAAATTATTCAAATTTATCATTGCATTCAAACGCAGTAAATAAATGGGATATGTTAACCAACATCCACGAATCTACTATTAATATTTGTGGCTTGCAAAAGCCTAGGTCCCACTCAGCATTTTAAGCCTCGGCAATGTACTACCGATGGCAATTAATGAGCTATCGGGACATCGGGAACAGGTTCCTCGTGATCTAGGGGAAGCTTCGAGGAAGTCATGAGTGACAGTTTGTGATACCGGAAGGCATTATGATGAATCGGGTGGTATCGGAAGATATCGGGAGAACACCGCCGATGAAGAATGCCTCAGTGGAACCTAGGCTTTAGCTAATGAATTATATGCACTTTGGTAAATTAATGAATTTCATAATTAAATAATAATGCTTACTGAGGTTATAACAAAACCTAGTTTCTCTTATCCTGTTGTAATTAATAAGCCATTATCATTCTGACAGAACCATCATCTGTCGTTATGTACCATTTTATTTATTTCGTTGTATATACATGTATCGATTGATGTTCGTGGTAATAAGCATCCATATATTAGTGAGAAAAATCTCAATTGTCTTAGTATGGTTTACACTTAAAATCATTACTAGTAGTATGAAATAACAATTTTCATATTCATACAGTCATTGCAAAAATACTTTACCAGTGGTATGTGACGTACTTTTGGCTAAGACCGCAAGAGAAAGTCTGTCAACTCGGAGTTAAAAACAACCGAAAGTATTTCATTCTTTGACCGATTTAACAAGACATCCTCAACACCAAAGGCGAGAATGAGTACTACCCTTGAATGTCCGTGCTTATCGGTTGTCCAATCACAGTTGCTATTTTAACTAATCAAAACATGCTTACGACCAATAACGAAACCACTGGAGGATTTTAAAATTAGTGAATCAAATGTTCTCGCCTTTACAGAGACAGTTGCACTCAGACTGTGCCGATTGTTGCATTGTGGTGTGAAAGTCCGACAACACATACAAATTAACATACGAATAATTATAATAAATAACATAATTATAATGAATCTATTAAGACTGTTATGAATACCATGTAAAGAATGTAACAATGATAAATACCATGACTCATTTATAATATTGTCCGTGTGATTCTTAAACATTTCCTGCAAAAATCAGTTGTTTAACCATTTACAATGATTCTCAACCTAACTTTTTAGGACATTTGACAGCTGAAACTAGGGCTTGTAGTTTTTGGACAGCTTAAAAGTGGACATTTGGCTTTTTGACAGCTAAAACTTGCACTTTCAGCGGGTTAGTTTTATTTTCTCGACCAGTCGTCCAGGTATTGTACCGTGTGATTGTAGTGGTCTGTCATATTTCTGTTTTCTGGGCTCGGTCGTTTCAGCCAGTGACTGTTGCCTTCCCTGTCCAATTCTTCATTATCTTATTTTCTTTGTATGTTTGATAAAGCAATGTCAATGAATTCAATAAGATTTTACTATTTAGCGCATCTAGAATTCAAACGATCTTGCCTTATGTTTTACAATGATTTTGATTTGACATATGATATGTAAGAAAGAGACATTAAGAAGGTACTAACTATATTAAACTACTATACTTAAGCATCTTGGACATTTAGTGCAACATTTATTGTTCTTGACAGCCCAAATTACCTGGTATAAAATTTAAATGTAAATCAATCATACATTAATCAGTGTCGCAAACAAGTAGCCAAGAGATATCACATAGATCTATATAACAATATATTTATCATATTTAATTATACACTTTCAGTCAGGACTAGAGTTTGTATTATTAGTACTAAATAAGAACAAACACAATTTGTAGGCATGTTTTGTACTTGCTACTAAACAATGAAATAATATATGATTAAAAGCGTACAAGTATATCACGTCTTGCAGTCGTTGTGTTTGAAATCACGCTTTGCATTCGGTGTGTTTGTGCTGAAAGCACGATTTTCTTGTAAACGTGACGGATGTCATAGCGCTATAGAATGTTTGAATGTCGGATACAACGATCTCTCTGCGGACCACAAAATACTGCATAGCTTCTTTCAAATCCAAGTAGAATACGTCTAACTCAGGCTGAGAGAAGTCAGCACGAGAAAGGTAGTCAAGGTTCGTTGTCTTCTTTGGTTTAGAGCCACAGAAGTTGAAATGTTTCAGCTTACCTATCGTTTGTTTCGATTCTTTTTTCTGGTTTACTGAAAATATGAATAAGTGGGAAGTAGAAAACAATCAATACCAGAAACATTGATAGTTGGGTTATGTTCTCACTTACCAGTTGAAAAATGCATGTTTACAAATATTACAAAATGAGACGACATTAGCCCTACCAATAACTGTGTTCACACGTCGGCATGCTTCTGTTACTTGCATTTGATTCAAAGTGAAATGAAACTATTGTCATGGGTTCATAAAAATCGTATACACAGAACGGGGCTCGAACCCGGGACCTCCCAATTGCAAGCCAGGTGCTCTACCAACTGAGCTACCCGGGTTGAAGACAGTACAAGTAATTGTATCAGTCAAATACTTGTCCCATGATACTATAACACGATTTATTTAACAAGTAAAATTAGCACGTACACGTACAATACTGGTTTGAACACACTTGATTTTTGAGATATGTCAAGTTTATAAGCAAATGACTTTTAAGGCACTCTTAACACAATCCGAGTTATATTGATTCAAATAAAAATAAATTGAAAATAAATATAGCAAATGAATCTAAACTTTGAGTGTTCAGTTTCAATGTACTAAATCGTCAGACAAAGGTCTTTAAGACAGCCATGTCGCTAAACTAATGTGATAGATGAAAAACACACGTCGACTTACTAGTAATTAGTTTAGACACTAAAGTGTCGCTACCATAGAGATACAATGTAATAGGGAAAAAGTTTGTTCTAAAAAAATCTAAATTTTATCTGAGCTATGTACACAGCATAGAATTTTAATGTCTTACTTCAATAGCTTCATTTATTACAAGATAAGTTAGAGCGATGGTAGAACCCGCTGAAATTTAACCTGAAAATTCCAATTTCTTCTAACGTCAGAAAAATAAACTATTGAAACTTAAACATTGTGAACGAACTTTTTAACACCCTGTATATTAATGGCAAATCATGTAGATGCTTAAGGATAATGCCATGGAGAAACAACATCATACGAAGGTGATGGCGGATTAGAACTTACGTCTATAGATGAAATGAAGAAAGAATGAATTATATGGCATGCTTATCGCAGATGATAATAGATGAATTGTGGTACAAAAACTGGCAGGAAAAGATCGTATTTAGAGCTTGTCAAATCGGGAAAATTTACAGTCCAGTTAGGATATTGTGAGAGTGACGTTACAGTTTATGGGTACACAGAAAAGAGCAGCCATTTTCTGAACAGGTAGAGCGAATGTTGTATGTTAGTTTATCATTGGAATAATATATAGCATTTAAAATTGGTTTAACACCGTAATAGTAGACTCGACCGCTAGGTCACTGGGTTCTTGCCCTGACTGGACTATAGTTTTCATCATCTATTTCGTGTGAAACATAAATTACAACATTCGCTCTACCTGTTCAGAAAATCTATTTCGTGTGCAAGTACTGTTCGAGGGTACATTGTTAAATTAATGTTATATCAAAATGGTGACGGTGGTGAGTACAATTTTACGAGTTAACTTACATACCATGATGACATGCATACTCGGCTGACTGTGTCATCTGAGTTTATATTGACAAGAGATCTTACGACGTGCTTAGTTCTAATACAACTGTAACTTGAAACCAACATTAAATAAAGACAATGATATAAATTAAAATGTAAGAAAAAAACATACATAAGCCTTTCCCTATCAGTTTTCCAAGAATCGTGTTGGGTCGACCTTGTGGGCTCTTAGGGTCCTTCTCGGGAGAGTCCTTCCGGAATACACGAAACGCGTTTTGCATATTGTAATATTTTGCAAGTATTTCGATAAAAGCAGGTTTTTTCTTCGTTCGAGAGCGTCGCTTCTTTCTTAGCCTTTCTATACTATATCTGAGATTTAGTTTCTTCGCATCAAATACTTCAGACACTGGCTCATAAATGTCTTCCTCTTCTTCACTATCTGGATCCGGTTCAGATTCCAAATCACAAGAAGTAGTCTTTGGAAACACATGAGTTACTGAGTTGGTACTTGCGCCAGAATTGTGTATGTCCCTTTTCGAGGAGGTAATATTTGAGCCAGAATAGTGCGAATCTTTTGTCTGTGGTCTCAATTGAGACGACTTCCGACTTGGCAGATCACTATATTCTGTATTGTGAACATATCTGTTTTTTAAATAGTGCTCTTTACATGATTCAGAATCGGTTACGCCTTTTACTTCTTCAGACTTATGTTCTAAATCGGCAAATGACTCATTAGCAGGAAAATCATCATGCGTATGAACTTGTCTACTGCTAGTTTCTTGTAGAGCAGGCAAACGAATATTGTGAGATTCGTTACCTTTCCTGGTTTCCGTTGACGACGAATCTCTACGAACAGTCGGTACACTGGGCCTACGAGAGGTCGGCTGATATCCAGTTATGTTTCTTATTTCCGACGGTATTGAATTAACATTATATAAAACACTTCTACGATGCTGACCCTTGGCTATGTAATATCTCTGAGCAATCCGTCTACTTTTCAAACGTATCCGGTTCCGGTACCGTGGGTCGTAATATTCATCCTCCTTTAGAAGTTGAATGAATTCTTCGAACGTAGGTATCTCATCAGGCATGTTAATTGTTTCATGTTTAACACTGTGTGAATCCAAGTCTGTCAAATCAATCGGTGGAAGTGGAGGAAGAATGCTCCCTTTTTTATTAGTTGGTTTATCTTTCGCCTTCATTTCTTTTCTCTGTTTCCGTCTCTTTTGCAGTTCTATCATGTTTAGTTTGAGCTTTTTCTTAGTACTCAGTGGTTTACGGTTGTCATCGATCTTATCGGCCAAGTAAAACTCTTCGCCAAAGAACTCTTCTTTCTTCTTTTTAACACCCAGCAGATCCGAATCTTCCTCTACACTTTCTTCGTCGTCAGAATTATTCTCCTCGTCAAAATCTAGTTCATATATTCGACCAACGAATCCTTTCTTGCTTGGTTTTTGACTTAGTTTATCCTCGTCTGCTTCGGACATTTCTCGATTGTCTAAGGCTTGTTTATTACTCTTCACCCGTGATGTACTGTACACAAACGGTGAGACTGAAACAGAATGTCGCCGAGGAGCCGCTGGTGGATCCGGTAGAGAAGACAATCGTCTATTGCGGCCAGCGCCTGGTGGAGTTGATATAGAGTTACGCTTGCTGTCAGGAGAACTGCGGGGTGACATGGCATGACTTTTGTTCTGATCTGAGGGTGAACTTCTATAAGCCTGTCCAGCCACAGACTGGCGTTTCTCAGTGATGTGTCTGTGTAAAGCTTTCACAGAGTTTATTGCGGTCATGTGTTTTGACATTAGTGACCCACGAGGTCCCCAGTTAGGTCTGGTGACAGCCTGTCCCTGACTGTTAATGGATAGGCTTGCAGCTGAAAGGAAAAATTGATAAATATATAATATATCTAAAATTGATTATACAAGTCATTTAAATTTCAGGAGATACGGTACCATGCAAAATGATAATATTAAGTCAGACAAGGAAAGGCTGCACTCAACTTAACCAGTCGAACACAGAAAACATAAAAACATACAAGGCACAATGCCCAACATACAACCGAACGAGAAAATGATCCGCCCAAGTCCCATATGTGAAAACGCTGAATGAACTAGTTTCAGTAATCAAAAGCCAAATGCCCAAGCTGAATGTCCTAGTTTAGACAGTAAAACGGTTGAAATAGTTTTCCCAATGCGGGATGAAGATAGTTTAAGTAAAAAATCTATGTATGATCAACATTCGTCCACTTCGTTTTTGGACCGCATAAATTCATCGGACACGAAGTAGATCTACCTTAAACATGCACCCAAAACATCTTAGAACTGGAACATTTCGACGTCCTTGGAATCTTCTATTTGTAGTGAAGCTTCTCCTTAGAAGTGTCCAATGCGGGACGTATGCACCGACAGACGAAGCGTTTCACTAGTTCATTGCTCCTTCATTGAGTAGCCAAGTAGTACAGACTTAATAAATCTCCATTATATCTGGGGGGGGGGGGTAATACATATGTATGCCTGGTATTGTAATATCTGAAGATTACAGATATTTGCCGAGAAATAGCGAGTTTGATTCCACTACCGGAAGTGAGCGAAAAAACGGAGAACGCACGATTGTTGTCCGTTCATGTACCGGAATTGAACGGGAATAACGGAGAACGTACGATTGTTGTCCGTTCATATACCGGAATTGAACGGAAATAACGGAGAACAAACGATTGTTCTCCGTTCATCATACCTCTCTGTTTCCGTGCATCCAATGAAACGGTTACCCGTTGTGTAGATGGTGCTTCATCTGTGAGCTCGATAATTTCCGCGTCTGGCTGACGTAAATACTCAAAAGAATCCAGAGATTGCTCGTTGGGAACGTCTTTAGTCAGTTGTCCGAAATAAGAGAATTCGAGAAGCAGAGTTTCTGCTATACTTCCATGGGACTGAAATAAAGATGTTAACTTTGGTCATATTTCCCATTGATGATTGAGACAAAATCAAGTTTTTTTTTCTCAGCGTTAAGAAAGGATATTAGTACGTACATTAAATTATGGTTAATATTAAATTTACTGGCCTCTATAGGATATATATCACAACCTTGACTCTATTTTACATGCATACTTTTTATGGGAAATGTGATTGACAGTTATTACCTTTCAAGCCTAAATGTTAATTGTGTTTATACCAATCAGAATAAAAGCGTTAGTTATTTTAAAACCATTTAGTTTCTGTGTTTTTTATGTTTAGTCATTATGTATTGTCATGATTCATATGTCATATTTATGGCCCCTAATTGGAAATAAATTTATCTTACCTTATGTTAGCAGGGGCTCATATATACGTACTTAATTAAGTCTAGGATACCGTATCGACACGTTTAGTAGCTTCAATGTCTACAGGCCTTTTTCGCTCTATTGAAACTCAGCATATATCTACAGGCCTTTTTTCGCTCTATTGAAACTCAGCATATGTCTACAGGCCTTTTTACGCTCTATTAAAACGCAGCATATGTCTACAGGCCTTTTTTCGCTCTATTGAAACTCAGCATATGTCTACAGGCCTTTTTTCGCTCTATTGAAACTCAGCATGTGTAGCGTAATGTCCATAGTAGGCTTGTTGGTTTTGCTACATAAGTTCGTGGTGTATGGTATACAAGATCAACGAACTACATGTACCATGAAATATTGTACATCCTATATAAGCATGCCATTTTTGTTAAATGAAGAAATGAATAACCGATATTTGTCATTAAGTAAGGCGGGTGTTTTTCATTATGTGCATCTCATTATGAACTATTATGCACCTAGTGATGGATGCACAAATGATACTCGTAATATAATAATAACTTAAATTTATTATAAAACAATACGAATAATCAAAAAGGAGGAAAGCCGAATAGGAAATATTTCAAATACAAAAGTAATGTAGAGCTACATTAATTTTTTGTATTGTCACGCGTAAAATGTTTATAATTAATTGAACGCTTGTACCAACAGTCCAGCACAATTACCAATCACCAGTAATCAAGAACCCATTGGTGTGACAGTACATTGTGCAAGGAATTGAATGATATCTTGAATAGTATTACTGGCCCCGACCACTCGAAGCATCTCAATGTAAGCTCAATCACATCTCAAATAATGTCATAATTATGTATTTATGTTAATATCGATCACAGGCTGGAATCAAAATTGACATCACAAAGCACAAAATTATTCTGGGTGTATTACAGAAACAATTTCACGAGCTTGAGCTACAGATTGATCTCAAATTCAGACTCTGATTTGAGCAAAAAACCTCAATTTAAGCTGAGATTTCTACTTGAGAGGTTTCGGGATATCGGGACCTGATTCGCAAAAGTATCGTTATTACCTCAGCTGTCGATTGTTTGTAACATCCTGTTCTTTTACGGTTGTTCCGGGCAAAGGCACGTGTGGTGTGT
Source organism: Spisula solida (assembly GCA_947247005.1). NCBI lineage: Eukaryota > Metazoa > Mollusca > Bivalvia > Venerida > Mactridae > Spisula > Spisula solida. The sequence goes on along the minus strand of OX365956.1, from coordinate 37,301,392 downwards.
TTAACAGTCGTGCCATCATGTTCCGCACGGTACAGACCGAGCAATAGTTGATCCAACAACTGACCTTCCAGTATACGGATGGAACAACCTTTCGACCAAGCATCAGAGTGAAGATATTTGAAAAACGCATCTAAAACAATAACAAATAAAACCATCGCATTATTTCATTCCCGGTATGCATATGACACGCGCACAAGAATATTTAAAACATGTATATAACAAACATGAAAAATGTATTCCGTCTGCTCGATAGCCTAGTGGCTGAGCGTTCGTTTCGAGTGCGGGGGTCACCGGTTCGATCCAAGGCCGCGTCATACCAATTATGAAATAAAAATGATACAAGTAATTCCCTTGCTAGGCGTTCACCATGAAAGGGCTTCTCTTTTTCTATACACTCGTGGCGATAATAACATCAGGAATGAGGTGTCGAGAGGGATTACTATTAGTTGGAAAAAATAGTTTCACAATCGACCTTAAATAAATTAGTATCCAGTGTCATTATATATGACCTGTCCGGATCATGACAATCTAACAGCCGCGACCCTGATCTAATGGATAATGCCATGGACTTGTAACTGGTCGATCCTGGTTCGATTCCCAGTCGTGGTAGGTCAAATCATTCCATGAAATTTTGGCAACGATGTCTAATTTCCTCCACATAAGAAGAAGTTGCTGGAATCCTTGGTTAGGTCACGGAATCGACTGCGATATGTATCTCAAGAAAATTTAGGACACGGGAATTCATAGCCTACGATGAGTACGCAGTCAACAATGAGGGTAGGTGTTCAAATCTCTGTTTGTTTATCACGGATTACGTCGCCTTCCAACTTTTGTTAGTTGATGGGGGAGTGCACAAGGAATCAGTAATTGCCAGTAGTAACTGGACCACCGGTAACAATTTCTCTTAAGTTAACAAAACACGGATATTCATATATAAATAAATATGCAGTTAACTTCAGTCACCATGACGATCGTTGCAACTGAATATCCATCCAAAAAATAATTCAATCTAATCAGTGTTAACAAATCTCCACTTTCAGTCATCGATACACGACATACTCATTACTACCAGAAAAAGGGAACACCTTTAACAAATGTATGGTCATTATAATGGACCGAGACTTTGTGAAAAGAGACCTTTTCAAATATGAACATCTGATTCAGCTCTCTAGAACAATTCAAATGAATGTATATAAGATGGAAGTTTCAGGACTGGTGCACCAATACAATAATTATGTTCTAGAATAATTGTAAAACTATATTTATTGCATTGTACATTGTGTATAGTATGTCTTTGTATCATAGTGTGCATTTGAATAATTAAGCCATGTTTATACACAATTTTCATCTAAGTTAATGATGTTGTATCTACTTTCATTTCATTTGTTAAGTTTACAGTGTTTGCAACTATCATGTTAAATGTATGTATTATATGTTACGGTCCGCATGGAAGATTGCGTTTATATGTTTTACCTTTACCTTTATAAACCTTTGTTTATATGCAAATTGTTAACCACGTAAAAAAACAGTCATTATTATTATTATTATTATTATTATTATTATTATTATTATTATTATTATTATTATTATAACCAACCTATGGCGAGTTCTCTGGTGTCCACAGGATGGTCACTGTGGAAACTCTCACACAGGACGAGTGACTCGAGGGGCTGGATGTATTTGCTCTCTCCTGGCAAAAAGTTATCAAGATCTGCCAAATCTACTGTCTTCTCCAGAAACGGATTCAAGTTGAACCAAGGTCGCTTGATATGTCGTTGATTGAGAACATACCTCGCTTTAGAGTACAGTATGTCATGCTTTGCCGAGGTAACTCGCGGTTTGTCTCCAAAATGCACGTCTGCCTTCTCCCCCACCATGGTAAAGGCTTATCAGTGATACTTTTAGCTTACGTCATGACGAAATTCAATTTTAAGCATTTTATATATCGTTACCAACAAGCAGAAACACGACGTCAACTCCGTTGTCAAGAACGTCGATTGTCTACGTCGCGACGTCACACATTCGGAATACCTCGTGTGTATTCCTACGAATTGTGTTACTTTTTTAATTGAAGGGAAGTAAGTGCGTAAAAGTTTGTCGATTTAATTGTAGACGTTGCTTCCCTTTGCATTGACAAAAAAATATATATTCACTTATACAACTCATTTTCTGTTTGATAAAAAGCTTATTTAAATTAAAATAATCGAATTTTGAAGACGTTCGTTACTTAATTTTTTAGAGCGCGTCACTCTAGATCTATATTGTAATAGAATAGTGTCTAGTAGAGTATATATACAAAATATGTGTGTCTGCTAGGTAGTTGAAAGTTTAAAGTAGATTATAGAATCTAGGTCTAGATACAAAGTTATATTTTTTCTATTCCTGGTTAAGATGGTTTAACTAGTTACGTATCTATTGTTTACAAGCCAGTCAGTTTTACTAACTGACAAGTTTGTCCAATGTTTGATACACTAGGAACTTTTGGATCATATTTCACGGATTCGTACGGCTTTTAACGATTCCAAACCCGTCTACAGTCGGTGTCGTTATGGAGATATTGTTCGCTTGATCACGTGACACAGTTACCTGTATAGCGTACAGGTGTTTCGTCTATCGGACAGTGGTGAATTAAAACTTCACTCAAAATGCATAGTCAAGGAAATACTAAGATGTTTCGCTCTTATCAGAGCATTTTGCCTGCTAGTAATAAACTTTTACAGATGAAATGGGACCAAACTTATTACAAAGAACACAGACGATTGGTAAGTTCATTAACCGTTACCCCACCTTCTAATTTTACCGTTGGCTACTGTTTAGTTGTACAAATATTTGTTTGTTTACATTGTTGTATATCTATTTGTAGGTGATAATATTTTATTGTCAGTTGTGTTGTTAATTTAGGGATTATTATTTCATATCATAAATTTAATTATTTGCCGTAGATTAAAGTTTATACAGTAATAATTGAAACTTTCATATTCATAATCACATTTTTATGTTGGGCAGTTCTGTTTATGAAATCCTCTGTCATAAAATTTAATTTAAATCTTATTTAATTTAGTCCCTGGATGTGAAGTGCTTGTCAAAGTTTACATATAACTTGTGACTACTATGGACTACTGTATATTAAATTTTCTACTTGCAGTTTGTTGATCCATTTCTTTAATAAAATATATTAAATAATATAGTTTATTGATCTACATGTATACCTCTGCATATGAATCTAATTTGAATTCTATCACATAGCTATTCCCGTAGGAACATGCTAAATACTTGTAAAGATATATATATCTAAATGTAGGGGATATTCAATTAATATTAAAGACAATAATTCTACATCTACTTGTATTTTTATTAGTTTCCAAAACAATTGAAGGGACTTTCTGAGAATGAGATATTAATCAGTAAATAGGTTTTTTTATAGAAAATATAGATTTAACTTATACATGTACATGTATACACAAAGTTTAATCAAACGTGTGTTCTGTATACTAGTAATAATGTAAGGTGCCGTTAATATGAGCTGCATAAACTACCATATTAATGAGGTTACCACGGGTATAGCTATCCCCTTGCTCATGGAGTCAGTAACCCTGCCCCCGTTTTGATCATTGAGTAGGGGTTTCCGTCCCCAGCCCTAGAAGCCAATCTACCCCAACATCTCTAAGTAATTCCCTCCATTCCAAAAAAGTGGGGAATTAATTAAATTTTTGAAATATGTCAGATAATACTTTTAATAGACTTCTATTAAATGGTAGAAATATATAATATTGATAACCATCCATGGATATCAAAGCCTAGGTCTCCTCAATAACATCGCAACATAACTATCTTCTTTGAAAATACAGGTTTCATGAAGGTATATATACCCGGTATACAATATAAAAGTAAGCTAGAAAATGTCAGTATTTGTGTAAATTCTCATCTATGTGAAAATTCTCAAGTAATGCAATCTATGGACTTAATACTTTGAACAATTCTTTATTTCTAAATATAAAAAGAACTATCGAAAGCTGTAATAAAAGTTAGTATAAAACTGACAGGTAAAAAAGATCCTGATATGAAAAAAGTTTGTTTTAAAAACTGCCCCTCCCCTGATAAAGAGGACTATGGAATATTAATTTCCTTTATGTTTAATGAAAAATATCTAAACTATATTGCTTGTGAAATTAGTTATTACATCTTATTTTTAACACAACTCTGGACCCAGGCTCCAATCCCTCCATGATGACTGCTACATAGGCACATGCTGATCTGGGAATTTTTCTCTGAAGGTTAGACCAATTACCTTTTCTCAGGAAGAGGTCCAACAAGCTATTTTACTTCGGGGGTTGTATAATGTCTTTATTTCAGATCAAACATTCCAGTCAAACTTATATAAATATTAGTATATTTTAAAGATAATCACATTAAAATTCCTAGGTCTGGACCTCACATTTTTATCTACCCGCATATTAATCTGACAATATATATCTAGAAAGTAGACGTTCAACCGCTGATGTATGGGGATGGGACCCCGGGTCTCCTGAGCCCCGTCTAGCTGGACCTGCGCATTGTGCACAATTCATCCCACCTTTATACAAATAACCATTAAACCTTTGCATCAGGAGACAAAATAATGTCAAATACTCTACCCCTTCCATCCGACCTGATTCCTCTCTTATTTTCTTGTTGTCCGTACCACAAGGACCATGTCCAATTACCCTCAATAAAGTGTAGGTACTCATCTCCCCTCTGGTCACATCACATAATGAGTCTGTTGATATTTTATGATCGAATTCATAGTGGTAAAACATGTAATATTATCTGAAAGACGAATTCTCATAATCTGTCCATTTATAAAGTAAATAAACACTGATATATGTTTATCCAACTGACATACTTTGGTAGTTATCAGTTTTGATATTAAGTGTTCCATATTCTAATCATAGACGTGATCAAGTAACTATAAATTCCCCCATGTAGTTAAAGTATCAGTACATTAAACGACATTTTATCTGTATGAGATGTAACTTTTTTGTATGCATTATTTCATTAACTGACTATTAATTCACATCATCCATTAGGGGTGTAGCAGTCTTGCATACAGCAAGAGCGAACACATTAACTGTTCGCAACTTTTTTGACTGAACGGACCATTCAGAATGAGCCTGTAGCAAGCACAAACTGCTCAGAGTGGGCCTTTATGATGTGTAGTCCTTTTGATGCTGTGTGGGAGGGCATTCTTGATATTTTTATTCTTGGTGCAAATGCTATATTTGAGTGTACTACTGGTATATCTCAAAGATATATATAGCTATATAGATTCGGTAATAATCATTTCTATGTTATATTTTGTTACATTTTTCAGGTGAAGGAAGCCCAGCCAATGGTCGACACAAAAGCGCCAGCCACATATATGCATCTTCATCTCAAATTAAAGAAATTACAGGTATGGTTAATGAAAAACGTTCAGTGGGACTTAATGCCAATGTCCACTGGTCCGTACTGGATATAAAAACAACATTCAGTGTATATACAACTGTTTACAAAACCACTTAGTTGTGGTTCAAGGCGTTTTTCAAAACATACATCTTTTTGTTTAAACTTTTAAACAATGTTTTGATAAAAAGGCCTTTTAAAAACTTTTTTCAAGGTTTCTAGTCAAAAACAAAACAAGTTCTTGTACAGCCTAAAGTCAACACCGAACATTAAACATTTCACTAAATTAAAAGCTTGATACTTTAACAAGAAAATGACCTTAGTTACTTGAAATCAATAAACAGCATGAAAAGCTGGCAGGTAATTTCTAAACCATTAACAAAAATCTCTATGCCATGTCCTATAGACGTGAAACCTAAGTCCATTCTAAAAGTAATTTTTTGTAAAATCAATGCGAGCATATAATAGATTTGCCCGATTACTGTATTTAATGATAATATTGACATGTGGGCATGATTTAATCACTCATACAACTTGTCATTATCTTATTACATCATCTTACATGCTATTAATTATTTAGTTGATCATGATAAGAGACCAAATGAACAAAATATAAGACTACACATGTACCTTCATTTGGATTGGTAATTATTTTAATCTTGAATTGAAACTTTAAAATGCTTTAAATAACCAAACTGTTTAAACAGACTGGTTTAAGTGAAAATCGATTTACTTAATTAAGTTTTTCAAACTAATACCAGGTCAATTATTGATTTTGAGAACAATGCATCTAGATTAAACCTTATATGATTTTCCATTATGAGGGAACCATTTTGAAGAAGATCCTTCCAATGCATTTTAACGAATTTTCAATGTTGATAAGTTAAATATATTGGTGTTTAATTCAAATATCAACATAAATGCATGATAATGAATATTGTAGCCTATTGGAATATAGGCTATGGTTCTGTGGAGTACTTTATAAATTAGCAATATACAATACAATTGTATTGTATAAATTAGCGTTAACACATTCCCAAGTCTCTCCCCTAAAAAACTTGTAACTGTCTTATTCTAATGTATATTTTATCATGTGATATAAAATACTGCTTGTCTGTCTGATTTCATTAGCTGTATTTAATATTTATTACATATTTAAGTAACTATGATAAACTGGATTTGAAAAGATATTAATCAGTTTTGTAAATGTCATATCCAAACATATTACCGACCAAAACTGTCAAAAAAGCTTTCAGTGAAGAATAAAAACTGTTAAAAGAATTTATTTCATAACATGTTGTGCAACTTAATATTTATATATATGCAACTGAATGTTCAATTCAATTCATTATGCATGGTGCCAAAAGCATTGGCTACAGTGCACCCAGGATGATGTGTTATTTATATAAACATAAATCGGTTTAATCAACTGTTGCAAAATTGGTTTTTACAAAATTCTAAAGTAAGCAGATAAGGTCAGTATTGTACTCAAAACCTCACTGAGAAATCGTGCACATCTGATTAATCCACCTTTGTGGAATATACCAAAATTTCCCACCTCTCTTATAATCCTGGGCGCACAATACATAATTTTAAATAAATAAAATGACACCTGAAAGTTAATTTTTATGCCCCCCCCCCCCCCGTATCGATAGATCGGGAGGCATATAGTGATTCACCTGTCCGTTTGTCCGTCCGTCCTGGTTAACCCAAATTGACCGTTTCTTCTAGCATCATTATGGCTTGCTGCAAAGCTTCCAAACTTGCATGGATGTTGTATATGAACACTCTCCACACGCCTGTATCACCTGACCCCATTTTGACCTTCACCTTGACCTAATTTTGGACTTAGACGTATTTATGGACAAGGCTTCCACAGGGGGCATAAGCGTTTATTGAACGCAGTCTTGTTTTCTCTGAATTTGGTATGGCAATGTTGTTTCGTTAACAAAGATCTAAACATGTTTTTAGATGTTTGAATTTAAGCTTCATATAATATTTTATGGTGCACATAACCAGGCTATTTTTCATAGTTTTAAAATGGCTAGAAACTTAACTGTTTTTGATATCGTAGCAAATAATCCCCAAAAATTTATAAAGAACATGCAGTCTAAAAGATCTCAATATTATCATTAAATTTATCAGTTTTCTTTATTTCTCAGGCTATTAACATTCTTATGGCAATTTAATCCAGATAAACTTGTTTATTGGTCACCAAGCAAACATGACTATTCCCTGGTAGTTGTAAGGAGGGAAATTTGAAACATAAGTTTCAAATCTCGGAGTGAAAACTTGTAAGCCCTGATCAAGCTAGTTCTGCTGCTACTTACCAAGGCTGTCCACCTCAAGTTCATATTTGATCCCCCTCTGAGTAGTTAGATTATATTTTATTTCAACACATTTTGCTTAATAACAGTCATCTGGTCATGTCCTCCACATGTGGAGCAGCTATCAGGTGCTTGTTGAAGATCGAGTTTATAAGTTCTGGTTGATAACCGATGCCAGGAAAACTAGTTATCATAGACTCTATACTGACTGCTGTATGTGTATAACTGAACAAATATGAAAAATGGCGTAAACTTCAATGAAGAGAGTAAATTAATCCATGTCTTAAGTTGTTAGATCTTCAACAAAACGCATACAGAAATCTCATTAAGACAAATGTATTAGAATTCCTATGATCTATATGTCATGCATAATCTGTTTGGCTTTTCTGTTCTGATTATTAACAGCAAAACTGCTGTAAAACAGATTATAATGTGATCGGGATATCACCATTTTTGTGCTTCAGTCCAGAGTGTTTAAACAGTGTATAGATTTATGACTTAACACTCTTCACCATATTCCCTGTCTTCAAAATAATAAAAGCAGGGGATTAAATCAATAAAAGTTTGTCGCTCAAATTATTGTATTGATTTGTAGTTAAACTTCAATTACAAAGTGAATGGACTGAAAGTTTAAGGTTTCATGCTAGAAAAGTAATTACTGCAATAATAGGCTAGATATAGCCATTAACAAATAGCTCACATTAAGTTAAATACGTATTTTTCACCAATTGTTATAGTAATTTGTTGTTATCGCTTCAATGTTATCTGGCTAGCCCTGTGATAGAAAAAAGCAACCAAAATTACCAGTATTTTGGAGACATGTCACTATTTTTTTTTTTACTGTTTATTCATATTATACAGTTGTATTAACAAATCGATAAACTTGGCTACAAAATGTCAATTAGAGACCTGATTATATTATATGGCCATTAACAGCCTACGATATTTAATTAAAGTGTTTCCATTTTTTCAGTGAAATGACAGAAAACTGATTTTTTTTCTTCGAATATTCGAAACCAATTTAATATTCGAATATTCGGTTTGGTTTCCGGATATTTGGTTCCATCTCTAGAACTATACAGATTTATAAAAAATGTTAGATATACTAGCACATATAAGTGCTTACAAATGATTCCAATATTGCTTTGTGTTTGGTACTTGGACCAGAAGGCCCGTGGTTCTAAGAATGTCAGGACTAGAAGGCGCATGGTTCTAAGAATGTCACTTTAGAATTTGCATCAGCAGTGTTTTCTGTTGGCTGAGAGTGTGTGTATATGGGGGGACGAAGTGAAATAAAATTTAATCAAAATATTACACATTAATGATGTCTTTCATATATTGTATACATGTACTTCTTTCAATGGTACATTTCATGTACTGTAAATCAATTTAATTACTTTCGTGATACTAACTTTCTCGTTTTGCTGATCATCAGCATATTTGCGACTACAAAGTTTCGCGTTTTTAAGTTTCCTGCAAATTTCCATATTAATGTTTTTAGCACTTTCACAGAAACTTTATTTCTCAAAATTCTACCACTCGCAAACCCCGCGAAACTAAATCGCGCAAAATAATTTCTTGGTTTACAACTCTTCCATCTGGTATATTTCATCTTTTATCATGAACTAAACAGCCGTACTGCATATTAAATGGTTATTGCTGGTACATCATGTCACTTACAGAGTCTGTGCATGATACTGTATATATTATTTCAACCTCATTCAATATCAATATACAGAAGCACAAACTAAACTCTGAAGTACTGTTTGAAAATGTTGCTTGCAAAGTGCAAACCCTTCCCATTGATCATCAATAAATAAATAAAGTGAGCTCATTTGAATAATATTTTAATAAGTTTAAAGCCCGAGTTGTAAAGCTAATTTAAACTATTTACTGCTGAAGGTTATTTGGTTGAAGTTTCTCGATGTGACGTTTTTGAGGCAGGAAAATATACTGTCAAACTCCTCATTACTATTAAATTAAAGTAATAATCCTATTGAGAGTTCTTTAAAAAAATATCAGTGAATGTAATTTACTTACGCGAATTAATTTTTATTTTTCGTATGGAAATTCAAAATATTATTTTTCATGCTAGCACACACTCGAAAACATTCCAAAATCGGCCACTTACATCATGATGTATAGGATTATATTGCATTATTTAGTCTATAAATTAAATTTTAATTCATTTGATTTGATGGTTGAATTGCCTTGTTTATCTGTTACCAATGTACTTGACAAACTTTAGGTCTGGCGTACGTAATACTTGTATCAATTTATAGTGTATTTACCTTTTTATGAAAGAATTTTATCAGTTTGTTGAATAATAACATGGATTAAAAAATATTTTATGAAAATCAAGTAAACAAAGATTGACTGCAAGTTTATGTCATACATTGAAGTACTGGTCCAAAGATAAATTTGTTATGTGGGCTACTTGCTATAATATCAATGAGGAAACGAAATACGGTAGAAAAACAGCTTAAACACTCTAAAAAAAACACTCTATATTGGTCTATATTGATGACCTGAGGGATGGGTACAATTACAGTTATAATTTAGTTAAGTATAACCAATTATATTTTTGTAACTTTCGTAGCGACCTATTCACCTAACTTATTCTTCCACTATTAGAACAATTCTACCTAATGTGGAGGATATTTCAGGGATTTAAATCTATCAATGATTGTCTGAATTCACAGTTCACAGTAATAAAATTAACTATCAACTATAATATATATATGTATTTAGTAAGTGTAATAAGGTTTGAATGTTAATTTTCCTCCACATGTGGAAAAGTTGTTGGTTCCTTGTGGAATCTTTCTGGTACTAAGTTAGTACTGGTTAGAATTCAATCCAGGAAAACTGGTTATGCAAATCGCCGCCGTATTTACTGAAAAATTGTTGAGAAATATGGCATTAAACCCAAACAAGCAAATTGAATTGAAAATTTCCTGTACTTTTAACATTACGAGTCCCAATACAGTAAATATGGTGGAACTTTGGTACATGCATAAGAGGATTAGAATCTTATTCAACCATCTATGTACACTATACACTCACATGTATTATACTGCTATTGTATCGGTAAACTTTGTGTTGAGTTAAATGGCATATGGTATATATACCTTAAACGGCTTACTGTCACAATTTGTTAGTAAGCCTTCAAATAGAGATCAACACCTTACTTCGAGCTAAAAAAGCTCTGACTTCATAGTTTAGTACAAAATGTATTGTGATTGGAAATAAATATAGGACAATTCCTGCAGTATCAGTGTTTAATCTATAATTAAGCACAGTCACTTGTTCAGAAGCGTAAATTAAACACTCGTCCTACACACTTTTAACTATTACGTATCCAAACTCGTGACTGTGCTTATTCTACAGTAAAACACAGGTACATATTCATATTCTGAAATAAAATTATGGTATTAAAGTTTTATCTGTTAATTATGTTTTTTACCAAAAATAATGCTGCCTAAAATTTACTATACAAAACGCAGCTGCAATATACGAGGGATGATCCATATATAACGAGAAAATGCTTATAACATTCTTATGATAGAATAGATTTTACTCAAACTTTAGCTAGAAGTAATAACATACATTAGCAATGTTTTCTTGAATTTCCATGATTACAATGTCACCATGCTAAAATCTATGGTTGCTAAGGTAACCCTTGATACGCTTAGGCGGGGCATTTTATGGATTTTTCACCGTTTTCGCGCAAATTCAAACCGTCACAGTTTTCATGTAAGCAATAGCAATGTGATGTAAATTGGTACTTGGGGACATTTAAGACTCGCCGTACTGATGGTGACGTCATACACGGGTTGTGTTTCCATTCGTTACATCACGCACGTGTTATCGTTCCGCGATAGCAAAAATAACGGACGGCAAACGATTATCGTTAGAATATTTAGTTTTGAAGAAAACAAGTAATAATAAAAGTGTGCATGATATTCAGTAATCGTTTCGTGATCATGTCTTGTCAATAGCTTCGATTTGTGTACATTATAACACATTAAAATTTTATTTGAAAAAGGCTAGTAAGCTAACGCAATGTAGGCGCAACGTGACGTCGACGTCAGAACCAAGCACCGCAATATTGGATGTTCTGAACGAAATTCCAAAGGATGACTATCGTGCGTCTTTTTCAACTTGGTATCGCATTGGCGAAGACGTAAACATATAGAAGGAGGCAAATCTGACGTTTTAAAAAAATCAATACAGTAGGACCTAAGGAATGTGATCGTTAAAAAGATCATAGTTAAATGCTAAATGACGTTAAAAAGTTAAAAACATATCGTTGCCCCGCCTAAGGGTTTCATATGTCGGCAAAAATGTTCCAAACAATTTATTGATCGATATATCTAAAAAATATTTCCCACGTTTTCTTGTAATATATGTATTAGCCACCACATACAATATTGTTAGAAAATAACATGTAATAGAAAAGTTATAAGCATGTTCTCGTTATATATGGATCATCCCTCGTATGTCCATAGTTTCGTCAGTTGACAATTTAAATGGAATTTGATATTCAGTCAGTCAATGGAAGCTTCACTTGAATAATAAAAGGCACTTTACCAGTAGACTGTCACATGTTTACATAACACATTGATTCCATTGTGCAAATATTGAAAGCTAAATCCTGACATAGAACGCTACTTTAACATGAATTTGTAATGATTTGTAAGGTCGACTGTAATTTTGATTTTTAAAGTGGCAGCATATTCATTTCATCAATGCCCATTTTGTTGGCCTTACACAGCACCACCCCTTGTGCCGGTATTTATTGTACCGTTTTTTATACAATTCAGTATATTGACATAGAGGTATAATATACTTTTAACATTTCATGTTGATTTTTTAAATCTTTTGATATGACATGATATGAATGAGGATGTGATAGGGGTTGAGGTGGGAGAATCATTTATAATTTATAAAATGACTTCAAAAATAGTCCTGACAGCAGTTAAAGGTACAGAGCCATATTTATTCAATAAAATATCTGTAAACAAATAAATAAATAATTTACATATAATGATCATAAGAAAATTGGTTGTAATAAATTGTCTTTATAACAAGTGATTTTCTCTTAATAATAGTACTACATGGTCGCTTTTCTTACATTGTTCAATGTAACATTTCTCACATCAATGTGTATGTTTTACTGGTGTTTATATAAATAATTAATTCCAGGTAAACGAGTATACTATATCTGATAAATGGCTGCTGTAATTAATTGGTTAAACAATGGTTAAAGCTGGTTATGGGTTTACAAGGTCTGTTAACTGTCATTGTAAAGGACTGAAAGACAATTGAACAAGGCATTTATACATATCATATACCTCAATGAAATAAGACAAGATCATCTATCCTAGGTAGGTATTCAATAATTGATCTTACTTGACTTAAGGATGAGGACAACCAATCAGATCTCATCATATTAAACTCTTCGCCAGTAACAGGCAATATGATTGGATATCCTTATTCTCCAATTAAATAAGATCAATATTGAATACCATCCCTGTTATGTGCTGGCCAGTATTGCAACAAGTTAGCAATAGAACAGGAAATTCTAGTTATCTTTTGATCAGACTTCTGTTTTACAGTTCCATAAAACAGTTTTATGTTATGCATATTGCATTACAAGTTTTGAAAAGTGTGTCCCTCTAAAGGCAGCTGATATTCCAACTTCCCAAAACCCTTGTAAACATTATTTTTAATAGTAAAATAATGAGGCTATCTACCTTTAAGTTTAAATGATTTATTTTGAATACATTTTATGATTTACTGTTTGAAGGTTATTTGATAGCAAAACTCATTATATAACTTTTGTCAGATTGTATTTTATGCCCAGAATTTCTCTATAAGATCCTTATGTTTCAACGTCTATTGGTTGTAAAATATTTTATGATTCAATGTTAACAGATAAGCTCAATGACAGTGTATGATAATGAGTAATCAGTACTTTTTTATATTATGTAAATTCCATGCCTTTTAAAAATGAACACAGTATAGCTTTTTATTATGGTTAATTACAATATTATAAACCGTACATCTCTTGTTTAATTTTTGTAAGGTCAATTGTGAACCCCCGTAAGAATGGGTATCCAGGATGCTGCCCTGCATTCAAAAAAGTTATGTTACGCACCTGTTTCGTACCTGTTATTCATTGAACAATATGTTAAAAAAACATGTTAGTCACGTGAGTGACATATTTTGAACTAGAACAGAAAAAGCAGGGAGTTATACTTTCAAATTGTTTGCTGCAAACAAAGCGTACAACGAAGGATTATGGCGCCAAGAACCTGTGATTTTTTAACGTGATTGTATTCAACTTTCGTTGAATTCAGGGCTGGTTTATGCATTTCTATAAGTGTATTTGAGTTGGTGTGATTATATAAATAACACATAGCTTCGAGGGTGACAGTAAAAATGTCAGCCTGAGGAAAGTACTGTTACCCAAGGCAGCGGGTAACAGTACAACGAAGGATTATGGCGCCAAGAACCTGTGATTTTTTAACGTGATTGTATTCAACTTTCGTTGAATTCAGGGCTGGTTTATGCATTTCTATAAGTGTATTTGAGTTGGTGTGATTATATAAATAACACATAGCTTCGAGGGTGACAGTAAAAATGTCAGCCTGAGGAAAGTACTGTTACCCAAGGCAGCGGGTAACAGTACTTTCCGAGGGCTGACATTTTTACTGTCACCCTCGAAGCTATGTGTTATTTATTTTATTACCCCAAACTTTTTTCAGCCATTATCTACTGTAAACCAAGAAATTATTTTATGCAATTTGATGCCGCCATATTGGTTTTAGAAAGAAAATGTCACATGACAAAAAAGTACTGTCAAAAAAGTACTATCATCCTGCTGACAGTAAAAAAATGTTCAATCATGTGGCTTGATCGTAATAGTAAGAATACTACCTGTTTGTCTATGGGAAATTAACATTACGAAAAAAGTGAGGGGTAATAAAAAAGAATGTATGCAGTGTAACAAATTGTTCTGTTCTATTTTCAGTTAGAAGAAGAACGCTTAGCAACGATAGAACGTGACAACCGTATTTTGTTGGAAAAAATGTCATACATTATGAGAACTAGAGGTCGTGTTGATAACAGAAATAATTATGAATATAAAAGGTGAGTATATGACAACGATACTTGTACAAGGCTAGGAAAGTCTACGAAAACAGCCTCCCTTCATTCTCTATGCAACCACTCATTCCAGGAAGGGACCACTTAGACATGAGGATAGAGGAGAGACAGCCCCGTAGTTTGACCTCACCCACTTTACGTTCGGTCTGCTAACGAGTTCCTAATATTGGATTAAAGAACCGTCAAATTAATTACCTTTCCGAGCTCATATGATGAGTGACAATTTGTACCCTATCAGTCTGAGAACCAACCAGATTGTGCTTGGCTATAGCTCAGTTAATAGGAACAGCTATATTAAGGTCCGATGACGTTGTAAGAAGACGTGTGCTTGTTCATATGCAACATTAATTGCTACGGTCATGTCCATCACATGTACAGAAGTTGTCACTTGTTTTTAAACCTAGTAAGTTGTGTTCCTTTATTAATTAAAATTGTATGAACAGTAGCTGTAACTGTTTTATTGACTCATTCAAGAAATGTTGATTTCCAAAGATAGCTCATGACGGATCCTAATTATTATATATAATTAAAACTCATTAAATGGTCTAAAAATAGAAAAATAGAGCTGTCACATCTGGCTCCTGTCATATGTCATGAAAATTTACATTTATACTAACTAAAGTTATAAATATAGAATCTATCCGTAGAAGTTTAAATTTTATTTTACTATGGAACAGTACAGGTATGACCTCAATATTTATTCAATTTTTCGATGATCAACTGATCAATTGTACCGACATAAATCGACAATCTCAAATTACAGTATCGTAATGGTTGGGCAAACTTTAAGCAATTTACTGTAAGATTAAAATAAACATTCGGCTTAACTACCAGTATACACTATATAGGAACTATCCAATACTTGTTTGGTTCAGTTATTTGAAATTAAAACATCAATAATTAAAGATTTTTTATTGATTTTTCATTAATTGATTTTGATTAGTTTTTCGTTAATGGTCATTTTGACTTTATATTCGCCATTTATTGTCTGTGATTTATATCATATTTATAGTCTTGTGAAGTATAAATGGATATACTTTTATATGTGAAAATTTCTTAAAAAGATATTTAAGTTAAATTTAAGACCGTTGCTATTTGACCAGTATAAATAAACTCCTAGATTCTAAGAACATTTAACGCCCAACAATTTTATATATTATGGCCTCTGATTATTAACAGAAATAATATTGATGAAGAGAAATTTATATAGATTATCTTGTTCAGTAATATGGTAGACTTGTTATTAATGAAAATAATTCATTGTATGTACCGCTTGTTGATTGATCCGTGCTGAAATATTTACGTAACAAAATTGAATGGCTCCCATCTTTTGTTCATGCGGGTTTTATAGCTGACTTTGATCAATAAAATCACTCTTGTGATCCCAGTTACTGATCAGATTCCATCAGCTTAGTGAAGTTTTCCTGGCATAAAATACTTTGTTGCTTTGTTAATGAAAACTTTTCTAAATTGTATGGTGCTAATTGAACGCATAGTGGTTGGTCTTGATCAATTTCCGGAACTCACTTTGGTCGAGAAAACCATTCCAGATTTTATAGAAGATTTCTGATGCAGGAAACTATGTTTCTCATATCTCATCAAACATTCCTCTGATTGAATAAGTTTTCAAAGTAATTTCAGTAGTATCATATGATATGGCATATTTGTTGTTTTTGACAGTACAGTATACAACCTCTCGAGAGCGGCCCTCTGTAGAGAAACAACCTCTCCATTACAACACTATCAAAATTTCCCTCAGCTGATATTTACTATAAATTTCACCTCCGAAGAGCAACAACCTCTAAACAATATTTGCAGCTCCCAAAGGGTGTTGTTCTACAGAGGTTACACTGTATTACGCTTATTATATGAAATAAATTCTGATACTGTTGTTCACAAGGAGGCCGTACTGTTGAGAGTACTGTCTTATATTATCAACCATTATGCTTATAGTGAGCCCACGATAATGTGATATTTACTAACATGACTGTTGCAAAAATTAATGGTTTTACAAATTACTAGTAAACAGATAAGGTTTGTATTGTACAAAAAACATTACTGATAAATCGTGCATATCTGATTAATCCACCTTTGTGGAATATACCAAAATTTCCCGCCTTTCTTCATGATTATTGTGGGAGCTCTATTTATATTGTGAATTATAACCACTTTACAAATTTCTGTTTCCAGTCTAAACAGAGAAAAGCGACAACGTGAGTTACTACGAGTAACGAAAGAAAACCAAGCTATATTGAAGCGTATTATGTTACGTAAGCCAGAATACAGTGCACAGAAATGGCAAGATGAATGGGAAGAGAACCAAGCATTCCTTGATAATATCTCACACTTCCCTAAGGATTGGTGGGTGGAGGAAAGGGTAAATGTCATAACTTTCTAACTTTATAACTGGCTATTTGCACAAAGCCTTTTTGGGGGCTTGCTGCGATAGCCGAGTTACTCAAGTCTAATATTATACTTTCGTACCAACCATTGATAGGCAATGGCGCTTTACAGTATTGGTTGGAATCCCACTATAGGTGCAAACTATCTTGCTATAACTTCTTAAAGAACGGCATGTTGGTCAAGAGAAGTCCTTCCGGTGTCATCCTCTGTATGATATTAACATGCAAAAGTTTGAATATGGCTCTGACTCATTTTTGTGAACTTAGTTCATGATCAATGCTAAAAGGAGTATTTGTCTGAAGAAAAATCCTCTAAAACAAACAGAATGGAACTGATAATTTAAGAGTGTATATAATGTAAGTACTTTCAACTGAATGTGCATATTTTCTTAACTTTAAAAATATAATGTAGCGTTAGGTTTTGTGTTTCAATAATATAACCTTGAAATACATCATTTGTGTTCATTAAAAAAACATGTTGTATAGTCCATTGTCTGTCACTTGTGTACAAACATTGCAATATCGATCATAACATCGTATTCGTATTGTTTTAAACCTTTTAAGTTTGAGAAAAAGGTATTGAAAACTAATACCTTTTTCACAAAACGACATACTAATACACAACAAAATCTATCAAAATAAGACATTAATAAAAAAAATTTCAATGTTTATAAATACAATTTATATACACAATGTTATGTAAACAAGTGACTGACCTGAAGGATTGCTTTATATCTTAGAAATTGTTACTTATACAATGCTATGAATATTCAATGGTGAGTACTGGTATAATATGGTAATGTAATTTATGTGTATAGAGCAACACAACACTGAACAGGAGTACTGGATCATTAAGACGGTCCAAAACTTTCGCCGAAGGAGATCGTCAAAAATCTACTGTAGCATCGCCGTATGGAAAGGTAGACACACCTCTAACTCTGATGGTGTAACAAGCAGTATGACTTCACACAATGGTGCACCTTAACATCGTAATCATTTGCTCATAATTGATAATAAAAAATCATTCCATTTGATTAAAGATAAAAACGTATTTGTGATCAGGCTAGGCTCATGGTAGTCTGTCTATAAGGACCCTATGTTTAATTAAAGGAGACTAATCAGTCATTTTTTTCCTGAAATTATTTCCCTTTCCCCCCTCAAACATTGGGATAATCAAGCCCAAAATAAAATCTAGCTAAGATTGAAAAAAAATATTTATCTAGTCGGGTAGCCAGACTTAGGCTCAGGGAATCGCTGCTCTTGAATTCCTCGATAATTCTGCAGTTAGTTTAAACTGCATTGCCAAGTAGTAATTAAACTGTCAAAGTCACCAACTTCAAGTTGTAAAGTGGTCATCTGCTTGCAAAAGATATATTTATAGTATTGGTTAGGGCAACTCAGACAGCTATGTATGACTAAACAGTCGTTTACAAATGAGCATCAAACCAATTGAAACTGGTCAAACCATCTTCCTGTATCCAAAGTTGGATGTTTCACTACTTCAGTGTGCATGCACTGCAGTCAGTCCACAGTCTATCTCACTTGTAACAGCCCAATTTACCCCCAGATGGGTTCGTCCTGTGGGTTTCCCCCCTGATCAATCACCCCCTGTAATTTATAGTTTTGTGATTAGGCCTATGCTGATCAACAAATACTTTCTTTGACAAAACCATACCTTATTTCATTTAACTTATAATTGCACTGATTAATTGCATGGGTGTGCAAACTAATAGTTCCGATGTCATTACAAAACAACTCATTTCCAACACAGTAAATAACAAGAAATGTTGTATCTCACGATCGTCGTTTCACTACTGTCATTCCTTACTGTCATTCACATGGATTAAAATTCACAAACTTAGAAACTATTAGTATCACTTTAATTGTAATACTTAAATTAAGTGCATTAAAATGTATGTGTATCAGCTGTTTAAGTCATTATCCTTTACTTAGAGATGAACTGGTTGGAAACCCAGAAGTAAAATGTCTTGCACATTAGTAGGCGCCAGTGCTGTTATTGCTCACAGTACACCAAGCCCTTTAAAGAACTTAAAGGATTCTTCTATTGTAATTATGTTCACTGATATTTATAACGTAAAACTCATTGAAATCACTTAACTATCATTGTATGATAACATTTTAAGTTTAAAAAACTACACTTGACCGTGTATAAACTGTACATTACAAGTAAATGTTTCATGAAAATCACGACTTTAAGGGCTTTGTGAAAACCATTGAGTGCACCAGTCTGCTAATTCAGACCAAAGATACTTAGTCCTAGAGCTTAGTGTACCAGTCACCCATTTAGATGTTCAGATCTGTGTCATCAGAATGAATTTTATACAAAATTCAAGCATTTAGGTTATCTAGACTTTCGCTATACTATATCATACTTTTAGTGTGGACATGGTTTCTGGAAATTGTTCAATGGCAATGTTTGCATTATCTTTATAGCATTGGTTTCGGTACTTTTCGCTATCTTATATTACATGTTGAGTTTCTCGCAAGATATCATTTGCCATTATGTAACTGTTAGTCCTCATTTCTGACATGCGGACATGGTCCCAGGAAAGTATAAGTTCAATCACAATACATGTTTGTACACATCTTTAATCATGACTTAGGTTACGACAGCTGCAGTCTTATAGCTGCAGTCTTATATTCCCTGAGTTTCTCCCAAGATATTGTTAGATTTTATGTTACTATCAGTTCTCATGCACTCTCAATATATGATCAAGCAAGTGACTCGAGTAAACCAATGACCCGTTATAATAGTCAGTAACCATTCATAACTTTCTTAATTATCAGTCGCAATATGGAGACCCGCACTTTTACATGTTTAATTAATTACAAGACAGCTCTGTAAGTTTGGCCCAAGATGGTCTATCATTGTTGGGATATCATTAGATGTTCTTGAGACAATTGTAAACATGTTGTGATAATTTGTTTTCTTTTGTTTCTGGAAGTTTTTAATTGCTGTTTTTGTTGAAAACTGAAATGGCATTTGTTAAATAAATGTCTCGACACATAAATATGTGTAAAATAATGTAGAGGGAAATCCTGTATCTATTTAGAGTGATTGTATATGTTATACTTACCAAATCACACAATACAAATAACACCAACCTATGACACAAATTAAAAAAAATACAAAACATTGTCTATCAAATCGCACATTATGACAATTCCAAAATGACTGTTTTGATAAACAGCTCTTTCTTAGATGACTTGCAGCACATTTTAATGAATCACAATTGTCTTATCCCTGTCCTTAACAGCCAATCAAATTGATGATATAATATCAAACAGCCAATCAAATGGATGATAAAATATCAAACAGCCAATCAAATGGATGACAAAATATCAAACAGCCAATCAAATGGATGATAAAATATCAAACAGCCAATCAAATGGATGACAAAATATCAAACAGCCAATCAAATGGATGATAAAATATCAAGCAGCAAATCAAATAGATGATAAAATATCAAACAGCCAATCAAATGGAGGATAACATATCAAACAGCCAATCAAATGGATGATAAAATATCAAACAGTCAATCAAATGGATGTTAAAATATCAAACAGCCAATCAAATGGATGATAAAATACCAAACAGCCAATCAAACTGATGATAAAATATCAAACAGCCAATCAAACTGATGATAAAATATCAAACAGCCAATCAAACTGATGATAAAATATCAAACAGCCAATCAAACTGATGATAAAATATCAAACAGCCAATCAAATGGATGATAAAATGTCAAAGCTTCTCAGAAAGAAATTCAACTGTTTCAGATACACATCCAGGCACTGCTTAATTCAGACGACCACTAAAACAAGTGTGATGGCTATAGAATTACATTAGCTTGAGTCTGCATTCACTTAATAAATTGGAAGTTAGTAACACAGTCTTGGTGTGGGTAAAGGGTAAATGAGTTCCACACTGATTAGTCCACATGCATTGCACGGTTCAAGGGAATGCACACACAAAAATGGATGCAATTGATTGTTCCTTGTAAAAAAGTAAATAAGTAACTAAATACATGTTAATAAACTATAGTTTTCATTTTTTGTTATGTTTAAAGGACAGATTTTTTATTAATGAGTTTGATAGATTATGAAAAGATTTTTTATATAAAAAAATAGTTAAACTTTGCAAGATTTAATTGTCTTAATTTACAATGTAATTAAATTTTTCAACTTGAAACTTTTTACAATAATCCATGTGCCAACAGTATCAATTATTCAGCAATATTTAATAAGATAGTACGACATACATGTACATTTGTCTTGTAATTGAAACATTTAATTTTAGCCATTACCTGGTTTATCAAGGGGAGGAACTCTGTATGATAGTGGGCTGGCTAGATCTCAGGTAGTTGTCTTTCTTGAATATATCACAACAACAAAACTATCAGCACATTCAACCAAGTAGTTACATGCTAGTTTGGCTCTTTTCGTGAACATTTTGAAGAAAACATTCACATGATAATGCTTTTGTTTTCACACACATACGGTATTAGACTAACAAAACAAATTAATTCACAATAAAGGCATTATAGTACACATAAACAATACACAAACAATGTCATCAGGCCATACATGATGTTCGTCCATCGAGTAGTCGAAGATTATACATATGTAGTGAAGGGATGTATATACATCAAATGTGGTCGATGAATGCAGGTGAATGTTTAATAAAGTTGTATTTAATATAATAATTTTGGGGGTATTCATCGCATTCAGTAATATGTTTTTTGTTTATTATCGTTGGATGAATGAATCCCCTATTTTAGGCAATGCCTTATAATAGTTCATATTATAATAATGGCTAATTGGAATTATTTGATTAATTTTAATAACATTGGCTGTTTAAGACATGTGTTCGCTTGATTCAATTCAGCAATTGAGATTTTAACATGATTCTCAACCTTTTACTAGTATTAGCAAAATGTAGCAGCTGATTTCTTGTCTATATTTATTACCGTAATTAACTGTGGTTGTTTGTTTTCAAAAGACCTCCGGTTTCCTAGCAGACATTTTTGTATTAAGCACAAGAACTCCGTATAATATATGCATGCATAAAGGTCAAGATCAGGTCAATATATCCCCACTATTGTAGTAATTAACAGGTAAGTGTTGCTGGAGGGGTGTCCTCTATATTATACATGAAGTACATGTATACATATTCTGAATCACCACTCACTCATACAGTTGAACTGTTCTGTAAACATTTTGGTTTGTTAGGAAGATCAGATATTCATATGCAAAGTGCCCACCAGCTGTCTATCGGATGAGTGCACAATAAAAACCTGCAATCCACCAAACGTTAGCTGGTGGGCTCATTTGCATATGAAAACCTGTGTATTTAATAATACAAACTTGATTTTCCTATAATATTATAAATACATCATTCTCATGTCATGTTACATTTGATTAAAGAAATCTGGAACTCCAAGGAAAAGTCGAGCATCAAATCATGAGGAGAAACAAGAGGTATCTTAACATACTGCATGGTGTATATATATATACTCACTACTCTCTTGTTCTGTACTGGTTTGGTATGCACATGCATGTTGTGTGTACAACTTCATTATAATCACTTCAATATTCTGGCTTAAGTATCCTCCCTCTTTCATATGACTATATTTCACCTCTTTATTTATTAGACCATAACTTTGTTTGACCATGACTTTATAGTATTTATTATTACATAATTTATTTGATCATGACTATATTTGACCATGAATTAGTTTGACCATGACTATATTTCTTACTTGACCATGAATAGTCTTTATTTGATCATGACTTTATTTGACCATGACTTTGTTTGACCATGACTTTATATTCCTTATTTGACCATAAATAGTCTTTATTTGACCATGACTATGTTTGACCATGGGTTTATTTGACTATGGTTTTGTTTGAACATGACTTTGTTCGACCATGACTTTATTTGACCCTGCCTTGGTTTAACCATGCCTTTATTTGACCATGGCTTTGTTTGACCACGTCTGTATTTGCTAATGACAGAATTCTTGTTGCATGTTTTTGCATGTATTTTCTCTAGATTGTAATAATTTCTCTAAATGCATGCTCTGTGTATCTCAATGTCTTTTGCATGTAAATAGTTTCAGTTCATATTGTACTATTAACTCAGGAATAAATTTGTTGGCATATAATAATGAGTTCATAAAAATTCTTGTTGTTATTCTCTCATAATTATTCTGTTGTTATTCTTAATTATAGTCACTGCTTAAAATACTGTGTCTCAACTGCATGAATACAATTCTTCTGTACTAAATCTTCTTTCTTAAAGCTACAGGGTACTGTTTAATCAAAGCACTTACGAAAATCATAAACTTACGATCAAATTTAATTTATTGTATAATTTGTTTACTATTATAAAGTGTGGTAAACAGAACAGCAATGGTATTAATGATTCAGTTAATGGACTCCTACAAACCATATCCAATTTGCAGTTGTTAAAGAATTCTAAAGAATTTTAATGTGATCTTAACGTTGAGATTTTCATATTAAGTGCTTTGATAAAACAGTACCCAGGTGTAATTGGTTGCACAATATACGTGTTCCTCTTTTGATCTGAATTCTCAATTTCTTGCCTTGTTTTCACTGCAAATTTTTATCAACTAAATGAAACATTTTACAAATGTACTACTGGTAATGTAAATTAAGGCTGTTTCTTTGCTAAGCAACAGAAGAAAGCAACATATAGTAGTATAACTTAATTACTTTTCCTCTTCATTCCCAATGGGACATGAGGCTACAATTTAGTAGTATATCTTTCTTATACTTTACTTTGTACAAAATTTGAATAATTATATAAATAAATAGTTTAATGATGATTCATTAGTTCTACAGTGTATCGCTGGCTTAGAATGAGAAAATAGTAAGTAAAAAATCAATATTTTGAGAAAACAAGAAAAACTATTTGAAAACAACTCTTTACTTACAGAAAAAGAAGCTTTTTAAACTTAAACTGGTTTGGTCAACCTGACCAGTTCCGATTATTATAAAAATAGGCTAATATATAAAGCGCCTAGTGTTGCAGATTTCAAATATATATGAGTCTTCTAAGGTCATATGTAGCACTTACAACCTTCTCATTCTAAGCCAGCGATATGTCTCACAGTATTAACCTTCCGGCTTCGTTGTAGACAAAGGAACTCAGATAGTTAAAATTGTCAAATGAAACATGTTTAAATTTTCTTAGAACGTTACAATGTCAATTGTGATCAATATAATGACCATCATCATTACTTTAAGGGTGTAATGGTATATTGCAGTGCACAATGAACTGACAAATTTGGCTCCAGTCTGTAATCATGCAGTATGTACGATAGGCCTTTTCGACTGAGTTGTTTTGTGGAGCAGGTCTGGTTCCCATCCCCAATATTACAGTACTAATATAGTACTACTACTGTAATATTGGGGACGGGAACCAGACTATATAACCTGCGCCACAAAACAACCCTGTCGAATAGGCCAATGGCCATGTGATCATACAAAATTGACATTGTGAGTTACCGTAGATTAGAATTTCAGCTGCTTAGTGTTTTAAGATTTTGCTGTTATGAAATATAATTATCATATAGTATTACGTTGGGTTGACGGAAAACTACCGGTATTGCAAGTCCAATGTAAATTATAGTGAGTTACAATAGTTTTCCACCAAACCATCAAATTATGCAAAGTTTAGACAACTTTGAATTCAAGATTATGCAAAATCATTTACATTTTTTTATTCCTTTTTTCAGAAACAAGAACAAGAGGCTGAACAAGAGAGGACAGACGGCGATCAGAAAACGGAAAGATCTGATGATGATCAGAGAAAGGAGGAAAACCCTGTACAAGAAAGAGAATGAGACAATACATTTCATTGGATGATTTATAGTATTCTGGACCATTCCTACTTCATTATGTGTCTGTTAATTTGATTGGTCCGTTTTCAAAATAATTTCTTTTTTCATTTGACAATATGAAGTTTTTGACCATTCCTACTTCATTATGTGTCTGTTGATTTGATTTGTCTGTTTGAAAATAAAATTCTTTTTTTCAACCTATAGCTAAACAGTCTATTTCCAGTGTGAAATTATCAAATATTGGAGTGCACTCACAAAGTGTGTGAAACATTGAATGATATCAACAGGAAATGTTCAGATATCTGTCTGGATGTTTTTATTGGTTGGTAAAAAATGTTACAGGTCAGTTGCACTTCATTTAACTTGAAGGTCTAGATATCATTCTATTTATTGCAAATTAACAATCATGATATCCACTGTTTCTACATTAGAAGCATATTACAACAGGGTTTTTTATTAGAGGTTGGATGATAATTAAGCAAAAGATAAACATGCCCTGAATAGTTTGACATTCATGTACTGACAAATGACTGATTTAAGGCTGATTGTGGTTTTTCATAATAAACTTATGGCCTCAGCTGCCAATTAAATCAATACTCAAAATATACAATTCTTTTTTGTAAACTGAGTCTGTACAACACATTCATCTGGAATGATTACATGCTGATTGTAACCATGGCAGCATCAGTTAGTTTGTAACACACTTCGACTGAAACCCCTAGTTATTATGTTCAGTGTAAAACTGCCGAAATTGGTAAGCCAAATCATGTAATTCTGAAAGGCTTGTATGCCTTTTTTCCAGTTTTTTTACACATTTCTCATCAGTTCAAGATTTTCATTGTGTTATAAATCATATTCATAGCTTTTTTGATAATTCCTGAGAAATTTCAGAACTCATCATGCATGAGCTTAAGCTGTCAGCTTTTGAGAGTGATTTTTTCATATTCCTTGTCTATACATGACTGTATTTGCTTGTTTATAATATGAAATTGTATAAATTATGAAAAATTGATTTATAGAATTGTATTAGAATACAGTGAACTCTTGTTGTAATGACCATGTTTTTTTCCATGAATTATTGTTATTTTATCTTTTTGAATATAACATTATATCTACTAATTTTTTTTTTGTATTGGATATGATCCTGTAATATTCAAAAAGATAATTTCCACCCGATCTAGATACATGAATGTATAGTTAACACAGTGTATAAACTAGTCAACTTCTGGTTATTGCAATAAGGCGTACACATTGAATTGTATAGTCTTGCAATAAGTCATACAGTGATGGGAAATCACAGATGTTTTTAATCACAATAAGTGAAACAAGTTGAATTGTATTGTATCCCAATAAGTCATACACTTTGGATTGTATAGTATCCCAATAAGTCATACACTTTGGATTGTATATAGTATCCCGATAAGTCATACAGTGATTTGGTTTATACGCTGTGGTTAACATATCAATATTTTGTAGCAATTAACTGGCGTCATTGTAACAAGGGATGTATAGCATCATCTGCTTAAAGCTATAGCAATTTGTTTCTTACCAAAACTGAGTTACCAGCAGTGATGATTTATATGAGGGATTATAAAAAAGTTTTGAAACAGTTGATGAACTAGCTCTAATAAGTGTTGTCATTTAAATATTTAGGAAATTTTGCTGGCAAAAAAAAGAGAATACATTCTGAGACTGGTACAAGTATTCTTCACTGCTGTTTTCATTTTATAGTACAACATGTATGTGTCTCGAATGTTTTAACATCCCTCATTTGTCTGTTTGAACCCTCAGGATATGAGAATTATATGTATACATTGTAAATTGAATTCCAATCTTTATTGTGAACAAGGTATTTTACAATTTACGTATCATGTTAAAGTATTTAAATTTTTATTATATAATGTTGGTGGATACATTTTGATAGTAGTATTATAAGTTTGTTTTATTAAATCTATTTGTGTTTGTTATCTTATTATGATATATACAGTATTCACTCTTTTTATATGTGTCTGACTTTTATTAATAAAATTTTAACTGTATGGAACCTGTAATAAAACTTCTGAAGAGTTGTATTTGCCAAACTGAAGGCTTACTCATACATTTGTACATGCCATGTTTCGCAGACCCCTTTGCGTGAGATTGGTGATGGAAATGCAGGAGATTTCATTAAAATGCTGGAGATTTTCATTGCTGAAAGTTTAGACTTAAAGTATTAAAGTTTATATGCTGTTTTCACTTATCTTACTTTGATGACAATACAACCATGCATGCTTCATGTAGCAATTTAAACTGATATTTGTCATCATTTTCATAATGTAAAAAAAAATGTCAGGTTCCAGTTTGTCAATGAAATGCGTGAAATTTGATAAATTGGCCTCCGATCATGCAGGAGTTAAGAGTCTCAAATGCTGGAGACTCATGCATGATGCAGGAGATCTGGCATGTATGGCCGCTTACTCCATCCAGAAGTTATATACCATATAACATTATTGACTGATGTTTGCTCAGTAGTCTGGGGTATACTGCTGGTTCCTGATTTATGATCAACTGTATTCAGGTGCGATCAACTCTCGAAAAAATCAAATGACCCGGATTGTTGGATTTCTATATATTGTGTGAAATTATTTACCTGGGACTCAGTAATTACTGGCAGAACAATTATGTGCTTTCATTGTTGTACCGTAAGAATATTTTAACTTGTTAGAATAACAAACTTAATAATATAATTGATAATATAACAGATAAGCATAGAAAATTCAAGACTCGTGAGTTTCAAGTAAATAATTTTGCACAATATGTGTATAATTGAGTGTCTTTATAATTTGGTGGTGTTGCAAATTTCGCTGGCTTAGAATTGGAAGGTTACGACCTTATAAGACTCATGCATGTTTGAACTGGTCATGTTGACCAAACCGAAGTTTAAAAAGCTTGTTTTTTCATAAGTAAAGAGTAGTTTTCAGCCAGCTTTTCTTGTTTTCTCAAAATATTGATTCTGTACATACAACCTTCTAATTCTAAGCCAGCAATGGATTGTGTATTTTGTAGGTTGATTATTCAAGGTCAATCGATTTTGTTTTCGAGCTCAACTTCTAAATCAACGAAAATTCAACCCCCATGAAAAATTATGAATTTACAGTAGTTGAATTGATTTATTCCTGCTGGCGTTCAGTGTGATGTTAAAAGACTAATCCATTGTAACAAACAACATCATATTGGGAGTTGACTATTCATGTTGTGGTCAGTATCTGGGTAGAACGCTTAAGAATGTAGATACATCTGCATCATGTTGGGTTTCATCTTGTACTAGTCAAGCTTTGATGTCCGAAACAATTTACTTGTAGCATCTGCAGCTTACTGAGGCCAGGTAATGCTCTCCTACACCATCTTGTACAGAAATCTCAACTTAATATTGAGCTGGTGCTCAAATCTATCTAAAACCCTCCAGAAAAGTTACAGAGAATAAATCTTCTGAGTGTTACCAGTATTGAGTTCATCATAGGTAAATGTCAACAAATCCAGAAAAAAAATTTGAGCAGAGATTGAGATTCTTCAAGAGATTAAGCACCTGCGCTTTTGGAATAAAACCTGCTTCTACTGTTTCAGCTCATTTAAGGGTTCTGTAAAGATCAGCACTTAAGTGATGAATTTAATTGTATAATTACATGTTTAGAGTATTGTATGGTTCTCTGGGCGAATGACATTAGCCAAGCATGACAATAGTTTATTCCAATACCATTTATATGCAATATTAGTGACACTGACTCACATATAATGAATATAGAACTGACACTTATAGAATAATATAATGCATTCATCAAAGAATACATTATGAATCACATTGCCCAGTATTTTATTTAAATTTTTTCACTTGAACCCAACAAACTATTTAGACATCTAAATTAATTATTAGTTAGATAATAGCACCTTCACTTTGCACAACACAAGAGCTCGACATTAAGAATATTACCCAGTTAATGTGTAATTAACGTTCCATTTATCTCATCAAGCAATGAAAGAGAAAAATATTGCAGCTTGAATATATTACAACATCGCTAATTGTGAACGAGATGATAGCCCTAGAATAGCACTAACACTACAGTACAGGGTGTTAAAAAAGTTTTTTCTCAAAACTTAAATTCATATCAAGTGTTATTTGAGCTATGTACACAGTAGACAATTTTAATTTCTTACTCTAATAGCTTCATTTAATGCCAAAAAGATTAGAACAATGGTAGACCCCTTTGGAATTAAAACTGAAAATGTTACAGTATTCTGAGGTCAGAAAAATAAACGATTGAAACTTCAACATTCAGAACAAACTTTTTAACACCCTGTATACAGTTATACCAGATATAGAGGATATTTGTTGATTTTGGTGTAAGATCGAATTTTATTTCACCGAGTGATTACAGAAAATCGATATTTTCACGAGTGGCGTAGCCACGAGTGTAAATTTAATTTTCTGTGATCATGAGTGAAATAAAATTGATCTTACACCAAAAATCAACAAATTTTCTGTTTATTATATCACTCAATTTCTCTTAAAATGTGCCGTAATTGGCTTAATTGGAAAAAATCACGTCGCAAATGGAACGTCACGACGTGAGAATTATGACGTCATTATGGCGTAACGCATATTTTAAAGTCCGGCGCCGTTGACGTTACGTTTCTTTTTCTGCATGATACTGGAACCAGCTTAAAAACAGTGAAAATAACAAAGTGGTAATTTCACTGTTATTTTCACTGTTATTTTCACTGAAAAATCTCCATAATCCATTGAAAGCAAATAATAAATTATAGTAATTCTGTTGACATGAAATCGAATGTTTTATATGTGTGGAACCTTGTCAAAGAATCTACAATTGTTTATTCAACAGGATTTTGTTTTATCAAAGCACTTACTGAAATATGACTCTTTGAAAGTTACTCAAAAAACGAAATGCTTTATAACTACAAATTGTGGACAGATATGGTTGCTTGAGTTAATTAAATGGAACATTATTAATATTGCATATACCTTTAACCCAATTAATTCGTAGTGGTTAAAGAATTTTGTGCATAACTTCAATGCAAGTTATTTGATGAAACATAACTCTGGGCATTATCTCACAGACATAAATGTAACAACAAAATAATTTCCATCAAATATAACAGTTCTGGGTAACTGTTGTCCGACTATAGGTTGCGAACTATATAGTGTACAGTATTGAATTATAAAGCTTTTCTGTGATGTTTATGTATATTATACCATTATACTTAACTTTCTCATTATCACATTTGTTGGTTCATGTGTATGTGTGTTTGTTTTATAAATGCATTGTAACACAATTTTACAAGAATACATTTGAAAGACGAAACATGTGTTTGTGTTGATTTTGTCATCACTTGGTGCAAACTAATAAAATAAAGTGTATGGTATGGATTGATCCAGTGTGAGGCACCAGGATATTGTGAAACTCTAGAAAATTTTACCAACCGCTACTATATGTGAAATATATATGAATGAAACATATGAAGGTCATGAATCTGCAACCAACCCCTTTGCTGGGTGATATGTGAGGACAAAATTGACCATATGTAGTTACTTTTGTATAATGTAAAACATAATTTACAGCTGATGACAGATGAATCTTTTGTAGCGTCATTCATATTTTTCACATACAGAGCCCGGCCTACCTTGTACATCAACACCTACATTGTCTAATGTCGGCACATCACACAGGATCATGTTCCGGACATAAGAGAGGGCAAATCTTGTATATCAACAACTATGTTGTCTAATATCTGGGAACTCGGCACACCACACAGGATCATGTTCCGGACATTAGAGAGGGCAAATCTTGTACAGCACACCTACATTGTATAATATCTGGGGCTTCAGCACACCACACAGGATCAATTTTGTTCCGGACATTAAAGAGGGCAAATCTTGTACATCAACACCTATATTGTCTAATATCTGGGAACTCGGCACACCACACAGGATCATGTTCCGGACATAAGAGAGGGCAAATCTTGTACATCAACACCTATATTGTCCAATTCTGGGAACTCGGCACACTACACAGGAGCATGTTCCGGACATTAGAGAGGGCAAATCTTGTATATCAACACCTTTATTGTCTAATATCTGGGAACTCGGCACACTACACAGAAGCATGTTCCGGACATTAGAGAGGGCAAATCTTGTATAACAACACCTATATTGTCTAATATCTAGGAACCCGGCACACTACACAGGATGATCCAGACATTAGAGAGAACGCGCACCACCTGTTATACAGATGTTCAAGCCGATGCACATCAACTACACTTATTCACACTCCCAACGCAACACCGACATTTTTAATCATTTCTCAACTTATATATTGCGATTTGATTAAAATTTGGCTTATTAATAGATACATGTTTAACTAATTTGTCTAACTAATTTGTCTATGATTGCTTTATTAAAATCGATTGATTTCGAGATGAAAATAATTTCAAACAATGACCATCACTGCAAATTGAAAAGTCACAAAATATACCATGAAAAATATTACCAAGATGGATGTAAACTTCACTAAACATACTATAACAATACAAAAATACAAGAGCCATCAGTGACGGGTGATGCTCCCTGTGGGATGTTTGTCACAGAAAAATACTCCAGAAATATGCAAAAGAGAGTTATGGTTCTTTGGCACTGCACTATAACTTAATGAGATTTATTCAACTACGAAGTTTCAAATTGATCTCAAATCTCTAATACTGTATGAGTTATGACCTGAACAAGAATTAAGTATGAAAAATTACAAAGGTCCATAACTTCAAAAATATGCTATGAAGAGTAATGGTTCTTAGGCACTACACTTTCCCTCAATGAGATCTATTCACCTATGAAGTTTCAAATTGATATCTCAAATACTGTTTGAGTTATGGCCTGGACAAGAATTAAGTATGAATAAAGTATGAAAAATAACAAAGGGCAATAACTCTAAAAATGGGTTATGTAGAGTTGTGGTTCTTGAGCACTTCACTTCTACTCATTGAGATCTAACCACCTATGAAGTTTCATGATGATACCTCACATACTTTTTGAGTTAGGCTCCGGACAAAAAGCTAAGTATGAAAATAACAAAGGACAATAACTCCAAAAATAGGTTATGTAGAGTTGTGGTTCTTGAGCACTGCACTTCTACTCATTGAGACCTATCCACCTTTGTAGTTTAATGATGATACCTCACATACTTGTTGAGTTAGGCTCCAGACGGAACTACAGAACGACGTACGGACAAAGCGGCAACTATATCCCCCCCCCCCCCCCCCCCCCCCCGAATTTTTGGGGAGCATAAAAAGATCCACAATATGTTCCTTGTTAATTAGTATCTAGTATGTCCTTCCGTGTGTATATGATATATTATTTCTTCTGGCCTATCGAGAGCACATAAATCGTATCAATATCTGGGTGATGGTCCCCATTTCCCAAAAAACGGTATGTTTTTTCAGGGTTGGTGGTCGTCTCCCTTGTCGCCTGCACAGCTTGTCCCCACATATTCTAATTAATCTTGAAATCTAAAGACTGATGATAGGGGCAACTGGTGAATGTTGTGATTATGCAGGAATGCTTGATGTACACATGCTATGTGAGCTAGAGCTACGTCATGCAGTATTTTTAATGGTGTCATTTTTGTGACTTTTAGTTTTGCAGTGATGCTCTTTTATTTGGTTTAATTTTTATCTTTCAATAAATTGATTTGCATATAAATTCTAGGAGACATGCAAAGTATATGTGTTCATTAACATTCCAAATTTGCACTATATCCATTGAAAAATAGTGAGAAATGATGAAAAATGTAGGTGTTGCGTTGGGAGTGTAAGTGTAAAAACATGACCCCCACATGTGCCCCCACCCGGATTTGAACCCGGATCGCCAGATTAGACGGCAAGCGCGCTAACCATTGAGCTACGGAGGCCACGAGTTGTACCTTGCCATAACCACTAATGAATGAGTCATTTAAAGTTGAATAGTTTCCCAAGTTTATTGCAGTTTATATCATATCTCATAATCTATTCAATAATCTTTCATAGTAGTAAATACCTTTACATAACAACAGTCATTTGACAAATGCACTGACAAAATAAATATCAGACAAAAGTTGCAACCCAAATTGTTCCTAGTGAAGGGGTTACCAGGAATAAGAGTAATATACTGGACGTCACTGAAAAGTTACCACTTATATACCGCTGTATTTTGTATACAATATGACCTATCGGTACAAGTTTTGTAGTGTGGTCAAAACATAGTCATGTTCGGCTTTTAACACAGTGCAATGTGAATTTTAAAATATAAGAGTCAATAGGGTGGTAACTTTTCACTGACGCTGAGTATATAAACAAATGTATTATACAATATGCTGGTTCCCTGCAAACATATAATGGCAGTCATGATTGTAATTGTCAAGACAACTTAAAATAATGAATAACCACTCAACTCATATTAATTTAATTGTATAAAGTCAAAATTAACATTGTACTCATAATTACATTTTGCTACATCCGCCAATGTAATTTATGTCCGTATAAGTTATTGACTTTGGCACCACCTGTGTTTAATATAACAAGATGGAATTACAAAGTTTACAACAAAGTCAAGTTAATTTTAACTAGAGTCGGGTATATAATAGAGCTTATTATAATGCCAA
The DNA here is from genome assembly GCA_947247005.1 of Spisula solida. Lineage (NCBI taxonomy): Eukaryota > Metazoa > Mollusca > Bivalvia > Venerida > Mactridae > Spisula > Spisula solida. Next base: position 37,267,499 of record OX365956.1, on the reverse strand, counting down.
TTTACAATTTGTGTTGTATATAAAACTCAGTAATAATCATTTCAATACATATTAAGCAACATATAAAATTTGGTGTTTAGACCCGTTTATACAGACACAATGTAACTTCAATTATTTGTAACTTCATGTAATAGAGATGATTCATCCGTCACTGTATATACATTGTTTTTTTACAAGTTCAAAAAGCCACTGTTTGCATCATTAACACTTTGCTTTCAATAACGTCTTTCAACCATTTCTCACGGAATCTGGATTCTCCTGGTCTGTAAATAGGAAACAAACACGCATGTTAGCAAATATTAGCAATAAATCGAACATTTTTGTGAACCAAAACTTTTATGAATTACTTGTACATCCCAAACCAAAATGAATGCTTGCAACAAGCTTGTGGCAAGCTTGTGACAAGCTTGGAAAATGCTTGCAATATTATTAAATGGGTAATTTCACAGAATCATGAATTGTACATATACTGAACAAAACTTATAAACCAACACTTCATAAAATGTGATTTCTTGGCAATTGCTTTATAGCTCTTCACAAGGCAAATATTTAGACCAGGAGTTTGAAATACTACACCCACCCCAAATACAATAACCACCAGTTGAAATATTTTATAGACAATTTATATTTATAGCAACCTTACACCAAAACTTGCTTTGTAGCATAATGCTTATAAATTACAGATCTATGATATTTTTAATTATGTGGTTCTTTCTTTGGTAACAAAGAATATTGATAAATATTGTACCACAAAATTGCTTGCAGAAAAGAGCAAGTTAGTACTGGCTGTCATGTTCACCAGTCAACAACATCAAATTGAATACATTTTGTTACAAAAGCCTGTGTCATATCAACCCCATTTTTAGTCAAACGATTCATTACACAAGAAAATGAAAACAAAATGACAACATTTTACTATGCTGCAGACAAAATCTCAGACATCAAGATAGACTGTAGATGCACATCTATCTTGTGTGTCACTTTGACATAGAAGAATAAGTGCAATGTCAGTAAATCGCAAGCATTGATAATTAAGTTTGCGTCAGCAACATTGCATGCAGCATGTGGCATTTGGATCTCTTTGGACAGCTGCAGGACTGTCTTTTGACAGTTACCAAAAACACTAGCAATGTCCCAAAAAGGTGACTCAAAATGTTATCTTAAACAGGTGTATACAGCCGTTACAAGGCTGACGTGATGTGGACTTTACTGACAGATTCATAGGAAAAAACTGTAATAATGATAATTGTAATAATCTTACTTGTGAACAAGTCTATTTGTCTCAAATACATAGTATACTTCAACAGGATGTGACTGAAATAGAATTGAGAGATAGCTCCATAAACTTATTCACCAAACAGTGTAAGGCTGTAGACCCATGAAACAAAAAGTAAATATGTACAATCAAACACTTGTTTAGGTAGTCATTATTATCAATCAAAGCTCACTTGTAATAAACAACACCAATCAAATTTGTGTTAAAAACCACCCACAAACAAAGACCACTGTCACACAACCTGCCAGTAAAGAAGACCTGGCACTAATGTTATCTCCCATCAGACAATTTCAATGATATATTGTTAAATTATAACTATTAAACTTTAATAAATATGGCGAAGTTTCATAGTTCTAAGTCACCTAATTTGGCTTATGAGACACCTATAATCCGATCAAAGTACCTCCTGATATATTTCTATCCTTAAATGTGAGGTGCCAGACAGGGAGGCATTCTGTAACCATCATTTCACAAGCTGGCAGCTCACAAAACAAGCACACCAGAACAAATGAAAGACATATCTGGATCCAAACCTCAACCTCCCACACCATAAGCACTTGATCATGGGGACAGTGTTTATGCTATACCATGTGACTCCAGAGTTTACATAGAGGATATTTGTTGACTTTGGTGTAAGATCAAATTTCATTTCAACGAGCAATCACAGAAAATCAATATTTTCACAAGTGGCGTAGCCAGGAGTGAAAAAGAATTGATCTTACACCAAAAACATTTTCTGTTTAATAATAATTTTATACCTCAATTTCTCTTAAAATTTATCCGTAATTGGCTTAATTAGAAAAATCACATCAAATTGGAACGTTACGACGTGAGAATTATGATGTCACGATGACGTAACGCATATTTTAAAGCCCTGCACCATTGATCTTACATTTCTTTTTCTGAATGATACTGGAACCAGCTTCTAAAACAGTGAAAATAACAGAGTGGTAATTTTACTGGTATTTTCACTAAAAAATCTCCATAATCCATTAGCAAATAATAAATTGAAATAAACCAATAAAATCAGTTCAATTACCTTGGGTTTTATTTTTGAAACTTGGAAAGTGAAGTAAACACAAGCTGTGGCTCTGGGTATAGGTTTTCTTCTAGTTGGAACACTCCAACGTACACGGTATCTGTGTCTTACATCAAACTCATGCTCATCTTGTCCAAGATAATCTATACAATATAACCAACTGTTATCGTACTTCCAAGTCTGAAAAGAATCGAAAATATAAATAAAATTATTGTATTCATTATGTAGCAGGTATTACTTTTTTACATAATAAAAGCATTAAACACTTCATTTTTTTCTAATATTATGTCACATGACTGTGTGGGGCAAATCAGTGGAACAAGAAAAAATAACGGCATTAATAAATAATCACCGGACTTGTCCGATTGTCCAGGAAAAGGAATTATTCATAAACGCAAATAACTTCTGCAAGAAATATGTATACATGGAGTAAAAAAGAAAAACCATTCACTAATAAGCTTATTCAGACAGGTTAAGTTTCAAATGCTAAATTCTAAGGTTGTGACATTGAGTATATTATTGCCTCTAATTATTTAATAAATATGTAAACAATGATAAAAAATTCTAACATTTGGTTTCTTTAGCAGTTCCCATTGCAATAAATTGTATAAAAGTATTAGTGTCACAGGCCCCGAGTGCTTCTTTTGACTTTGGGGGAAAGAGGTCCTGATGAAAAGTAGGGGGGAAACACATGGATTTATTTATTCTGGTGATCAGTTTAACAAACCTGCACAAATTCATTGATTTTCTTCTCAGCTAATTCTGCTGTGAAATCTCCAATAGATAACCAGGCAATGTTATCGATGATATAATCATCCTCGCGTACAAATGTAGAATCTCTCGACATCTCACTGAATTTGAGAGATTCAAAAGTTTTTTCTTTCTCTGACATAATGGACACATTGGTTTCAAGTCTTTTAATGGCATTTTCAATGACATCATCTACAAGCTTTTTAGCTTGTTCAGCATAAATGTCTCCTTCGTTATCCATTGTCCTTGTTTCACCAAAGGCTGAAATGAACAAGAATCAATCTAATATAAACATTAAGCACAAATAGAAGTCTGACAGTTAAACAAGCCCAAAAAAATGTTGGTACCTGAAGTATGTTGTGAATTTGTTTTATTATACCTCGACATTGCTTGAGAAAGAGCATTCAATTTTTCTAGATATTAGAGGGAAGCAACAGTTGTGTGAATAACAAGGAACCTTGGTGAAATATTTCTTTCTATATACTTAAAATACTGCCCAACGCCTCTTATTAGTGTATAATTGGCAGATGTCTGACAGTTGCAGACATATTTTAAATAGAGACAGTCACCGATGTTGATACAACGAATCTGGATGTGCTACCCTTGCTCTTCCGAATAGATTCCTTACTTCTTTAAAGTGTACATCATTGATACATGCAAGACGATCTCCGGCTTTCCAACCAGTTCATCTCTATTAGCCTATAGTTGGGTGGGAAACACCAAAAAGCGTATTAGAAATCATCAGACCATGCAAGCACCCTGGTCAAGATTCAAACAAGGGAACTGTCGATTAGTGGTCAAGAGCATGGTATTACCAAATAGACTCCTTGTTTCTTTAATGTGCCTGGTGTATAGCATCATTCTATACACGTGAGACTACTTGAGTACCTTACGACTGACAAACCAGTTCATAGCTAGTTGGGTGGGAAATAGTCAAATACTGAAAAGTGTCCATAAATGACCAAGTGCTACTATCATAGGTTATTCAGGCTAGCTTTAGAACAAACAAATTTACCATAAACTTAAATCATAAGACAGTTCTCCGTAAGCTACCAGTGATTTATTTTGGCTATTTTTGGGGCCGAATACAGGCTCCTTTCCCTAGCAAAATAACCTCCATTTTTCCCAAAAGATCATAATTTTTTCCCAAAGAGAAAAATAATTATGTTCCCACTGTTGTGCTCGCTGGTTTCAAAGCAACTACAGTATAGCTGATTTAAAGTCAAAACAATGGATTTTCAAACTTGCAAAAGTCTTTGTCACATATGACTTTAAGAGTATTATCAGTAGAAAATAGCAATTTATGAACAATTTTAACCAAAACAATCTTTTTTAATAATTCCCAAATTGCGCTAAATTTCCCAATTTTAAAGGCACAGGCTGTTCAATTTAGTTCAAGAAAAATCACTGGCTACTGTTCCCAGTAGGTTTAAAGTATACTCTGACCCTGCCCCATCTGATACATGCACAGACACTTGGGGTCTTTACCACGCCCCCCTCCCGCTATGCGCCTGGAAATATGTTTTTATATTTATTATATATCCCGACCTATTCAGTAATGCCACAAACATTTGTTGGATGTATTTGATATTAATACAAAAATCTACGTAATTCCTCTACAATACTGTACTGCTATGTGTTATTTAGAGTGGCATTTACGAATATTTTTTATTTGTCCCGGATACGTTTAATAATGTTTGTGTGATTAATGTATGGGTCTGGGTATACAATGTTGATGATAAAAATATATCCAGGTGCGTAGCTGGTGGGGGGGGGCGAGGTCCAGACCCCAAGTGTCTGTGCTACATGTAGCTTTACTTAAAGTACAAGTTTACTTTCAAGTTGCAAATTTAGGATGTTCACAGTCTTGTTTACTGTCACTATTTTGTCTCAAAGTTATCGTGTAAACTACTTGAGGTAACAAATTTAAGAGACATCTGTATAGGATAGGTTTCTATGTAAAAGATCCACTCCAACGATCTCGAGATGACGAATACTCGTACTCGATTTTCTAGCCCAAATCGTGGATATTCATGTAACCCAATACTCGCAACAGCCTTAATTTGAAAACTGTCCTGTTTCGTTCAATGACTTGTACAGTAGTGTGACATTCTCTGTTGCACTCAGTATCCCTGGATGCAGTAACTGGGAGGTTGCAAGTATTCCCAAGCCTGAGTATGATGTATCAGAACTGACAGAAGGCTGAATATACAAGTAGACTTTAAACATACTGCAAAGATTAGCTTCCGGATAATACTCTCCTCATATAGAAATATGATGAATTCTTTCGTTATAAAGATAGCCTGATTGAGCTATAAAAAAGTATAATAGCCTGAACAAGCTATATAGCCTGATTGAAGCATACCATATCACACTGTAGTCCTGGGCTGGACAGTCAGACATTAAAAAAACAGCCACTTAAGCCTGACTAGGAGACAGCAAGTCTGTCTAGAGAATAAGCATCTGTAGATAAGGTCCCTCATAGGCAATCTTCAAGTGGGAGCTATCTATCTATCTTTCATTAATGTCAAACCCCTTCTCTGTCAAACCACTAACGGGGACGTAGACATTTGTCTAGGCAGACTTAAAATCAAGAGAAAGAGGTGTGATACAAGGAATCCGGGTGCGTTACCCTAGCTCATTTCCAATAGACTCTTTGGTTCTTTAACGTGCTCAGTGTATAGCACCGATACACGCGAGACTACCTCTGGGTTTCCAACCAGTTTCGTCTCTAGTTAGGTGGGAAACACTGAAAAGCGTTTCCTAAATGACCAAGTGCCCCGGCCGAGATTGGAACCAGGGACGTCTCGATCAGCAGTCAAGTGCGTTACCACTAGACCACCTATAGACCACTGTGCCACCCGACAGCTTTCAACCCGACCCTTCTAATCTAAGTGGAACTACTTATTTGGTGATTTAAACACCAACATGTACTCTGGGGCCAATGGTATCTTGGGACTGGGATAATTCGACCATTTCCCACAATATTCACAAACTAAATTCCAATACAGAAAGCAAGGAATATTCTTGTAAAATTATTAAAAATGTAAACAATCATAAAATTCTATAAACCTCGGTCAAATAAAAATATCACATTATTTGCTATTGGATAGTATCACCGATGACAAAAACATTTATGTGCTACATTCGTAGAAATTACCAGTTATTTCTATAAATTCTTGAAAACGCTGTAAACATAAACTTCGTGTAGTGAATTAAATGTCATACGTCCTCCATATTGTGTACTGTTGTAACCATGACCAACTTTTGCTCGATAACCAATCAGATGATAGCTTGTAAAACAGTGGGATACTGTATCCCTGCTACTGTCAAATCAGTAAATCTAAAGCCGGGTAACTTGATATTTAGACCAATGAAGTTATGCCTTACAAAATCCGTCGTTTTGATTGGTCCTTGGAAAATCTAAACAAACATGGCGGGCGAAGGCGATATTACCGAAGCTCTGAACATTACAAATTCAAATTCTGCTTGTAATATCAATCTATCAAGACTAAGAGAGCGCGTGAAAGAATATGTTGAAAAGGTACTTAAAAAAGAACGTGTAGATTGAAAACAGTACCTCTTCTTTTTCTGTCTTGATTGAATTAACTAATGTTGAAATTCAATTTCGACCAAATTTCTATCTATCTTCCATTAATGTCAAACCCCTTACGGGGACGTAGACATTTGTCTAGGCACACTTAAAATCAAGAGAAAGAGGTGTGATACAAGGAATCCGGGTGCGTTACCCTAGCTCATTTCGAAATAGACTCTAAATGGTTCTTTAACATGCTCAGTGTATAGCATCGATACACGCGAGACTATACCTCTGGCAGTCTGGGTTTCCAACCAGTTTCGCCTCTAGTTAGGTGGGAAACACTGAAAAGCGTTTCATAAATGACCAAGTGCCCGGCCGAGATTCGAACCAGGGACCTCTCGATCTGTAGTCAAGCGCGTTGCCACTAGACAGTAGACCAATGTGCCACCGCCTCCCTAATACTCCTTCTCACTAATTTAAGTCACAGACTATAAAATCTCTTGTAGTGACAGTTGTTTGTTTGCGTATCGGTACACAGAATGAACTGAATAATACTGTGGTATAGTATGTTGTTTTCACTTAACAACTCAAATATTTATGTTATATTTGTTGTCTGTAAACCATGATTTTTGAAAGTGGGTCGTTTAGGTACACTTCAAGTGTAGGCCGTTTTGGTTCATTTATTATCAATTCTATACTGGGCCGTTCTGACCCGATACTGGTACGATTGTCACTGAGGCAGTTATAAAAAGGTAAGTCAACTATTAAAAAAAGTCTAAAAGCGTGGCAATCCAGTTTTCCCCTGCCTGATTGGTCAATTGCCTCTGAATTTGAGGGAACAGACAAAAACTTCTTTAACATGCCCAATGGGTATCGGGTCAAAAAGGCCCACTTACCAGAAAGGCCCAGTATAAATGAACCATAAAGGCCCACAAAGGTGTACCAGAAAGGCCCACATAGGTGTACCAGAAAGGCCCACTCGATCTATATCTAGATAAATATTGATATACAGTATGTACTTATCAAAGCCTAATATATCTATATATTATGTGCAGACAGCGAAACAATAACGTAGTACGTATATTTCAGAGTTTATTCCAGAATGATACATGCAACACTATAGGCTAACTTAATTGACATATGACTGATGGCAATGCATTCAGTTAAGTTTGTTAAGATGCAAGTTTGTTATCTATACAAAGTACAATAACATTAAAACACACACACAGCGACTTCATGCATCGTGGAGACATGTCTGGCATTATCTTTCATGTCAGTTCCACAATGAGAAGTATGTATAAGGGAGCCCACAGCTTCAACATAATCTACCTCGATATGCAGTCATTTATTGAATTTGAAGGATACACACAAGGATACAAACTAGAATTTATAATAATAATACTACACAAAGATCTAATATGTAAAGCATTAAACAATTTAAACTTGATTAAAAATGGGCCTTTTTGGGCTTTTAATGGGCCTTTCTGGTCTGGTCCTTCTTGGTAACTGGGCCTTTCTGGTAACTGGGCCTTTCTGGTAAGTGGGCCTTTTTGACCCTGATTCGCCCAATGTATAGCACCGATTCTTATTAGACTACATCTGGGTTCAGTGATTTTTTTGCCTCTGGGAAAGGGTCCGGGACCGTTCAGATTGGGAATTTTCGCGTTGTGACAACTTGAAATTGGGAATTTCCATGAAGCAGAAAGGCCAAATAAAACAGAAAAAGAGATTACATGTGAATGACATGTGAATGTTTACTGGTTTCTTAAAACTTTTATGCTTGACCTCTTGTCAAAAATTTTCTTAACTTTATCATTTTATGTCCGATTTTGAATTTTTTTATTTAAATTGTTTATTCAGAATTTCTCCATTCAAATTTGGGAAAAGTATAGCCTATTTGCAATTCGGAAAGGGTCCGTTTTCCGGACCCTAATAAAAAAGGAAAAAAATCACTGGGTGGGGTTACCATCCAACTGATCTACATTGGAGGCTCACTGGTAATCTTGACGTGCTTTGCCGACGGTGTTGCCTCATTAATTAAAGTCTTTATTATTATTATCATTGGAGGGAAACACTGAAAAGCTGTTCAGAAAGACAAAACTTGTGCTGAGTGCTTTTGAAAGTGTGTTCAATAAAAGCCCAGCTGAGCGCAAAAGAAGCCCAGCTGAGCGCGTGTGTCATTGATTTTCTGTGATAAAATTTTAAAATTAGCTTCCATAATTCAGTTGCATGAATAGCCAAGTGTTTAAATCTTACCCAGTGAAAAATCTGAAATAGTTTCTGTTGATTTTATATATATTGTTTTATTGACTTTTGAATGGTAAATTATGTACGGTATAACGGCATTTGACCATCATTAGAACACCACCTGGCAGGAAAACATTGTGTGTCAAGAGTTGTATAATTACGGAAATCATAACCTATTTTTGCATAAATGTGAAGTACTAACCCTATTCTAAATATTTACCATAATAATTTTATAAATTTTAAGTGAAAAATGTATGAAAACGACTGTCCAGTAATCAATGATACTTATACTCGAGAATTTCACAGTACTCATATGGTGGTAATACCTGCTGTACATTGTTGAAAAATGCGTTAAAGTACCCCTGTTTGGGCCCCAAAATTTAGATGCTAAGGTGATGTCATTTTTCATTTTTTTGGGAATTGTATTTTTAGAAAAGAGCTTGAACCCCGGTATGTGTCGACACACAAAAGTCTGGCTAAAAATCGATTTCTAACTTCACAGGAAACTTTTCTATCTGTTTGTACCTTGCATGCCAGTAAGGATATTTTTGACGTAGAGATGATCTGTTTGCACATTTTGAATCACAAAATGTTATCTAAAATCCTTCTGTTCAGAATTGTCCATAATTATGTTGAGATATTTAGTGTATTGCTTGGTCAAATATCTTTATGAGTATAATTTCCCTGACTGGGCAAGAAGTTAAGGTACATATGTATTCCCCAAATTGCCTGAATGGGCAATTTCCCCCGCTGGTAATACTGGGGTTATGCAGGCCTCAACAAATTTTTTTCAAAGCACTCGTCCTGCAATATAGACAAAGAAGAAACCCCAAAATCTTTCTTGTCCTGCTATATAAATAAAGAAGGAAGACATTGTGCAGGACGAGCGGATGAGTGGATTCATTGAGGCCTGTTATGAGTTAGATTTTCACATCAGCTTTGGAGGAAGGAATGTGTGCAAGAAGACATCTGTAGGGCTTTGATGATGGCTGGGTGAAAGAAAGTTTCCGTTCATATTCGTAAATGACAGACTTTGCAAGAATCGTCTGTCCTTTGAAAAGGGAACATTCATTATGTTGTTAGTTAAATACTGTAGCGCACAGACAATCCGTAGCCACATTATAAACTACACTGAAGTGAAGTATGGGGAGACTTTTTACAGCTGCCAGTCACAATAATTAACACCTGCTGTAGTGATAAGTTAATACTGTAGCGCTCAGACAATCCATAGCCTGACAAGTTTAATAATTTAAAAAAATCCTTAAGTTTAAAAATGGTCCGATACACCTCATTGAAGCTCAAGAGTCAAGGCTCAGAGAGTGCCTCCTCGATAGCCTAGTGGTTGAACATGACTTCTTACGGAGTGTAGTCAGATCTCTAACAGCGTAAAGCATGGAGCAAATTTTTATTGCCCTTTGAGCCTCTGTAGGTTTATTGAGTTCTTGTGGCCACAAAATAATTTTTTTTTGTCTTGGTGTACATTGTGTATACTGTTAAAACATGACATCAAATAATGATATATTTATGATTGTTCATGATGATGTATACATTTATTGCACTGTTTTATTTAAATATTTTGTTCTCTTTTGTAGCACCATTATGACTCGGCTCTGTTTTGGGCAGATAAGCTTGTTACACTTTCTGATGGTGAGTGTATTGTATTTAGATTTTTATTCTGTCAATGTTTCAAATTGGTGTTAATATACATACAAACAGTAAATTTTGTTATTATTTTGTTAAAAGAGGATATAATTATTTTATGAGTGTCTTTTCATTTGATATTGATATAAAACAAGTTAAAAAAAAATTTGAACATGTGAAATAGAAAATGTATTATGTACTCAATGTGGAAAGTCTCACATGTAATATTGTTTTTATTACATACATATTATCTTTTTGGACGCAACATTAAAAAGGTACTTTCTTTTAAACTAAATTTTAAATAGACGTGCTAATTTGTCAACAATGCCTATTTGAGTGACTTCACATCAAAGCTTTATACTACTATCCTAGTGCATTACACTTGTGCGAAGTCAAACTTCATTACATATGATAAATCACATTTAGGAGATAGATTGCAGTTTTGTGTGATATACGGGTGAATAGATCACGGTTTAGATTTCATATGCATATGAACAACAAACCGTGATCTATTCACCGGTATATCACACAAAACTTCAGTCTATTTGCATTCTAACACGTATTAAATGCATACAATTTTATAGGGACTTATTTATTTGCTGAGTTGATGAGTTATTTTTCAAGTTGCTATAGACAACTTCCGCTGTTCAATGTATTGTAACGTCTGCCCCTGGATTTTTAAGCTTTACTTTATTTGTCCCCACACTGATGCTTATTTAACGCCAATTCCAATTACGTATTTCACGTTTCTGCATAGGAATAAATACAGGCAATAACATACTGCTAGAATATTAAAATAATCAAATAAATAAACAGATACGCGACGTCACAGTTCATAACGTCATGAAATAAACAAGACTGATAAAAATCGCTAATTATACGCGGGAGATAACTTAAACAGAAATTTGATTGTGATATACCGTTTTACGGTTTATTTGATCAAGATACGAAACATACAAACAGTGTTAGAATAATATTTAGAGTTAGTATCTATTCACTGTGCATGATTTAATACTTAATAATCAATTTACTAAAGGTTTGGGTATTCATAATTGTCATATTATCTACATGTACAGAGATTAGCTACTGACTACATTCTAGTACTTTGATGAGGGGGTTTATTGCTTTGCACATGTCGGTCTGTCTGTCTGTAGACCAAATGGTTATCGTTCAATAACTCAAGAACGCTTTGCCCTAGGATCTTTAAACTTTACATGGTGGTTGGTCATCAACAGTAGATGAAGTCAGTAGGTCAAAGGTCAAGGTAATTGTGACCTTTACCATTTCTGACTATTCAAATGGTTTCCGTTCAATAACTCAAGAACACTTTGCCCTAGGATATTCAAACTTTACATGAAGGTTGGTCATCAATAGCAGATGACCCATATTGAGTTTGAGGTCATTTGGTCAAGGTAACAGTGACTTATGCCATTTCTGACTATAAGGCTATCATGGGGTCATACATGTTTTACAAACATCTCTTGTTCTTTATAATAAATTACAAATTGTGTTTTATACAAAATGTTTTCTATCTACCTGATTAGGTGCTGTGGAGGATGTGTACTGGTATGCCCAGACTTTGTACAGTACAGGACAGTATCATCGTGCTGCAAACTGTATACTCAACAGAAAACTACACAAGGTAATGATATTTCTGAGTTCATATTTTTATAACCTGTATGCATTAAATTGTTTTAAAGGTTTTCTTAAGTAATAATACAGTTTTTATGATTGCCAATTCTGTAAGGGTCAGCTTATAAAATCGGGGGCCTTAGTGACGGGTCACCAACATTAATTTCTGCTGCACCTATTCCTAATATTTTAGCTTTGAGTTTCAAACTTATTAAGAAAAAATTGTATAACGGAACAGATTTTTAAATGATTTATGTATAAGCTTCTTGCCCAACTTGACATATAAAGGCCATTAAAATTATTGCGTGTACTATAACCTGAACTACAGCCCTGGGAGCTGTGGTCTGGTGGATATAGTACACTTGATTTATAACCAGTGATCTGGGTTTTATTTCACATGTGCAGCAGGTCATACAGAGAGTTTCTAGTTCCTTTTTTTTCAGGAATTATAGTCCTATGGGAATTATAGGTGGGGGTACATCAGTCTGACTAGTGACGACAGCTTAAGTTTGTATAGTATCCATAGAAGAAACATAAAAGCAATCTAAATGATCAAAATATTTTATTACACATGGATATAATTAAATCATATGTTATTCACAAAAGTTTAATGAGAAAACAACAGTAAATGGGTAGACCACAAGGACCTTACAACTGATTTACTATGTACTTATATCTATATCTACACCCAAAGACTTTAAAAACGCCTCACCTGACTCAAAGCCAAATATATAAACTAAACAAAACTTGTTTACTCTTTTGATAAATAAGGAAATACATTCATGTTAAAAACCACAAAGTGATTGTAGAGACTTCCTCTTTATTTAACTTCATATGTATGTATACATTTTGTAGGTGTGGAAATACTGTTCATATTTACGTACGCCTTATCACCTTGATTAACATAGTTACGCTTTTACTAACTTTGTTCAAATAAAATAAAGACACAATTATGAATATATTATAAATCTATTAAAAATGTTTGGGCATACAGTGGTACAGTATTGTGGGAACAGACTCAGAAGATGGAAATTCTTGATTGTAGTTTTCATTCTCACTTTGATGTACATCTTTTGGTATATACATTACATTAACATCGAGCAGCAACCTTATCTTCACTATGAAGACCCAGCCTGTAGACAATGGAAATTGATGGATAAGACGATAACCAAGTGCTACAGGAAGCCAGCTTCATTTTGGAGATTTGGAATATCAGAAGATGAAGTTCCTAGAAGTATGTTTAAACCAAGGTTCACTAAGGAAGGATATACTGATATGATGAAGTTGTTACAAGTAGTTGTATCAGTGTGTGAGAACTCATCTATACCTTGGACTCTGTCTGATGGTTCGTTGATTGGAGCAATGTGACACTTGGGTATGATTCCATGGGACGATGATATTGATATTCTGTTGGATGTAAAATATCAAGATAAACTGAGACATACATTATCTACATTGAACAACGCTACATACAATTTTTGGGAGTACAAGCCCTTCCTTTGGAAACTCACCTATAGGTTGATGCGCCATTATCCTTGCCCGGTCATTGATTTCTTCTTCTATGACTATGAGAAAAATAACACTGTTATTAGACAAAAATAATACAAGCAGTGGTCGTACAAAACCGAGCATATGTTTCCTGTCAAATTACGACCATTTGAAAATTTCTTGTTGCCGACTCCAAAAAATGCTATAAAAATATTGGACTATCAGTTCAATGAGTGGAATCACTCTTGTATGTTTATGGTGAGAAACCTAATGAAGTCACTCACCGTCAAGTAGACTGTGAAAAATTATATGATTTATATCCTTTTGTTTTTTGTAATGAATTAGCTGGAAAAGTTGAGACAACATTGAAACTTGGTAGTGAAACATTATTGAAATTAGAACATCAAGATGTGTACGTGGGACGTTCAAAAATAAACAAGACTATTGTCACAAAACGTGCATGGTTAAACGAAATAAATCAAATAATATACCATCATAAATCGGAATCCTTTTTCTACATACTGTAAAAGTATTAACTAAAACAAAAATGCGGTCCGTAAGTTACAGGCGACTTAACAAGGTCACTTACACTGACCCGGCGCACAAAATGACGTCGCGCTTTTTAACACCCCGTTAGTGCTTCGCACAGGGCTACGAAATACGACGTTTATAATGATATAGGGTGATGAATACATTCCAGTACCACATTGAGTCACACAAGTAAAGCGTTCGTGAGAATCGCATGTATTTTTCCGAATTTTACATAGAATATCTGAGCGAGAATCCGTACCACGAAACGTTGGTATTTTGAAAATGTCTCGGTAACTGACGTCACAGACTTTCTTATGATTTCCTATTTCTCCCCTGTCTTACAAAGCTGAACAGTTATCATTTAAGAATTTGTGCCATTCTAAAACTGATAAACGACTCGCAGAACTGTTTCCAAAATGTATTTTAGATAATTTCATACGATTCAGAGGACTTAATCATCTTGCTGTTTGCAGAACGTGGTGTTTGTCCACTTTTCCTTACGTTCGGGTGACGTCAGTTTTGCGTCACGAAATTGTCACTCTTGGAGTTCAGCTTTAGTTTATTTCAATACCTAACGTTCAAATGTAGTCCTTTTTGCAGACATCGTCCAACGTGTAACAAGTAATGTTATGGCGAAGTTTGAAACCAATGATATGATAGTATTAAAGATACACCCTTATAATATAGTCGCCATTTATGGTAATTGGTGGGCTGGGCTGCGCCGGTTGCGTGTTACCATGGTTTCAAAATGGACTATTATGAGAGGACGTGATAGTGTAACTCGATAAATCAGATATCGAATTTTCGAAAATGGATTCCGATTCCATGTTATGTAATAATAGTTGTATAATATTGAAAACAGTTCCCGTGTGAGCCCCAGTCCTGTTTATTTTTGAACGTCCCACGTAAATCGATTATTCAGGTCAGGCACTTGTTTACATAACATTTGTGTATATAAACATTGCAAATTCTCTTATTAATGTTTTTATTTTAATAGATATTTTGTGTATAAGTATATGGCTTAGTAAATAAGGTATTGGTTTTCACTGCCATTTTCTTAATTTAAAATGGTTTAAACCATGAAAATTCAATGTTATGATATTACAATTTTTGTGTAGAAGTGACAGACCTGATTAAACAGACTATAGTATGGCTTATTGGTTATATATAAAATAAAATATGTTTTTACATCTGATTATTCAATTTATTCATATAAGATTAAATATTCAACATGATGATACATTTAGTCATTTCTTAAACATTCATGGGTTGAATACCTGTCCTGTATAGCACGGAGAATTTGACACGATCCTGACCTTTATGCATGAATATATTACAAGGTTATTGCGTTGAATATATAAATTTCCGCGAGCAAATCGTGCAATATCGGTCCTTTAGATTTGTATTGGTATTACAACTTAAGCGTCTTTGTGATTCTCTTCGCTTACGAAAACATACAACCGTGGTCGTAAATATAGACAATAAATCAGCTGTGAAATTATGCTAATAGAAGTTGGAGAGTCGTGTCAAATTCTCTGGACTATACTTGATGATTGTTTTTCCTTTATCATTGGTGTTGAACACTTCGGCTGGTACTTTGAATTTGACCTGATCCGGATCTGTATGCATGAATATATTACAAGGTTCTTGTGTTGAATAAATAAAGAGGAGTTAATTGATTGTCATCTCCTTAAATTGGCCTTTGTGTTTAGGTTCACCTCTTTCTCCTAAACTATCAAAGCTATTGCTTTGAAACTGTCAACTGTTTGCCATCAATGCCTATCTCTGTAAAGCAAGACCCATAACTCTGTTTTGCATTTTGCTAGAGATATTGACCCTTTTTGGACTTAGACAATATATTTTTTAAGTTTAATGTTTATGTCAACAGACTCAACTTTTCTTCTCAAATATCAGAGCTATACTGCTTTGAAACTTGTACAACTTTAACACCATCAATATCTTAACCCTTTAAAGCAGACATATAACTCTGTCAATCCTACCTGATGCAAGGGTTACAGGCCTTTTTACCGTGGTCAATATCAGATGAGGGTCTGCTCCCGGATAGCTGTACTATTGTCTTCTGTCACATGATTAGGCTATTCAATATTATATTAAATTCAGTGTGGCCTCCGTAGCTCAATGGTTAGCGCGCTTGCCGTCTAATCTGGCGACCCGGGTTCAAAACCGGATGGAAACACACATATATATGGCTGCCATATTTCAGTGGAAAGCTGACTGGCAAATAAAGGCTATGCTTGGCATTTTTATTCCAAATTTTATTTTTGTTTAGCATCAACTCCTTTTTGTGAAACCTATCTACCCTCCAGAAAAAACACACAAACCAGAAGAAAAAACAAACTTCTCATGAATTACAAATGGTTAGAAATGTATAAAACAGATCTGTTTTCCAGGTTTAATTTTGAATTGTCAATTTTAGACTAGAACACATATGAGCAATGAACACACTTGAAAAATAAAATGAAAATTTAAACATTGGACTTTCATGAAAATTAATAACGGGACGGGCGAAATGTAGTTGTTCGGGTCAGGATTTGTGCATGCAATTTCAACAAAAAAATAGTGGAGAAAACCTACCAGCCAGCAGATGCTAACCAGATTGGACGGCCTTATCCATGATATGAGTTCCACATGTGGAAATTTGCGGAGGAGAAACCTATTGCTTCACGGTTGACTATTCCAGTAAAACTGATATAATATCGATTGTCACTCTAACTATATTCCCAAGCACTAATGAAGAAGAAATTAATTAACTTGCAGTTAAGGGTAACTGTTATGCACATGCCGGTCTGCAGGTATAAACCAAAATTAATGGTTTCTGTTCAATACTCAAGAATGCTTGAACCTTAGAGGTTGGTCCTAAACTTTACATGGAGGTTGGTCCTCAAAAATAAGACCCCTCAGTGTCCGGAAAAAAAATATTTTGCTGATAGCCCACTGGGCTACCAGAATATCTTCCTGGTAGCCCGGAAAATTTTCTAGTTGCCCAGAAAGCTGTGGACACATAAATTTGCTCCATATTGACAGGGGCCCTATTTCAGGTAAGTAGGTCAAAGGTCAAGGTCTTTGTGACCTTTAACATTAAAAAATTAATAGCCTCTGTTCAAAACTCAGAAACGACTGTGCCCAGGATATTTAAACTTAACATGGAGGATGGTCATCAACAGTAGATGGATGATCCCTATTACTTTTGAGGTCAGTACATCTAGGTCATGGTTGCTGTGGCCTTCAACATGAATAAATAAACCAAATGGTTTCCAATCAATAACTTGAAGAATGTTAAGTAGGCACTCGATGTACTTGACCGATGTACTGAAGGACTTGACCGATGTACTAAAAAACTTGACCAATTATGTACTGTACTGAAGGACTTGACTGATGTACTGAAGGACTTTACCGATGTACTGAAGGACTTGACTGATGTACTAAACAACAACCAATTATGTACTGTACTGAAGGACTTGACCACTGTTCTGAAATACTTGGCCAATGTACTGAAGGATTTGACCAATTATGTACTGTATTGAAGGACTTGACCACTGTTCTGAAGTACTTGGCAAATGTACTGAAGGACTTGACTGATGTACTGAAGTACTTGGCCAATGTACTGAAGGACTTGACCGATGTACTAAAAAACTTGACTAATTATGTACTGTACTGAAGGACTTGACCACTGTTCTGAAATACTTGGCCAATGTACTGAAGGACTTGACTGATGTACTAAAAAACTTGACTTATTATGTACTGTACTGAAGGACTTGACCACTGTTCTGAAATACTTGGCCAATGTACTGAAGGACTTGACTGATGTACTAAAAAACTTGACTTATTATGTACTGTACTGAAGGACTTGACCACTGTTCTGAAATACTTGGCATATGTACTGAAGGACTTGACTGATGTACTAAAAAACTTGACTTATTATGTACTGTACTGAAGGACTTGACCACTGTTCTGAAATACTTGGCATATGTACTGAAGGACTTGACTGATGTACTAAAAAACTTGACTTATTATGTACTGTACTGAAGGACTTGACCACTGTTCTGAAATACTTGGCATATGTACTGAAGGACTTGACTGATGTACTAAAAAACTTGACCAATTATGTACTGTATTGAAGGACTTGACCACTGTTCTGAAGTACTTGGCCAATGTACTGAATAACTTCACCAATTATGTACTGTATTGAAGGACTTGACCAATGTACTAAAGGACTTGACCGATCTACAAAACATGTATTACTAAGAGAGAACTATAGCCACAGTGTGATGCATTTGATACTTTTTGTGATTACCTGTTTATTATATTTGCAGAATCACATGTGCTGTAGATACCTTGCTGCTAAATGCCATGTAAGTACAACATTATACAGCCAAACCTCACTAGAGTGGATAACGCTCTTGACCATGGATCGAGAGGTCTGTGGTTCCAATCTCAGCCGGAGCACTTGATCATATCTGAAAGATGTTTCAGTGTTACCCACCCTACTTAAGTTGAACTGGTTGGTAACCTAGAAGTAGTCTTGCGTGTATCGGTGCTATGCACTGGACATATTACTATTTGAAAATGGAAGGAGCTAGGGTATCACATCCGGATTACTTTTATCAAACATGGTTGGTATCCCAGAGGTAGTCTTGCGTGTAAAAGTGCTTTACACTGGACATGTTAAAAAACCAAGAAATCTATTTGGAAAGAGCTAGGGTATCCCGCCGTGTATCACATAGCTGTCTCTTATAATTAAGCAATCTGGCAAGAAGAAATGAATGAGCACTCACAACTGTATCCATCAATCACAGTCAGTTTCCCTATTAGCTATGGTTATGTAATTTACAAGACAAATAGCTGCTAGTTGCTTGAAGATCAGCATAATTTTTATGTTAGTACTGGAAAACTGTTGTGGTAAATAATAGTGGAAAAATTATAAAAATGGATACCTGTTACCAACAAAACGCATACAATTGTGATAATGTATAAACAAATAAAACTAGATAACCAAATACATTGTTTACCATGGGTTCTATGTTTCAGTTTGCGTGTAAGGAGTACCAAGAGGCGCTATCTATACTGGATCTGATGGAGACTAACATCATACAACCTATCAACAAACGAATGTCCTTCAATATCAATCAGAGTCTAATCGAACCAGAGACATCCACTTCAAACAAAAATGTTAGTGTTTGTTTATACATGCAACTTAAGCCTAGGTCCCACTGAGCATTTTTTGCCTCGGCAATGTACTCCTGATCGACATTAATGAGCTATCAGGACATTGGGAACAGGTTCCTCGTGGCCTAGGGGAAGCTTCAGGGAAGTCATAAGACAGTTTGTGATATCGGAACGATTTGTGATGAATCAGATGGTATAGGTAGAAATCAGGAGAACATCACTGATGTGGAATTCCTCAGTGGGACCTATGCTTTACAAAGATTTAGCCTTGAATTTGTTGCTTCATCATCTCGTACAGACTATAATTGTAGATATTTTGTGTGCCTCCGTACCTCAAGAGTTAGGGTGCTTGCCGTCTAAGCTGGAGACCCGGCCATATGCCTGCCATATTTCAGCAGAATGCGCAGACTTGCTTATAAAGGCTATGCTCTGCATTTATTTTTAGCTCACCTGTCACAAAGTGACAAGGTGAGCTTTTGTGATCGCTCTTCGTCCGGCGTCCGGCGTCCGTCCGTCCGTTCACAATTGCTTGTGAACACACTAGAGGTCACAAATTTAGCTTAATCTTTATGAAACTTGGTTACAATGATCATCTCAACAAAATCTAGGCCAAGTTCGATATTGGGTCATCTGGGGTCAAAAACTAGGTCACTAGGTCAAATCATAGAAAAACCTTGTGAACACATTAGAGGTCACAATTTTGACTTAATCTTTATGAAACTTGATCACAATGATCATCTCTATAAAATCTAGGTCAAGTTCGATATTGGGTCATCTGGGGTCAAAAACTAGGTCACTAGGTCAAATCATAGAAAAACCTTGTGAACACATTAGAGGTCACAATTTTGACTTAATCTTTATGAAACTTGATCACAATGATCATCTCTATAAAATCTAGGTCAAGTTCGATATTGGGTCATCCGGGGTCATAAACTAGGTCACAAGGTCAAATCATAGATAAACCTTGTGTAGTCACTAGAGGTCACAATTTTGGTCTAATATTTATGAAACTTGGTCACAATGATCATCTCAACAGAATCTAGGTCAAGTTCGATATTGGGTCATCAGGGGTCAAAAACTAGGTCACAAGGTCAAATCATAGAAAAACCTTGTGTAGTCACTAGAGGTCACAATTTTGACCTAGTCTTTATGAAACTTGGTCACAATGATCATCTCAACAAAATCTAGGTCAAGTTCGATATTGGGTCATCTGGGGTCAAAAACTAGGTCACAAGGTCAAATCATACATAAACCTTGTGTAGTCACTAGAGGTCACAATTTTGGTCTAATCTTTATGAGACTTGGTCACAATGATCATCGCAATAAAATCTAGGTCAAGTTCGATAATGGGTCATCTGGGGTCAAAAACTAGGTCACAAGGTCAAATAATAGAAAAACCTTGTGTAGTCACTAGAGGTCACAGTTTTAGCATAATCTTTACGAAACTTGGTCACAATGATCTACACAACCAAATCTAGGTCAAGTTTGATATTGGGTCATCCGGGGTCAAAAACTAGGTCACAAGATCAAATCATAGAAAAACCTTGTGTAGTCACTAGAGGTCCCAGTTTTGGCCTGATCTTTACGAAACTTAGTCACAATGATCATAACAACAAAATCGAGGTCGAGTTCGATAATGGGTCATCTGGGGTCAAAAACTAGGTCACAAGGTCAAATCATAGAAATACCTTGCGTAGTCACTAGAGGTCACAATTTTTGTCTAATCTTTATGAAACTCGGTCACAATGATCATCTCAAAAAAATCTAGATCAAGTTCGATATTGGGTCATCTGGGGTCAAAAACTAGGTCACAAGGTCAAATAATAGAAAAACCTTGTGTAGTCACTAGAGGTCACAGTTTTGGCCTGATCTTTACGAAACTTGGTCACAATGATCATCTCAACAAAATCTAGGTCAAGTCCGATATTGGTTTATCTGGGGTCAAAAACTAGGTCATTAGGTCAAATCATATAAAAACCTTTTGTAGTCACTAGAGGTCACAATATTTGCCTAATCTGTATAAAACTTGGTCACAATGATCATCTTAACAAAATCTAGGTTAAATTCGAAAGGTGAGCGACCTAGGGCCCTTTGGGCCCTCTTGTTTATCTTAAGCGTTTCATGCCTTTTGTTATTGTTCTTAAAACGTCTGTTTAAAAGAAACAAGTTGAAAGATTATCCCAGTTGATACAGCATCTAAACTCAGTATCGTGTCCAATGTCACCTGAGCAATCTAGGTTTGTTACTGTGTCCGGCAGGTTATTTTCTACCACAACATTGGACTGCAAACATGCCCTCCACGTGTGGAGAGTTGTTATTTGCTTGAAGATAAAGTTAATACTGGAAGATAAATAATTCTCAAAATATTGGTTGGGTCAATACTCTGGAATGCAATGCAATCTGGTTTTTGTGTCGCCTGAAAAAGCGGTTACTTATGTCGGTTGGCGGCGTCGTCCGAATTGGCTTGTCCGGATTATAACTTTGTCACCCAAAGTTCATATGACTCAAGATTTAGTATGCATGTTTCTTGCAATAAGCCGAAGTGCAGTGCGCAAGAACCATAACTCTACCTTGCATTGTTTTTTATTTATTTCCCTTTGATTGATTTTATAAGAGGATTTTATAAGAGCATTTCTTGTCCTGAGCATAACTTTGTCAACATAAGGTTGAATGACTTAGTTTATACTAATTTATTTAAGGTCGATTGTGAAACAAGTTTTTCCAACTTATATTAATCACTCTCGACACCTCATTCCTAATGTTATCCATCGCTACGAGGGTTTGAGAGAAGAGAAGCCAGTTTCCCTTTTATGCTGAGCGTTTAGCAAGGGAATTTCTGGTACCATTTTTATAACTTCTTTAGTATGACACGGTCAGGGATCGAACCCTAGACCTCCCGCACTCGAAGCAAACGCTCAACCACTAGGCTATCGAGGAGACGGGGATGACTTGAACCTTGGTATGCATGTTTCTTACAAAAAGACCAAGTGCAGTACACAAGAATCATAACTCTACCTTGTGCCATTTTTGAATTATTTCCCTTTGATTGATTTTATAAGCATTTCTAGTCTGGGGCATAACTTTGTTACCATTAGTATGAATGACTCCAAAATTAGTATGCATGTTTCTTGCTGTGACATGAAAAGCAGTGCGCAAGAATCATTACTCTACCTAGTGTAGTGTTTGAATAATTCTCATTTGATTGATTTTATCAGGACATTTTTTTGTCCAGAGCATTACTTTGTCGTTTTTAGTTTAGACGACTAGAGAATTCCTGTGAGTCGGATATGTAGCCCAAAACTGGATAGTTTTCAATGAAAAATGTGCATGTCATTATGTGACACATCAGGATTGCGGTGCTTTTATTCCACACTAATTTTGCAGTCTTATTCAACCACAACAGCATTTACAAAAGTTTTAACGTCAACATTATTTGTACTGCATGTTTAATTAGTGGATAACCTTAAATCTTGAGAATTCTGGATTAAACCTATTGATTGGCATAATATGACAAATAATGAAATGGGTATATCAACGTTGGCTGTTTAGTACTGGTGTTTTTAATATGAAAATGGCTGGTTAGGATTTATCAATATTGACTGCATTTATAAAGCAGATGAATACTTAAATCTAGTGACCAGTAACAGTTATTTATTGATTGATGTTTATTCATTGCAACATTCATGTTTTACAAAGAAAATCACCATTTTGTCTTCCAGATGGAGAGTTCTATGAACGTGTTACGAGGACAGATTTATGAATCGATGGATAATCGAACGTTAGCTATGGAATGTTTCAGATCTGCTCTACGACAGGATGTTTATTGTTACGAGGCTTTTGATTTGTTAGTGAATCACCACATGCTTTCTGCTCAAGAAGGTACTGACCTGATTTCTTGACGTTATTTCTCTGTTTTCTGGGTTTAGTGGTTAAGGTGGCACTGTCAAGTAGAGGAGGGTAGCCTGGCACTGCTTTTATGATTGTATTGATTTACATAATGTCATATAATTATGCCACAGCCAGTCTAATATGAAAGTTGCTGTTTCTGTCACTGTCTGTGACATATACCACATCATGAAACACAGTCAGAATCTTTGTCTCTATGAAATCTAGGCATAGTTCGAAACTGGGCCATGTGGGGTCAAAAACTAGGTCACTAGGTCAAATCTTAGAAAAACCGTGTGAACCCAATAGAGGGCACAATTATGACCCAATATTCATGAAACTTGGTCAGAATGTTTGTATCTATGACATTGAGACCAAGTTCGAAACTGGGTCATCTGGGGTCAAAAACTTGGTCACTAGGTAAAATCTTAGAAAAATCATGCAACAGAGGCTGAATTTTCCTGAATCGTATTAATAAAATATAAATGATTACTTATGTCACCTCTAGGGCTTGCATGCTCTGCTATGACACTGAGCGACCTAGGGCCCTTTTAACCCTCTTGTTTATTTTGCTCTGAAAGATGTCCAGCATATTCATCAATGATTTCTCGTGTTTCAGAGAGGGAACTATTAGATAGTCTACCATTCAGTACTCAATGTCCCAGTGATGAAGAAGATTTTGTTAGATGCCTGTATGAAAATAAACTAAAAAAAGTAAGTTTCTGAGACTAATTCATTAAATGACATTTATGAATATTTTAATCAGTTTTATTTGATACTTAATTACTTTCAACCACCTTGATAGCCTAGCAGAAAAAACATCCTCTTCCAGTGCAGGAGGTCCTGAGTTTTATACTGAAGATGAAATGAACATGGTGCCAGAATGTTTCTTGCTAGATGCTCGGCATGAAAGAAAAATCCGGCTACTCTCTTATAGTTAGCCTGCTGGTGATAGATACCTACAGGAATGAAATGTGGAGAGTGTTTTATATAAGGCCAGAGTCCTTTTATTTTTCGTTACTCGGACCCTCCTGCCCAATATTTTGGCATTTTCAAAAAAAAATAGTAATTGAAAAACTGGAAAAAAACAAAATTGCATATAATGTTTTGATGATAAATGGACCAGCCTTGTATTATTACCGTATTTCATTATTTTGTTTATAATAAGATTTATTATATTAGTGTTTCACTGTAGTGTACTAGTCTTAAGATAAATTGGCTGTTTTCTTGAAAACTAAGTAAACACTGTTGTTGAGTGTTGATTGCTTTAAATTGGATCGTTATTGACTATTCTACCACCAACAGCTTGTGGAAGCTATATTTTGGGAGTTTTTATTTTTACTTTTTTTCCTCCTCCTGTAGATTTTTTTCAGAAAAATGTCTGAGTAACAAAAATTAAAAGAACTCTGGCCTAAGTTGTTTGAACTTGTTAAATAATTGACTTTAAAAAAAACCAGAAACACTATTCTATCGTTTGTTAACTACAGTAATAGCTTCTTTTGTGTTTATTAAATAATTTTTAACTACAAGTTCCTGCATTATATATTAATTAGCTTACCCCCATTTGGTGATGGTCAGGCAGGCTGAAGGCAATATTTGTGTTGCATGGCTCTTTGTATGGCCCTGAAACATTTTGATCACCATGTGAAATTAACTGTACATTTTGGATTTTGCTTTTGCCAGCACCAAGTTTTGCAGGGTTATGGCCCTTGATGTGACTTGTAGCTTTGATAAATTATGTATTTTCAGTATGATTCTCCACAAGAAGCTAAGATCCCAGATTGTCTAGTCGTTCTACAGGACAATCTGGATATTATAGTTAATCAGGCAGAGAGATATTACTATAACTGTGACTTTAGGGAATGCTATAGGCTTACATCAAAGTACGTATTAAAGGGCTGTTCATACAGTCGATGCACAAACTTCAAGTTGATATAAAAGTTCACTTTTGATTGCAAAAATTTAATCACTGAGTTTGTGAAAAGAGCATAAGTCAAGGTCATTTCTTATCAGTATGATTATTATGGTTTCAAATATATATTGTGGGTTATGCTTCCACCTTGGAGGTGATTGTTTCAAGTCCTGACTGAGGTCTGTTATGGCTGACTCTCTAAAACTTCATTGGTCCTTACATATGGATTACTCTGCTTTTATCCCTGTTTTGTTTGTTAGGCTGAAATATTTGCAACATTAATTGTCAGAATAAGTTATAAGTTTGGCTACATGTTGTTTACACACCATCATGGCGTATACATTTTGACGTTAGGTAATAAAGTAGTGAGTTATATCATATCTAAAATCAATGATATGTCTGTTAGAAACAAGGATAAAGTCTGAGGATCTCAACTTGTTAGGACCAGTGTGCTAATTGGTCGATCTCGGGCATTATTTTACAAGGGAGATACTTTATTTGCAACTAATGTCTCCAATTTCGTGGATGACTTCAACCATGAAATTAAATCCCGAGCGAATAATTTTCCAGGCCATAATATGTCAAGTGTTTGCCATACTGGCTTTAAGTTCAGTCAGGTATAAGACTTTTAATTGCATTTATCAACGTGGAATAAAACATTTAATATATTATATCTGTTTGATTTTGAATAATTTCTAATAATTTGTGTGAATTTTGGCATTGCCAACTTTCATGAAATCCAAAATCCTTGAAATAACGTCCCCTTTTTCACCAAAACCACACAATTTTGTCCCATTGAAATGAAATGATTTTACTGTATCTTTTTTCCAGAATACTGAACACAGATCCATATAACAGTAATTGTTTACCCTTACATATAGCTGTGATGGTGGAATTAAAGGAAACAAATAGTAAGATTTTCTGTAATCCTTGAAAATCCTTGCCCATGAACCATCCTTGAAAAGTCAGAGAAATTTGATTATGTCAAGTTTAGAGAAATATTGGGAATAAGATGTTTCCGTGTGTGAATGATGATATTGTATTACAAATACAGGGGTCCTACAATTCCGAAATAATTCGGATTTGCTGCGCTAGAAAATATGAGCTTTTCAGTAGAAAATAAAAGTTATATTTTAAAAAAATTAATGAATTGACAAAGTTATGGTCATTTGAAACTTCATAACCTGAATTTTAACAAAAAAACAATGTTTGAACTGAGTTTTTGTATAAGGATGTGTGTTTATGGCAGCCTAAACAGACTTTTACTTCATAACCATCCGTATCTAGATATTGTTGCACTTTGTGAAACTTTCTTAAATAGCAACTTCTCGGACAGTGAATTTCAAATAAATGGATATCAAATGTTTCGTAAAGACCGTAAAACAAATGGTGGTGGGATCATTGTCTATGTAAAACAAAACTATTCATGTCTCTGCAGGTTTGATTTAGAAAATGATAATACTGAAATTATCTGGCTTGAGATTCAAAATAACAAGCAAAAACCAATAATATTGGGTTATATTTATCGCCCCCCTTGTTCCAATGCGGACTGGAACTTAAAATTAGAACACACCTTTGAGAAATTATTCATTGAAAACAAAGAAATTTTATTAACCGGAGATTTAAACTACAACTTTGATCCCATTACTCAATCTACTAACAACAAATCATGGAATAATATTACTAACAACTTCAATTTAAAACAACTTGTTGACATGCCCACCAGAGTAACTAGTACTACAAAAACAATAATTGACCATCTCTATACAAATATTTCTCAAAATATTACTGAAGTTAATGTTCCAGTATTATCTATTAGTGACCATTTTCCTGTGTGTTTTACACGTAAAATTTCAAATACAGCGCCAAAAGACCCCTTACATCAAATGATAAAATATCGTAACATGAAGCAGTTTATTGAAGCAGATTTTCTTAAATCACTCGAGGAACAGCCATTGTCTATCATAGATATATATGAATATCCAAATGATGCTTTAGACTGTTTTCAATCATTATTCAGTGATGCTTTAAATAGACATGCTCCATTTAAACAGAAGCGTGTTAAACACATACATTTACCAGACTGGTACAATCCAGAAATTTCCAAAATGACAAAAGAAAGAGATAAAGCAAAGAAGCTGAATAATGAGGAACAATATAAACATTTGCGAAACAAAGTTAAAACTCTAATATCAAATTCTAAGAAAACATACTATGCGGAAACTATAAATGACAATAAAAACGATGCCAAAAAACTATGGAAGAATCTTAGGCAGTTATCAGGTAAAGCCACAAATCACCAAACAAATTTCATTCATGATGATGAGGGATCTCAAATTTTAGACCCACTTGAAACAGCTGAAGTATTCAATAACTATTTCATTGACATTTTCAAATCTGCTCCCCAAAATTGTTTCACCTTCTCAGAATGCGATAAAACAAAACTATGTAAATTCATTGAAATGCACTGTAAACAGGA
This sequence comes from Spisula solida, assembly GCA_947247005.1. Classification (NCBI taxonomy): domain Eukaryota; kingdom Metazoa; phylum Mollusca; class Bivalvia; order Venerida; family Mactridae; genus Spisula; species Spisula solida. The sequence continues at coordinate 37,239,894 of OX365956.1, read as the reverse complement.
CACTTCATTTTCAATACCTACTGTAACAAGCACATTCATAGAAAAAGAGCTAGAAAACCTTGATATAAGAAAATCAACTGGACTAGATGGTATAGGACCCAAATTCCTTAAAATAAGTGCTAAAATAATATCCAAACACCTAGAGAAAATATTCAACCTTAGTTTATCAAATGGAATATTTCCATCAATGTTCAAGAGAGCAAAGGTTACACCTATTCATAAAAAGGGGTCTAAAAGTGAGAAAAGTAATTACAGACCAATTTCAATATTACCAATTCTATCGAAGGTATTAGAAAAACATGTCAGTAATAACTTAAAAATCTTTCTTGAAAACAATTCTCTCCTTCACCCAAATTAATCTGGGTTTCGAGCTCACCACTCTTGTGAAACTGCCCTGACTGCCATCATTGACAACTGGATAAACGCAATAAATGAAGGAAATCTTGTTGGAACAATTTTTCTGGATCTGACAAAGGCATTTGACCTCATTAATCACAAGTTACTTCTTGAAAAACTACAGTTATATAAAATTGATGAAAATACAATTGCTTGGTTCCGGTCATATCTAACAAATCGCTCACAGCAGGTATGTGTCTCAGGAAGAACTTCCAGTGTTGAACACATACCAGCTGGTGTGCCACAAGGCTCTGTGCTTGGACCTCTCCTATTCATCATTTATATTAACGATATGCCCTTACACCTATCCAATTCTGTGTCTGATATGTTTGCTGATGATACCACTATTTCATCTTTTGGAAATACTTTAGACTCAGTTTGCGCTAATCTTCAAGCAGACATTGATTCGGTACAAAACTGGTTAAAAAGAAACTCCATGATCGCAAATCCCGAAAAAACAAAAGCTATGTTCATTTCATCTTCAAATCGCAAATCCGAAAATAATTCAAGTATTTCATTCAATGGAAAGAGTATTCAATTTTCAAACACAGAAAAACTTCTGGGGGTTCATATTGATCACACACTTAATTGGAAAACACAAGTACAAATTACACTCAGGAAATGCAACTCATTATTATACTTACTCATGAGAATTAAACAGTTTTTAAACCTACATACTAGAAAAATGTTTTTCAATACATATATTCTGCCGCATTTAGACTACTGTTGTTCTATTTGGGGAACTGTACCACCGATCTTTCGAATGATATATACAAATTTCAAAAACGTGCTGCTCGAATTATTTTAGACAGAGATTTTGATACACCAACAGATGAGTTATTCTTGCAATTGAATTGGATGAAATTTTCAGACAGAGTTAATTATAAAAAGGCAATTCTAGTATACAAATCTGTAAACGGCTTTCTCCCAAAATACATGGAGCAACTATTTACATATCATGAAAACAGATCATTGAGATCATTTGAACAAAAACTACTTGCGGTTCCAAAGCCCAGACTTGAATTTTGCAGAAAATCATTATCATACTCGGGTGCCAAATTATGGATATTTCTTCCTTACCATGTAAGAACATCTGCAAATGTTAACTCATTTAAAAGCAATTACTTGAAGTGGTGGTTTTCTGGTGGTCAAACAAATTTCTCTCACACTGCATGAAGAGATACATTAATTATTACCTATTAAAACTGACTGTTCAATGGAATTTATGCAACAATTAAATGTGTTATATATCAGGTTATATAGTCTGCTTAATAACATTTCTTGACATTTCGTTTTTGACTTTCTTTCAGCTGTGTAAATATGTATATATTAATATTACTTTGCCTTTGTACACATACTATGTCAATGTTATATGTATGAGGCTCACAGGGAAGACTGGGTTTACCCAACTGTGTTGCCTCTTTAAATAAAGTCTTTATTATTATTATTATTATTATTACATTCTTGCAGTATTCATGTCTCCTACATACGAGGGGTGTTCGATATGTATTGTCACTGTCGGTTGCATTTTTCTATGACAATATTTAGAAGGATTCTACGATTACTGTCTTACAGTTGTATGTTTCTATTCTATATCTGAAAAATTACATAGCCTTTCGTCAACATTTAAGTAATTTATTGATCTTAGAAGATGGTATATTCGAGTACACTGGCCTTAAGTTCATTTTAAGCTAAATTTGTGCCATCTTTGCAGTAGTTGTTTAGAAAAGTAAATGTCAGTATTCATTAAACTGCAACATACAATACGGTAACTGGATCCTTATATATCCATTAGAACTTTAAATCAAAATGAAATTATTTGTTGTGTACAAATAAGACGGTCGAAACAAGGGAGATCACTCTTATTTATACCAAATGATGCTTGTTGGTTCACGCACCAATAACTTCATATCAATAATACTTTGATCGCAAATTCTTCCCATAAATCAATGTTTATGGTCTATGGCTTACATACATGTTTGATATGTCAAATTCCAATCAACAAAACTAATAGAAAATTTTCATTGAAAAATAGCTTGCTTTTTTGACTAATTTTGACACCTATTTTCGCGACTATGAAATGCTCTTATTTTGTTCGAAAATGGCAATCAAGTACAGCAAATCATGTTTTTATCAAAGGAATTTACATTATTTACGGTATTATAGTTGTGGATAAGATTATTTCCTGAAAGGAAGTTTTAATCGACAGTTATTCGCAAAAAGTCACCGTGTCTATTACAAGCCCTTTGAAAAGACAACAGAAACAACAGTCCGGTAATTAAATTTTATTGATTTTTTCTCGAAATATTGCGGAAATCCTGATGGTTCCAGAAATGTAAAAAGATTTAAAGATATCAACGAATTTTCTTATTTGTGACCCAAGTGACAATACATATCGAACACCCCTCGTATACTGAGATATATTGATGTTCTGTTTGTCTGTGAAGACTATGTTGATGATGTCACTGCTTTCTCTCTGTAACAAAAAGTTGATATCTTCTACATATTAATATTTATTTCAGGTGTATTTTACCTAGCACACAAATTGGTGGATTTATATCCAAACAAGCCAGTAAGTAGAGTTGGTCAGAAATACCGCTTTGTAATCCAACATATCACATACATTGATTTCACTGTTTCAAGTTTGAGTTTCCAGTTGCTTTTAGCAGAGTAAGTTGGCACTAGTCAATAATAAATATAAAATAAAATAGTTTCGTCAACTATCTGCCGAATACTTACAACTGAGTACTTGTTTAAAAAATGGTGAAAACCAAATGAAAATCAAAGTACTAAAAGTAGTATACTGGGTAGAAATCGCTGATCATGCACATTTTTTTTTCGATCATAAGGTACATGCAGAATGATGAAAGAATCTGGTGGAGAAATTACATATAATTGGAAACATCGGGGAAGTCATGAGACAGTATGTGATATTAGAAGGAAATTTTATGAATAGGGTGGTATCGGAAGAAATCGGGAGAACATCACCGATGTGGAATTCCTCACTTTATGAATTTATATATGGTTCAGTAACATTACACTTTCACTCAGTAATAACTGTAGAGTCAGTCATGTAGTATGCGTTAAGCTTGTTTATATACTTACCATAATGCTTGGGTAATAGACTTCTGTGTGTCTTGCTGTTTTCAGGTTGCTTGGTTCGCTGTAGGATGTTATTACTTCTTGATAGAGAAGAGAGACCCAGCCAGGAGATTCTTTACGTATGTAAACTACTGATGTTAACTCATTGTTCAGAAAATAACAATCTCTGCGTGTGTTGGTTTAGTTTATTGTCAGAGTCATTTTCCCAAAGACTATCAAAGGTGTCAACTTGAAACTCAACATAGTTATTCACCATCACAAGGGGAGTCCATACTGACAAGACTGATAACTTTGTGACCTAAATTTATGGAGTTATCTGCCCTTGTTTTGACTAAGTACATAGAAATAAGGGTCATTTTACACATCAACTGATTTTTTTCAAACACTTTTAAAGATTTCAACTTTTACTGACAAGAGGAAACAAATCTATCCAGTATTTTATATGATTTATTCCCCTTTTCTTACACAAAAATGTCAATTACTCAAAGACTATCAAAGGTATCCACTTGAAACTCAACATAGTTATTCACCATCACAAGGGGGTACATACAACAAGACTGGTAACCCTGTGACCTATATTTATGAGTTATCTGCCCTTGTTACTCTTGGAATTTGACTAACAGATGAGCTAGGTTACTAGTATGAGAAAGTCGAGCGTCCAGCACTCGTAGGTGGTGCTCTTGTTATTTCAAGATGATGGTCATACTACTGAGGTGGTCTTTAATGTAGTTATATTGTATGAAACAGCCACCTGCCCTGTGTTCAACGAAGGATTATGTGACGATACGTTTGTTACGTTTCATACCTGTTATTCCTTCAACGCTATGTTAAAATCAACAGGTTTGTCACTTGAGCAAAGTTTGGCTAACCGTGGACCGAGGTTGTTAGCCTAAATATCGGTGTATCATACCAAAATGCATGAATATATTACAAGGTTCTTAGAGGGATATATAATTTCCACAAGCAAATCCTGCAATATCAGTCCTTTATATTTGTGTTGGTATTACACCTCGAGCGTCTTCATGATACTCCCCATATAATTAATACATACAACTGGGATTATTAATATAGACAATATATCAGCTGTTTAATTATGCAAATAGAAGGTTGAGAGTCGTGTAAAATTCTCTGGACTATACATCCAGTCCTACTAGAATGCTTGTTCAATTTATATAATGTGTGTACATGTTTATTACAGTAAAGCTACAGCACTCGAGAGAACATATGGTCCAGCATGGTTAGCGTTTGGACATTCATTTGCTGAAGGCAATGAACATGATCAAGCTATGGCAGCATACTTCACTGCGGCACAGTTAATGAAGGGGTAAATATAATTATTGTGTGTTATTCTAGAGTTGTTCCCCTTTGACTTTAAGATATTTAATACATACCACTGTGTGATAATAGGGTGTTTTAATCAATTTTTATGCCCCCATCTTTGATGAGAGCAACAACAAAATCAAAGAAATTTCAACTCCCTCGAAAAATAATGCTTTTACTGTATTTGGATTTCATAACTAAAATTGTAAGCTGTTTTAGACGGTTGCATGCTTAATTCAGATGGCTAACAAAGGTTCATAGAACTTCTTTGCCTCAAACAGTTCACCATAGAAACCCCAAATAGGTTCCTTGGTCTTGGGAATATGATGAAATACTTGTATACAGTTGATGCCTGGAAAAGGAAGATGACTCAAACTTTTGTCCTGGGGTGGTATTCAATATTGATCTTATTTAATTGGAGAATAAGGATAGCCAATCATATTGCCTGTTACTGATCAAGAGTTTAATATTGTGGGATCTGATTGGTTGTCCTTATCCCTAAGTCAAGTAAGATCAATACTGAATACCACCCCTGGTTCAAAGGTAGTTTCCAGCATCAAAGTTCTACTGTATTAATTAGTTTTTTTGCTAATATAAATGCACTTAATGTTTATTTTAGATGTCATCTACCAGCCTTGTATTTAGGCCTGGAATATGGGTTGACAAACAATCCAAAGTTAGCAGAGAAATTCTTCAGTCAAGCATTGACTATAGCCCCACATGATCCGTTCCTGCTACATGAGATGGGGGTGATAGCATTCCAGAATGAGGAGTAAGTAGTATAGTATTATACCAATATTTTAACTTGATCCTTGACCTTGCTGATATCTTGTCTATATTTATGTACCTGATGGCATGTTACCATAAGCAAGAAATATCACGAAGACGCTCAAGATGTAATACAAACACAAATCTAAAGGTCTAGACAGATATTGCACAATTTGTTCATCGAAATTTACATATTCAATGCAAGAACCTTTTAATATGTTTATGCATAACAATTAGGAACAGGTCAATGTGTCAATGCCCACGAAAAATTAAAGTGATTTTACAGTATTTTGTTATACCTTTCAGCTGGGTTATTGCAGAGAACTATTTCAAGGATGCTTTGAGGCGTATACAGGCATCAGATGGACATAAAAATATCGCTGAGAAATGGGAGCCGTTGCTAAGCAACTTGGGCCACACATGTCGGAAGCTTAAGTTAGACTTTTACTGTTTTATATCAACAATGTAAATTTTTAACAATTGATATCTGCAAAACAACCGTGTTTGATCCTTGGATATCTGGTGTTGTAATGAGTTTGCTGATGTAATATAGTGGGGGAGACATTGTTTTTGTATCATAATCACTTCTAATTGGTTGATTTAAGATATACAAAATCACCAACAAATTTGAACCATATAGAGCTAGATAAATGAACTGTTTAAGCATGTTTTAGGAATTTGCTGTAAATTGCATTTAATTGATTGAGCAAGTGTATCCATTTAAACTATACAAAATCACCTACAAATTTGAAACATACAGATCAATGAATATAGATGGGGAGCGGTGGCCGAGAGGCAGGTCGCATTTTTCGAGATAGAGAGGTCCCTGGTTCGATCCCCATCTGAGCAACTGCTTAATTTCTCTGAGCAAGAATAACCAACATGCTCCATTCGACAAAGGTGTCAATTGGTACCTGTGACGGCGAATGTCTGTACATGTTTGATATTCCTGGGTGCCGCAGATCGATGTCGGCTGCACACCCACCAGGAGAGAAAAAATCTCCCCAGGGAGTCTCGAACGCAGGTTTCCTTAGGGAGCCCAATGACCAGGGGAAGTTAAAATGTCTAAGGGTGGCTGAACTGCTGAAAGCAGCCCTCTTAAATTGGTAACTTAAATTTTTTAACTCGTTATAGATTTAAGTGTGTTTTAGGAATTTGCTGTAAATTTCAATTAGGAGAGGAACTCATTCACCTTGCACAATGTAAAATATGCATGAATGATAAGTATTATTATATATACTGGATCTTCTTACAGAAAATATGATGAGGCTTTAGAATACCATCAACAAGCCAGAATACTGGATCCACAGAGTCCTTCCACATACTCAGCTATTGGCTATGTACATGCTCTTAAAGGGGATAGTCTGGAAGCTGTGGATTACTTTCATAAGGTACTGTATGAATGTTGTTTATACCCGTACATGTATACTTTAAAAAAAAAAAATTTCCTTATGCTTTGCTTGTTTGATTCAAAACAGACAATCACAAGTGCATATTCATCGCATTATTGGCGAGCCTAATCGAATTCTAGGGAAGATGCAGTTGTGTGATACAAGGAATTGGGGTGCAATACCCGGGCTAACTTTTTCTGAATAGACCTTTATTCATCATTGCGTCCAGTGTATAGCACATAAGCACCAATGCAAGCAAAAACTACCTCAAGTTCATGCCTAGTTGGTTAAAAACACTGAAAAGCGTTAACTTTCAGAACTGACCAAATGCCTCGGCCGAGATTCAAACAAGGAACCTGTGGATATATAATCATGAGAATTACCTACTCGACTACTGTTTCCTACTCAGTAGTTTGATAAGATGAATAGATGGAATTTTCAGATGTTGAAACATGTTTTTGTGGAATTTATATTAAATATATTAAATGTGATCATCCATGTTTCAGGCTTTGGCGATACGTCGAGATGATGCATTCTCCACCACAATGTTGTCAAATCTAGTTGAATCTCTCATGTTGGAACTCTCTCCTAGAGAAGGTATGTGCTAGTTTGGACCGCTTTATTTGCCAATGATTCACATTAGCTGAAATATACCACTGAAGCTGTGCATTTTATTCTCTGATTCCTTCCTACCCCCTTTAAGTTCACCTGTCATGTAGTGATAAGGGTACTGTTTTATCAAAGCACTTACGGAAATTGTTTATAAAATTAATACTTAACAACTGCAAATTAAAAACAAAATTAATATTGTTTGCAGGAATTCATTTACTAAATCTTTTTAGTGTTGTAGCTCCAGTTACCGCACTATACAGTTGATGGTAAGTTTACGACTTCTGTAAGTGCTTTGATAAAACAGTACCAAGGTGAACTTTACAAACAAGTTCAAATATTCAACACAGTGTTGAAAATGTAAATGTTGCAAAAATGAAACCAAAAATTATAGACCCTAGTATTTAAACATGAAAATAATGTGTCCAATCCAAAGCATAATAACATTAATTTACTTAAATTTACTTTATTTTACAATTATTATGCCCCCCCACACTTATTTATAAGTAGGGGGCATAAAGCATGTGCTGTTTGTATGTCTGTACGTAACGAAAATCTTGTGTGTTGAACTCCTCACAAACTATTGGGTGAAATTTCTTGAAACTTTCACAGTTAAACAATTTCAATGTGTAGATGATTGTAAGCAGAAACAATGGACACTCAGTAGAATGTCTTTTAGAAATGTGTTACAACTAGAAAAACATAATTTAAAAAAAATTGTATTGCAATCACTTGCTTCATTTGTTCTCTCACTTTTTCAGATCTTGAAGATAGCCCTGTGTTCCTAGCACCAACTGGTATTGGTGTTCCTAAGTTCTCCCTGGATGATAGCTGTGATTCTAAGGACCCTATAATGCCACCACCGATAATGAGACTTACGTCCCATCTAGACGATTCATCAACATCAGCTGCCGATACCTCAACTGCTGACAGTAGTAGTTTAATGATTGAAGAAGTAGAAATGGGAGATTGTGACTGAAACAAGGTTCCTAAAATTCTGGAATAATCGAAAATTCGGATTTGTGCACTGAAAATGAAAGTTATTAATTTTGATGAAAAAGTACCTAATATTGACTGAGTTATGGTCATTTGAAGTTTCATATGCTGAATTTTAACAAAATATCAATGTTTGAAACAGAGTTTTGGTGTACAGATGCATTCTAATGGCACCCGAAACAGACTTGCTTCATAGTTTCAGGATTACACATTATGCCTCAGTAGAACCCTTGCTGATAGAGTATGTGATTCTTAGTGCTTTGATAAAATATATGTACAGTCAGACATGTGTTAGTGGCCCCCTGAATTAAATGGGCACCTGGTTTTGTGAACCCCTGATGTTGTTAAATCCTAATCACTTGCTTAAAGCAGCCAATACAATTGAGTTAATCAACCACCTTCACTCTACAGCTATATAAGTATGTATGTGCAGGGTGACTGCCTATTACAGGCTAGACTGTATGTTTATAAAAACACTGTTGCCATATTTAAGTAATTTGTTGTGTTACCTGTACTAGAAAATGTATGAAAGATGAAAATAAGGTTGACCTTAATAAATTCCCTTGTTTAGAGTTGCCATCCCTTCTCATGAAAATCCCAGCACCTCAACTTTGTTTGCCTTTCTGCATCTCTTCGTGTGGAAAATCAGAAATGAGACGGTTGTGCAGTTGCTCTATCTGCATTTTACAATTATTCAGGCTAAAGTGAAATGATTATGTGGTTCAGGTAACTTGTAAAATTTTACTTTTCCCTCGATTTTTCAGGGGTGCCATAATTTGGAATTTTAAAAATCACAAAATATCTCGATACATCGCATTTGTGTCAGAGAATTTGTTTGTTTTCATACGGCTCTGACGGAACTGAAAACTGATGTAACGCTTGAACGGAACTCAGATGTCATATATCAAGAGTCTTATCTCTAACGGAACTGAAAAGCAGTGTATCTGGATATATACTGTGAAAATTTCATTAGGTTACCTAAACCACACTTATTTTATTATTTTGCCTAAAATGTCACGAAAGTATTGTGAATTATTGTTGCTCCTATTCTTCCCTAGTCTATCATTCTGCTACTTTTTTAAGCAAATAAGTAAATAGCTTAAAATAATATACATTTTGTAGATATAATTGTTTTTAACTCAGTTTTGAGAAATTGGTTTTCGTGAATATTAAGCGCATGGTTTCAAATTATCTGAGTGTACCCTATATATAGAGAAGGTTGTGCAGCAGCCATGTTCAGCAGCAACGGATATGACGTTAAGAAAGCTGGTATCCAGTTTTTGTACAGTTGTCACAGCAAACACGGATACCAGTTCCTGTAATGTCATATCTGTTGCAGCTAAGCATGGCTGCTGCACAACCTTCTTTCTATATAGAGTACTCTCAGTTAATAGGGTACACTTGATAATTTGAAACTATGTGCCTATGATTAAACCATTGTATAACGTGTGATCTTTGTCCAGACAAGCATATTTATAATCATACTGTTCTGTAATTTACTTGTTCCATTATTTCATGTGATAAAACTGACTATAAACTGTTTGCTTTTTAAGTGCTACATTAAAGTGTATTTATCAATATGTTGAGCCCCAGAGTGGGTGAGGAATTGTATGGATACATCAAGCTTCTATAATTAAAAGGATTCACATTATGGTGGAATTTGACATGCCGAATGAATACAGCTCCTGATACATTCAGTTGCCAGCTACGCAATCCTGTTATGTAGAAGAACACCAAACATGATTGAGGGGAATTCGATCAAGTAATTTGCTCAAAGTTGTGGTAGTAGACACCAAAATTATTTTAACTTCCCTGAAATCAGCCCACCTCTCCCACCACACCCTACTCACTCGGTAAATATTCTGATAAATAAAAATAATTCAAAACCAGATTTACATGCCTCTGCTTCTACTGATGCGGGAGCATATAGTGATTATCCTGTTTGTTTGTTCGTCCTTTCGTTTGTTTGTTGTATTGACAATGTTAACCCAAAACTTTCAAGTTCTTGAAACTCAAATGTTTAAAAAGTCTATCAAGGCATTGCTTTAAAACTTGGCCTTACATTGTCAACGCACTGTTTCACTATCTAACATTTCTATAAAATTATGGCCCCTGATTGACTTAGCTAGTTATTATTGACAAGGCATAAGTGTTTACTGAAAGTAGTTTTGTTTTAATCATATTCTGTATTATGTTAAACAAATCATGGTACCATACTTAGTGTGTTATTCAACATAAGATACTGCTTTATGTACTAAATAAAAACAATGCAAAAACAAACATTGTTTCTGATATTTTTTACAGTTGCGGAATGTATTTTACTTGAATAGTTTTAATGGCTGGTATAGTGTGGATATTTTTACGTGATCTTCGACCTTCTATTTGTATACTTTAACAGATGATATCTGGTCTATAATTATAAGTTTGATTGTATGTTTTCATCAGCGGAAAGTATCACAAAGACATACTAGGTGTCATGCAAATAAATCTAAAGGACCTATATTGCCCGATTTGCTCAATGTTATTGATATACACATGTATTCAATGCAAGAACCTTGTAATATATCCATGCATAAAGGTTGGAATCACGTCAATATCTCCTTACTATATAATATGTCCACCTGGGTATTGAAAACTGATGTACCTCTGTGGTGATGCAGAGCCGCTTGAAAGCAGCTTACCCACACCCATTAAATTTAACTAGACACAATTTCAGGGAGGATAAGAATACCCAATATATTAAAACTAAAGATCTAAAAATGAGACATTGGTCATTAAAAAAGGATGACAAACAAAACGTGTTATGCAAAATAACAGAATCTGGTGCATGCAATTTTGCATTTTCTCTCAGCTTTCAATTGAGTGTCCAATCTGCGTGTTTAGATCTTTGCTTAAAAACAGCACATAAAACATATTTCTGTTATACTGATGGAGAACATCCCTTGAAAGTGTTTCATAGGATTCGAACAGTACAAACACAAAGAGTCAAGCTATTCAAGTCTTCCAGTGTCCTCTGCTTACAGAAAGAAGATTATGGTCATTTGAAGTTTCATAAGCTGAATTTTAACGTTTGAAACAGAGTTTTGTTGCAGCGATGTGCATCCAAAAAAAAACAGACTAGCGACTCCGGATTGGGCATTATGCCTCAGTAAATGGTATGATGTCATTTGAGTAAGTTTGTGTATCTTTCTGACAAGGAGGAAATCTAAAGGTACTGGTAAAAAGATGCTGCATTTTTAGATAACAGGAAGTGAAGCTATTTGTAAACTGTGTTTGCTTTATATGAATCAACCAATGACAGGAATAAGCAAACATTGGCCAACATCGAGCAATACAACATGTGTATGGCGTATCGGTACTGTTTCATCAAAACTCTTACGGAAAACTTAAACATACACCCAAATTAAAAGTCCTTATACTGCTTTTACAAATACACATTTGGGAATAGTATGGTTTGGTATGAGTGCATTACTAAAACATTGCTAATATTGTAGATTCATTTACCACACTTTATAGTTTTTAACGAATGATAATTAAAATTTGGACGTACGTTTACGAATTTCGTAAGTGCTTTGATAAAACAGTACCATGGAATGGTTTGAACTGCTAATGTTCACATGAAACCCCAATGGTGCCACATTACGGATTGTACCGGATTTTATTATGAGAAAATATCGTCTCTTTTATTGCAAGGGATGTCAACAGCTGCAGGCAAAATATGATAAATTACACACGAGAACACTGTAAACCACATAGCCAATCTGATTGGTTTGTTTTCTACAGGATGCTTCCAGTTTTTGAAGAATTTTAAGTTATGTTGACCAGATCGGTTGGTCGTAGGGATCTGAAAAACGTACATACAGTAGTTGTTTCCAGGCGTCCATTAAAAATACAAAGTTACCAGTTACTGTTTTTGAGGACCACTTTCAGCAATTCAGCCGTTCAGTCACTCTTTGACATTTAACTTCGTTATTCAACTTCATTGGTCATTTCCAAATGTTTGAATCTATAGCTATGAAGGACACCCTTTTTTCTCATTTTGAAATCCATTTAAATACTCGTCAGTCAGATTGAAATATCTTTAAAAACAGGGGTGTCAATATTCCTGAATAATCTGGATTTATCATTCCTGAAAGAGCAATGGTTTCTGACCAAAATAAAAGTAATTTAATGAAATTATCTCAAGAAATGGCAAAGTTATGGTCTATTATATTTGCTTTGAAGGATTTCTTTACTAAAAAGGTTAAAAAACTTAGTAATATATTGAAACAATGAGGTTGAAGGCCTCTTGTTTGTCGAAAATGGTCAGCCGCATATGATTTTCAGGATTTTTTATTTGGCTCTGTTGAAACCCCTGAATTATAACAACGTTGCCAAAAAGTGGTGGCTGTTGCCCTGGTATGATTGAAAGAAATGAGACGTAAATGAACGGTATATAGTACGTGGGGTGATCAAAAAGAAATGAGACACACGCTGTAAAATGACAACCAATACTGATACAAACAAGAAAATGTGTATGCCTATAACAAAATATACACTCTCTCTGTCTACTGAGTTTCATAAATATTCATTTATTACTTGAATAGATATCATCAATTTCACAACCTCAGGTACAGTGACTCACCGCACACAAAATGGTGTAGTCAATGACGTCATGTACGTAAACGGTGAACTATTCGAACGTCACATTGCTCCAATAAATCGCTCACATCTCTTTACGCATTGCATAAATTTACCATTTATTCAGTATTTAGCAAGAAAGAGTTTGTTGGTATTAAAAACATTCATTTGAAATAAAACATCAAGAATATGTTAACATAGATAGTTTTAGATAGATAGTTTATTTTCTGGATTTTTGAAAATAGACTATCTATCTAAAACTATCTATGTTAAATAATTATTCGATCATTCTCATTCTAAAAGCGGCTTCCGTGTATGACGTCCGTTTTGGCGAGTGACGTTCAAAATTGATCGCTCTTCTAATGCATTTCGGGCCTCCACTTGATATAATGAAGTTTATTTTCCGTCAAAAAACATTTTGTACTGATGATACATAAGTATTTACATAAGTAAACTTCCGGCAGACTTCTCTCTCGATGCCCGTTTCATCACGTAACATCCTATAGTTGCTTGTTAGGAAGCCAATCAACAAGTACAATGGCGACGAACAGCTTATTCGGGAACTCCCACTATTGAATTCAAGGCAACACGGCTCTATAGTCAACGACTTCGACAGTTAGAACATTTAGTTTAGTGCATATTTAAAAATATTGTATTAAATCTCTTTGGTCCATAATATCTCAATTATGTTATCATGACACCGGGTTAACCAACAGCCACCATGAACTAAATCTGATGGGTGTCAAGCGAGGGAGATTTTAAACAACTTTGGTATGACCATATGTTCTACAGACTTGTATAAAGTGAAAGTAACATGATAAAAAAGCACCATAGACTGATTATCATAGCATGGGAGAACTGAAACATATGTACATAATAGTGGAATGATTCGTCATAAAATGCCATTATGTCGTGGTATTCAGCCATTTCATTTACCATAAGATGGTGTATTTATTCGTCTAACGTGAAAAATCAATCAGTCAGGGAATTATGCAGACGGTCAAATTGCATGAAAGGCATTGATCTGTTATATATGGGTGGTCTATAATGGTGAAGAGGGTGGTTAGCCTGGAGCCTGTCTGGACATTGTCATAGATTTTTCAATTACGTTGTATACAATACGACGGCTTGTCTTTTGATACTATATATTAGCACAATGTTAAACATAGCCTTATATGTCTGCTAACATGACGTTTGATAGTCAGACACGATGTTCTCATATCGGTGGAAATGAGCTAGACTTTGATTCGTTTCTTACTATTGCTGTCTTGGATTTTTATGCCGTTTTCAAACGTTTTGTTTTCACTCATATACGACTACCTGTTGAACTAATCAATTTCACTGGGATTAATGATCAATTAGTCATAACTATCCCCTGCACGAGCAACTGGCAATTTCTCCACATGTAGAGGTCGTGACCCGTCATCGGAACCAACGTTGCAGGAGGACATGACCTACCCAACCGGCTTATCGAACCCAGAGATGGCTTGGGTGATAGACTAGCACTCTACCGAGTGGTGAGATCAAGGAAAATGAACTATATTTCGTCGCCTGAGTACACAAGTGCTCTATCTCCATTTTTACACCACCAAAATCGTCTCATCGAGTTCTACAATAATATTATATAACCTAATGATAAATCCGCACAACACAAACGAACATACTCAGTAATTAATTACTCTATCTGCATACAATAAATCGAAAATTGACTTATACTGTTTCAACTCCAGGAGTTTGAGCAGTTGTCCTTTAAACAGTACATCTAGCCAATCAACTTTTATAATAAGTGCACGTGACACTTACGTGCATGAGGAAGTATCTTCTTATCTATGAATACAGAGCTGCCCTATCTCCATAACTGTAGATATAGAACTGCTCTATCTCCATAACTGTAAATACAGAACTGCTCTTTTTACATCACTTTGAATACTGTACTGCTCTATCTCCACAACTGTAGATACAAATTTTGAATACAGAACTGCTATAACTCCTTTAACTTTAAATACTGAACTGCTCTATCTCCGTAACTTTTTATACAGAAAAAAAATATTTTGACAAAATTCTTCAAACACAAAAATACATATAAATAAACACATACAACATTTTTTTAATAATTTGTGTTGATATTTGGAATTTATTCTTAATGCTGAATATCAAAATATAATATTGTCCAAATATTTTGAAAGAGAACAGATGTGAAACTTCAAACTCGATTTCAGTATCGAAATATTGAAAATAATTGATCGGGCAACGTTCCACTCAGGCGACCATTTGAATTCATTTTGTTTCAATTGCAGAAATAAATTATAAAGGCTATACTTATACTTATGTAAAGTTTCCGTCGTTGTAAATTGATGCAAACTATCTTAAACGCAAAATTGTACCCCGCATGTCGATAAAGTGAAATAGTCTTAATGGGCTAGCATTGTCCTGTCGATATTTACCTACAAGCATTTACCGACACTGAACAGGTAAATTACGAGACTATCGCCCATACGACCAGGTTTTGATTTACGTTTACATGTACTACCAGGCTGTCCTGAACTCTATATATGTAAAATACGTTTGTGCTATTGGAGGAGCAATAATAATAATATTAATTTCTTATCCCCGTACGGGTAAGTTTCCGCAATACACTGTCAGACTGCCGTTTAATCCACATATAGAGTTAACAATTATATAGTCCCCGTAAGACTATGTTTTTATGCATTGCCATATTGTCATGTATCCTACGTACTTATGCATCCGCTTGTGGAAGGATAGCAGTTAGTACTGTGCTAGTATTCTGCTAAGGATCTTCGTGGAAAACTAAGAATTTTGTTAAAATCTTAAAATTTCCGTTAAACAAGAAAATCAAGATTATCATTTTTTCCATAGTTTCGAAGCGTTATATAAAGAGACAAACAAAACATTGGCTATTCTCCTTTTCTTTGGAAATGTGTGCAGCTCGATATTTTTAACTAAAGCTTTCCCTTAAGATGCTTTGTGAATACCACCCCGGATTAATTATTACTTCCAGTTAACTGTCTGTCGTAAATGACTGAAACGTTGTTAATATCAACAAAAAACTCAATGTAAAGATTAGAACAATGAAGAGACTGTGCAGAGATTGCTGTGATATTGCATCGGATAATATCTGATTGAGAATATGATATTGAGTTCGCAATATATTGTATTGGGAATAATAACGAAGGAATGTAATTATCTTTGTTTGATAAAACTAATATTTTCACAGTCGTTTGACATCAACATGAGAATCTATACTACAAAAACATATTCAACTAAGCATTAAACTGTAAATCGTAATTATTGACGGGGAATTGAATTTCGTTGATTTCGCGAATAAACTACAATGTACCGTATTCACCCATGTATTGGTAGCAGTTGTGTTAGATGCAAAAACTTATCGTGAGCTTTGAAGAAAATTGAAGTACTTAAAGTAGACCGTGAAATCAAACACGTGCTATTTAACTGACCTCCGAATAGCGTAATACTGTTTTAGCTCCACTATTCGAATAATAATGGAAGCTTTAGCAGTCACCCGAGTGTCTAGGTTGGCGTCGATGTAACGCTGTTATTACCATTTAGTTACAGCCTCTAATATTTTCAAAGCCCAGTTCCATATGACTGTCATACTTGCATACGTGTTTAACATCTTTGGACCAATCGATACACCTGAGTAGGTAACTTTATCAAGCATTCCGTCCAAATTATCTTCCCTTTTTGACTTCATGTAAAAGTTACCACCTAAACTATTTTCAAACTCAATGATCATACTGCGTTGATACTACGCACACTTGTTTACCATTTTGTCCCCAATCTGGGTACAATCTCTACACGGGAGAAGAAAACTATAAGCATACATTTTGTCAAATTTATCTGCCCCTTGCGACTAAGAGGCACCAACCTCTTCACATAAGAAGGTCAAGTTTCTGCTACCAAGCATGTTGTTTTTAATATGTGTTGCCTTGAATTAAATTACCATCCAAGCATGGCACTAAGAATAGTAGAGTGCGCTGTTTAATGAGCGCATTCACAAATATATTTTTGTATAAACTTACTGTACACAATCAGTAGAACCAAAAAATAAACATCATTATTGTCTTCGTTTGATTTTTAAAAAACCCTACGTTTACTCTGTCGTCTCGTTACGAAATGAGAATCTCCATGACAAACATATGTTCATATTTTAGTCGTAATTTGGAAACTATTTGCGGGGCAAAAGTTTTGTGGTTAAAACTGTATATAACACACGCAAAGATTACCTAAATCTTGGCGATTATAAATCGTAAGCAGACGATTCTTGGAATATCCATAGAATTCAAGCGATTTCTGAATTTTGTAATAATCATTTTGCCATGGAGAAAATTATTAATAAGTACCCACGCAGTAGCCAAAATAAATTGCGTGCGACTGTCTGAACTAATGTTTTAGCTAGACTCTTAAGATATTGAAATAATTGGATATTGCTGTTGCAATAATTGAAATATGCTAGAAAATGACCTCTGACCTGTATGTAATGTTACGACAGCTTGACATCGACTCTACAGTGGTGAAGGCATTAAAAGTGTAGAAACCAAATGCTTTTGGATGGAACCCCAGTCTACCTAGACCGAACTCGCGTTCCATGTGAACTCGCCCTAGGGATCGGCTAGCTATAGGCATGTGGTTTTCTGTGAATTTAACGGATGGGGTACAGACTTTTTCTGATTTCGAAATAATTCCATGGATGGTTCCCTATTTGCTTGTTTTTACTGAAATTAGATTTTGGTGTCCATGTGTCGGCAGGACGAATTCCCAACAAAACGTTTATTGCTACCTCATTTTTCTTGAAATGAGATTTTTGGATTACCAGGGGAAATAACACTATGAATGAAGCCTGAATTAAGTGAGTATATTGCCTGTACAAAATATCAGAGAATCATGTGTTAGGATACATTAGATTCGCAGGAACAAATGGTATATATTCACGTATGAAATGAATTTGTGAACATTAGTGAAAATATCGCAATCTACAGTTATTGTAGTATTTATTATGAACGAGATGTGGATTACATCATACAGACAACGGGAAAAAGATAAACATGGTGGCATTCGGTAATTGAGTCTCGTCTGTGAAGATAATATTTGTTCTAGCATGCGACAGAGTGTTAGTTTACGATTATGAATGCTCAAGTTCTTGAAATGATTTTGCCATCGTTGTACTATTGTAACTGCTAATAAGTTTTGCTATAATAAATATTGAGCGTCTGTAGGTATTCGTTTCTCTCTTGTTACCAAACGTTATTTACTTTCAGTTGTTTGAATGTCTCCTCGTATGTCATGTGCCAATATTTGACCCCCCCCCCCCCCCCCTACACCATTTAAAGGATGTTGTCCGAACGTTATATAGGGGTGATCCCTAAATGGCCCTCTCTGATCAATTACACCAACGGTTCTGGTCCGTTTGGAATCAGTAATGCACCAGTATGTTATTCCCCCTACACCATTCAATGGGTGTTGTCCGAACGTTATATAGGGGTGATCCTTAAATGGCCCTCTCTGAACAATAACACCAACGGTTCAAGTCCGTTTGGAGTCAAAAGTATTTTATTCATTCAATGTCAATGTATATAATATCCCACTTGTTAAAAGTATTTAAAAACGATTCCCCAATTTTTGTTTTTGAAAATACAGATGAAAACAATATCCAAATGTACACACGGCTATATGTGTACATTCAGATTTATTGTTTGTTAGTTCATATCGACCCATAGTTTATCTATGTGAAGTACTCTAATTCCACTGTCAATGTTTGAGCATACTACACTGAAAAAACAGAAAAACGCGCAATTCAGTGCTCGTCCACGATATTTTTTGCTAAAATCTTTATTTTCTTTTGCGTTTTCTGAAAGTTTGAATCTTTTGGACAATGAATTCAACAAGCAAAAAAAATCCAGAATCTCGAAACATGTTTGTTTCCTATGAAAAAATACTCACTAATTTCCACCTTTGAACGACGTGATGTTTAAATTGACTATTGGATTTTTTTAAGTATAAATAAAAACAAAATTCTAATTAACTATTGGTAGTTTGTCCAACTCTATTAAACTGAATAATAAAACTTTTTCAAATGTTAAAGTTTGTCATCAGGATACACTATTTGGTACAATGAATCTTTAAATACTCGACACTTAAACAATTTTAACAATTGTTTTGTGTTTATAAAAAGATACATTTTCATTTTTAATTGGTAAACTGAATAGAGATTCCTACATCGATTTAATTGCCTTTACAATACTGACATATTAAGTGCTTACGTCAGTGCAGTCTTGTGGATATTCATGTTAAATGGAGAATCCACACCCCTATGAAGTATAAAGCCGCTGGTTGGTAACGTAGCTCACAACATATCTTCAGTCTGATCAACAACATGTTTGATAGACGAAACACATGTTGCGATTGATTTTTTAATCATCAAAACAGTATTTTAACCAATTGTTAGTTATTTAAATAGCCCAGATAACATAGATTCAAAACATTGTTTAAATGTCTACTATTAATCGTATGTATCAGCTATGGCAATAAAATCCATCTATTATAAGATTTAAATCTCTAAGATAAATAATTATACTTGTATATATGATACAAACTTGTTTGAACATTAACAAACAACAATGCAGAATCATACTACCAAACAATATTGAAAACATAAAACTTTAAAGTGTTGATAGTGAAGATATAACACTTATTGTCATTGTTACTTAGTTCACATTAAATTGACACACGCATATATATTGTGCATCTTCAACCTAACAAAACTTTATTTACTAGTTAAATGATTCTGTTTTACTAAATTGCAAGTGCAAGTCACCGTTAGTTTTGCCACGAACTGCTAGTTACATAACGTTTATATTCGCTCAAACTCCGACGCCTTTTCAGTCATCGATTATGCCTTTCTATATTTCTGTTCGGATGCTTAAACTGTATGCGTTTATCAGCGCCATAATTTTATATTCTTTTATTATACTTGTACATATGAAAGTATATTACGACTGTCACTTGCAATTAGAATGAACATCTCACTCTACGATGATATTCACAGAAATCAATACAATGTAACGTTTTATTGATCACTGATTGAAATACAGAAATCAACTTAATAAGTAAATCATGTATACATGAAAGCATGTTGAACATTATTATTAGAACGATAACTAAATTAACAATGAAAATGGTTTCAAAGGAGTATCACGTATATATCAAATATACAGTCACGTATCACATGTGCATTCAACTGTTGTTGACATCAATAGTTCACTCAGTATGTTACTGCATATGGGTAACGTAGTTCACGTGACGCGTACAACGTTTTGTCACTCACGCATTACTTTACTCCCTGTGCATCCTTCTTAAAGTATTCATATCATTTATCAGCCTCCTCCCTATCTATGTACGCTTCTGCTAGCAATTTATATTTGGTAAACATCAGAAAAATAGGCATTTATTATAATTTGAACTACGTTACCATTTTGTGAACTACGTTACGATATCTATATTACTTGTGTGCAGAATGACACATTTGTTTAAGTGGAAAATCGGTTGGGAAGTACAGAAACACCTTTAACCTTACATAATATTATAAAACAAATAGTTGCAACAGTACGCAAACTAATTTTACTATGTATTATATGAACACCGTGTTAAGTACTACCTTTAAATACATACAGTGTTGTACGAAAATGCCAAATACTCGCCATTTCTGCTTTACAATACTCCCACCGTACAGTACAGGTGCACTGATACAATTTCGACTGAGCAATAAGACCTATGCATGAACAATATAACTTTTTTAGATACGTGCAGTCACGTAGTTCACAGTCACGTATTTCACGAATCCTCGTTAGAAGTGGTACAATTTTAGATACTACATTAGTATCATCACATTCACACTAAAACACGTTTCTGCTTTTATTTTGTAATAGTGGAATACATTGTAACGTAGTTTACATTTAAATGTCATTTTTGACAATTCTAACTTTATGCAATATTTTTTAGTTTTAATCTCAGCTTTTGTTAAATAGACGCGTATGTTTTTATTGTTACATGTACTCTATGTTTTCTGGGACTGTTAGTTTTGTCGTAAGTACATGCATGGGCTATATTTCATTCGCTCAAAAACTGTAACGTAATTCACATAGAATTCTGTGACATGCGAAAATCGCGAAATATTTGTTTGTTTTGATTCCTTAAGATGTCGGCATCATTATAAAATCAAATTTCAACCTCATGTCTATTCAAAACCATTCTAATAAGATTAAACAAGAATATGTATCAAAGCAATAAAACAAGACAAAATAGATCACCTTAGCTTGTGACAGGGTATTTTTGCTATTTTATGACCATACATAGTCGAAAATAATATGTTAAAGTTGATTGTACCTGAAAAATTATTTTTCTTATGATAAGATAAGATAAGATAAGATAAATTTATTAACGTCTCACTCTTGTACATGTTTGTTACAAATTATGTGTACGAGGTGTGTCCAAAAAGTTCGTAGACATCCAAATTCAAAAGATATCCGGCGTCATGACAAATTCTTTTTCACCAGACCTCTATACTTTATTACAAAATACATAATATTCTGTATTAATTCTGTAAATTAGTTTGTCAACGTGCCACGAGGTTGTGTTGG